>OY757011.1:152372582-152771752 GCA_963580285.1 Lucinisca nassula | reverse complement strand
CACACCTCACCATTAATATTTGCTGGCCGACTCTGTTAACGAACCAACCGAGTGTATTCAAAGGTCCATCAAGACCGACGGGTCACCACTTAACCGGAGTTTTCTTATGTCAGTGCAAGAAATACGAAACCTTAAGGAAAATAATGTATGATGAAATTAACAATGATCCTCTTATGTTATATTCAGATCCTAATTCAACTTTTTTCAGTTTAATGACAAGTCATGATGTGCTTATTTTGAAAGCGGTGGGTAAATTTATTCAGGCTTAAGATAAGATAAGATAAGATAAGATAAGATAATATAAGAAATTTTATTTAAAGACGGCATGACAAATATACAACAGATAACATAAGCTCAATGAGCTTTTGACCGTCTATAAAGGAGAAATACATACATACGTGCATATTACATTTACAAACACAGATTGTAAATCCTACAAAACAAAACAGGAATATTAACATTATATATAGGCCTACATGTACATATAAAACTGAACAGTAATAGTATGAATATGATATAACACTATCTCAAGTTAATATTAAAGGTTATTTAATTTTAAAAATTGCAATAAAAATGCAAATTGACTTAAACAAGTTATTAGGCAATCTTTAAGTAAAAATCGAAAAACAGACTAGAGAAATAATAAATGTATTTAAAGGAATTATTATGTTAAGATCAAATAATAAATTAGATATTGAGTATGCAGAATAAAATGACTTTGATAAAAAATACTGAGTTATTGTCACAGAACTTTATAGGAATTTCATCATGAATCAAAGAAAAAGATACCCAGGAGCTAAAAATGTGATGACACGGTCGATTCACCAGCGTAAGGCTCACTTCGAACCAGCTAGCTAAAAGAGGTGAGACCCACTAGCGAATCCTGCATTGCACTATTTATGGTATAGAAATATGCTTTGAAATAAATTTGAAAAGGAACAACAATTTGATTAAAATGGGAATTGAACAGAAATAAGCACAAACTGAAGCACAAAATTAAAACAGCAACATTTAAATATAACACTGAAAAAGCATATGCCATGCTTCAGTCTTACAGAATAGCTACCGACAGAGATTACATCTGCAATCGCTGCCGTTCCAGTTTGAAATCAATGACTTGAACTGATTGAAATTATTTGTTTTTCTGAATTCATCTGGAAAACTATTCCATAAGACTGCCGCTGCATATGCAAAACTCTTCTTACCGTATGTGGATGTTCGGACTCTAGGCACCTGTAAAATATTGGTATATCTAAAATTATAAACTGAGTTTTCTCTTAATCTGACCAATTTGATAAAGCGGGTGGTGACATATTATTCAGAATTTTAAAAGTCTCAATAGCCATGGTCCTTAGCCGTCTAACATGAAGAGAAGGTATATTGGCTTTATCTAAAAGTTCTTCAATAGAGGAATCAAAGTCATCATAGACGAAGCGGAGTGCACGTTCTTGAATTTTTTCAAGCTTCTTGGAGTTGCTTTCTGTACAGAAGTGCCAGGCAAGCGGACAATAATTAAAAATCGAAAGAATGAAAGTATAAATAATTGTAAGTTTGTTTAATTTAGATAGAAATGGACTGAGCCTCTTCAAGACGTTCAACTGCTGACCTGCCTTCCTACACAAATTACTAATATGTTGGTCGAAATTTAATTGATAGTCGATGTCAACCCCTAATAGTTTGACTACTTCTTCACATTGGATTTCCGTATTTGCAATTTTGAGGGTCAAATGTTTGTCAAAAGACTTCTTGCCAACCGCAATAGCTTGGAATTTTTCGGGGTTTGCCTGCATATGGCTTTCGTGGAACCAGTTTAATAGGACTAAACTTTCTGATTGAAGCACTTCAGTAAGTCTATCAAAATCTGGACAGCGCAAAGATATAGTATTATCATCTGCATAGTTGTATAAAATTCCATGTTCAAGAAAGTAAAAAATGTCGTTAATGAAAACATTAAACAGTAAAGGGCCTAAAATTGATCCTTGTTGGACTCCTTTCTTTATTTTTGCCCAGTCACTTACAATACCATTTAGTTTGACCGGCTGTTTTCTGTCCGAAAGGTAGCTCTTAAGTAATTTCACAGATTCATCACTCAAACCATATGCAGACAACTTGGATAAGAGGATGTTGTGGGGTAAGCAGTCAAAAGCCTTGGAGAGGTCCATCAAGACCGCCGCGACATATTCATTATTATCTAGAGCTCTCCTCCAGTCCTCTAACAGTTTCAACAAAGTTGTCTGACAGCCATGTCCTTTCCTAAAAGCACACAGATACTGATCAAATATGTTGTCAAAATACTGGCTTAATTGTTCGGAAAGTACATTTTCATACAATTTTGAAGTTGCTATCAAAATACTTACTGGCCTAAAGTTTTTCTTATCCATAGTGTCATTTTTCTTATGCAGAGGAGCCAATTGGGCCCGTTTCAGGTAGTCAGGAAAGATAGATGTGCGGACAGTCAAATTTATTAAGTCTGTCAAAGGGGACTGAAGAGCAGCTTTGCCAAGTTTTATAATTTTACAAGATAACTTATCAACACCTGTTGCTTTTTTAACCTGTAGTTAATCAATGAATTTTGACACCTTATTTTCTTCAACACATGAAAAATTGAAAGTTCTTTCTTCTACATTGTTTTCCTTAATTTTACAAATACTAGGGTGGGTTTTACTATCAAAAGGGACACCTTTACCTATGTCATCGGCAACATTTATGAAAAAGTCATTGAAAATTTCGCAAACTTCTTTTTGATCAGTGACTAATTTGTTGTTTTCAGACAAGATAATTTTGCTATTTCCATTTGGGTTTTTCTTTGACAGATATGGCTTAATGGCTTTCCAGAAATTGTCAGATTTAGCCCCCCCCCCCCCAACACATCTTTCTTGAAAATATGTATTTATTGATTTTTATACCCCCGCAAACGAAGTTTGAAGGGGGTATATAGGAGTCAGCTTGTCGTCGTCGGTCCGTTACAAAAAACTTTAACATTGCTCATAACTTCCTTATTCTTTGACCGATTTCTTTAATATTCACACACCACACACCTTGCCACTAGTACTTAAGATTGATATACACAAACCTGACCTTGACCTTTACGTTGACCTTCCTCAAGGTCAAATACTTGTAAAAATTTGTCGTCTGTCGTCGGTTCGTTACAAAAAACTTTAACATTGCTCATAACTTCCTTATTCTTTGACCGATTTCTTTAATATTCACACACCACACATCTTGCCACTAGTACTTAAGATTGATATACACAAACCTGACCTTGACCTTTACGTTGACCTTCCTCAAGGTCAAATACTTGTAAAAATTTGTCGTCTGTCGTCGGTCCGTTACAAAAAACTTTAACATTGCTCATAACTTCCTTATTCTTTGACCGATTTCTTTAATATTCACACACCACACACCTTGCCACTAGTACTTAAGATTGATGTACACAAACCTGACCTTGACCTTTACGTTGACCTTCCTCAAGGTCAAATACTTGTAAAAATTTGTCGGTAGCGGGGTATAATTGGCGCCCGTTAGGCGGCAGCTCTAGTTTCTTAAGTTTATTAACTAAATTTCTTTGTGATCTATATTTTTCCCACGTTTTATTATTATTAGTTTTAGTATATTCCCCAAAGTATTTCTTTTTCATAAAGATTGCCTTCTTTAATTCACTGTTCATGCATGGGAGTTTCTTTCTCCTCTGGTAGGCTTGCTTAATAGGAGCATGTTTGTTGACAACCTGTGTTATTTGATGTTCAATAACATAACATTACATTTTTACAATTTGTTAAGCTCCAAACCATCAATTATCCAATACGACCATCAGTGGGTATATCTGAGCAATAAACATTATTCTATTCTATTCTATTCCACTGATGTCGAGTTGGCCACTGATGGGGAGTTTGAGCGGAGACACAGTACGGTTCGGTGTTTTATCTATACAGCTTGGACATGTGTTTTATATTCTATATCCGGTTATCAAGTAGCAAAAATGTCGAACCCACTTGCTATGATGTTGGACGAATTAATGGGGCGAGATAGAAATCTTGCTCCCACAGAAAAAAGGAGTGAAACGAAATGGGATGACGCTGATGTAATATTCTTGACTGTCATTATTATCATTCCTCGGCCACTTTACAGAATCCTGTTGCAAATAGAAAAGAAAAATGGCGGGTCACGAAAATATATGATATTGTTGTGAAAACCGTTCGATTTGGTTTCAACAACGACAACATCGATTAATGAAGATTGTCAAAGCCTCTGCCTTTTAAAAACCACTATACAATATGCTGTTATCCTGTTCTTTCCAGTTCTTTATGGAGCATGACAGCTCAGCCCGCCCATCGGGGCTTGAAGAAATAGATGGCCCAGGCAAAGCAGTGCGAGTCGGTCCGTCCATGCTTATAAACACACACGCTTGAGATGTCATTTCATCTTAATGTCGGGTAAAAGTCCCACAAAATTGGAAGCAAAGTCTCCAAAATGACCATTACATTGTTGACGGGACGTTAAACCTCAAATCAAACAAACAAACCATGATAGCTCAGTGGTTAGTGCTCTTGCCTCTGATGCTAGAGCACAGGACCAGTTTCAAGCAGAATCAGAATTGTTTACTGGTCCTTAGACAATCCTTGACCATTAACTTGCTGGTAACACATCCTTAGACAATCCTTCACCAGGACCTTCGACCGACAGAACAAGTCCCTAGACCTCACAAGGGTGGTGAATCCAGAGATGGAGCAGGGCTTCTGTTAGGCAGACGTACAGCGTATATTACGTCCTGAAATTGCTTACTGACGCCCAAATTAAACATCAAAGAGTCCCGCGGACTTCCAAAAATTTCTCCCTATGGCCAAAAATCATTACTGAGACCTCCCAACCTGCGCATATAAACCTGCCCACTTATTCACCATATTTGCATTATTTGCTGGCTCCCAGCTTGCACATTGTCAATATTGGAAAACCAGATAATCAGACCCCCCTGAGCTTGGGTCTGGTTACCAGCTTTTCCAACACTGATAAACCTTCAGACTAGGAACCAGCAGATAATGCAAATAAGGTGAATAGCGGTTTGTCAAAAGTTTGCCCCACCACCTTATCTGAATTCGCTTTCTGTGTTGATCGAGTACTACGGACTTCCCATTTTCCGCTTGCGCAGTATTATATCGACAGCCAAAATCATGTGCAGGAGCACATGGCCTTTGATCGTAATCGTTGTCAGAGTAATTCATAAGGGTCGTATCATCGTAAATACGACTCTAAAATCGAGCAAATATGCCTAGAAATGTAGAAAAAGTCATACCAAATACGACCATCAAATTGGCGATACGCCAAGGTCCTTCCATTGCAGTCTTATGCAATGGAAAAAAAAAATGTCACGCCTGACAAAAAGCAATTGAAATCGCGGTATTTTTCTGCGCAACATAGTCTTCAACAAAAAATGTTCCAATCTTCAAGAACGATTCGAAATTCATCCATTCATGAATGATGGCATTTGTTTTAATTACGCTGAAACACTTCAACCTTACCTTTTGACGATCATATATTGAATACTGATCCGCTTATATTTAATCAGCCTCAAGTTATGACAACTATCAACATGATTAGGATACGGATTATTGATGCGTGATTACATAATGCTATTTATTATCTAAGGGAAAGCTGCCCGCATTATTAACTTTATTAACAACGTCTGAAGCATGAACAGTAACTTTATGACAGGCGTGCATAAAAATACGATCCTGAATATTGTTAGGCAACCACATTGATTCAACGGAATGTCATCTTCGAGAAAAAAGATTGGGTTCGACAGATCTACAGATTCACATTGTCATGTAGTTAGGAATTAAATATCAAAACAGACGTGCAGACGATAAAAAGTTAAGACCACTTTTTCTTTTTGTGGAGAACCTGACAAAGTTTCTCCGGAAAAACGCAAGAAAAAAATGAAATGCATGAGAAATTTCTGGCGGCTATTTCTCCGAAATCGCAGAAATTCACGTTGAAATGGATTACTCTGTATTTTGTGGAAAACAAAACAAAAGCAACAACAACTGGGCTAGGAAAGTTATAATTAATGTAACAGCGAATATATATCTGATCAGCCAGCGTTAGCGCTAGCTCTTTCTGCTTAGCGTCCGCAGGCCGCAGATGGAAGAAAATTTGTGTCCATGAATCATTTTTTTTGGCGTCCTTTGGCCATTGGTGAAAACTCTTAACCGGAGGCTTAAAAACCTTGTTTATTGCCGTTTTCCGACATATGTATGTCGGCGCCTTTGATTATTGCATTATGGTGGTTGTTTACTTTTGACTCCACTTCTATTTTTCATACTTTTATCATTCCGACATATTTTTTTCTCGCAACATTCATAGCTCCAGATAATTTTTTATCCCCACTTCGTATTTACTTATCAAAATTAAAACCTTTTCAGTAAACTGAAAAAATGGGTCAGTAAATATACTGATCAAATCGGGAGGTCATTTCGTATTTTTATGAACCTGGTTAACTACCGATTCATTACAATTTAAGCTAGTTAAAAGTTCACTGATACTGATTATAAAGACTTATCAAGCCATTAAACAGAATCACCCTTATGTTTCTGGACAGATGTCTTAGCAAACAGCACACACCCAGATCAGCCTACACTTTCTGAACATATTATGCTCAGTGTTTGCGTTAGCTGGAAAGTTGGAGTGGGGCACTCGATATCAGTAGCGTAGACGCGAATAAAAATACCGTCTGTGTCGTAGGACGCTAAGAAACTTTTATGATGCACTGCCAGTTTTTCTGCGTTCATGTTCAAAGACGCCGACGAGACATCTAAGAAGCTTGATAGGACGATAATTCTATTTTCAAATTGAGATGAATAGTTGTAAATAAGCATGCACTTCGTGCTGGCCTGGCCACCTGCGATTCACAGATCGATATATGCATGAAAACCAAAGTATTACAAGTTGATCCTACTAATTGTATTTTGGTTAAATGTGGTATAGAACACGGCAGACAAAGAGATCAGTCTGTGCAGCGATAAAGAGTGAAAAAACGGTTCCGTTTGAACTAAAATGTAATAGCACACAACCGTGCATTGATGACAATGTTGTGGGGAAAAAAGCGTCGGAATGATAAAAATATGAATATGGGTCACTGATGAGGCCTAATTGGCCTAAACTAGCTAGTCTGGCCATGAAAACATGTACACTCCATACGTTTCAGTTAGGGCTGGGTACCGCCTTTGGAAATTGTACCGCGGTATACACCCATGTACCGCTGTACGTACCGTGGTATACCACAGGTTTCAAACACCAGGTGTTTGTACTTCGTAAAGGCCTATCACTAATCTTATGCCAATAAATTAGTTAATCCTATTAACAAATAAGACACGATGTTTTTATTTTTCCAAATTGCCATGTGATAATGAGCGTAAAGTAAGCTGAGATTGCAAGTCATTATTTTCATGTGTCACTTAATATCGATACCTGCTGGTTCAGGACATGACCACGCTTGATGTTCAACCCGCCGATATAGCGGTTCTTTTGATGTTGCGTGAATGGCTTTAGTTGGCTAAGTATTGAGCATATTTTATAATTATTGACAACATTAACAGGATTAAAGACGTCGGGTTCTTCAGAAGTCGCCACATGCTATCTCCCTGCATTATCCATTTGAACTGTCTCTGGGCAATTCGTGATAAAATTATTTATTCACAGTTCGACACAGTGCAATAAAATGGTATATATATCGTCAGCATAATGGTTTTATTACAAGGGAACAGTGAAATTTATTCATCTTTTAAAACTTTTTTATCCAGAAACAAAGGAAATATATAAGTAAAAAGGTGTTGATACTATGTGCCCGACGTATTTTTACTCCAGACATTAAAGTCAATACAAAGCTAAAGCAAGAACTACATGTCATTATTATACTATTGCAAACGGAACCGTTTCTTCCTCTCCATTGCTGCACAGACTGATCAACACACAACATGCTGTCTTGCAATGCCATCTTTGTCAGTCGTGTTCCGACAAGCAGTGCATATATATGTTACAAAGTTTTCACGCAAGATTACTTTGAGCCCCAATTAGCAGGATTAAACTGTTATGCTTTGGTTTTAAGGAGGGTGGGGAGTAATTCTTTTCTCTTTAGATTTTTTTTATTTGCTTATATTTTGTAGCTAGAAATCTCTGCACTCGTTTGCCGGTATAAAAATATAGGCACACCAGGCTTTTTTTCGAGCTTTTTAGCCTTAAAGATGGGTACTGTTTTCGAATTTATCGAATGTTTCAATAATTACCCCAGTCATTGACAAATTGTCGATAACAATTGTTTAAAACAATATTTCCAAGTTTGGTTAAAAAAACACAATGCAGGATAATGTCATGTTTGCGTACCTATGTGTGAAAGACAAACTCTTTCACAGATTTTTGTCGAAACACCTATTTACAAATGTCCTTTTCTGCATGTTTTGCTGTTTTGAGATGAAATTTTCGCTATATTTGAAAAAAGAATGCATTTTTCGTCTTTAGATTTTTCTTATTTTCACATATATTGTGTAATAATATTAGATACACGAAATAGGCGTGAAATTTGACCATGTCACCAGGCATCTGAGAGAAATATTGCAGAAAAAATTACCCCACCCCCAATAAAAATGGCTAAAATACCATTAAGATATTGTTTAAATGACAAGAACAAGGATTATACCTTTATTATTGCACATACTTTTGCTTCCTTAATGTGATATGAATCAAAGTATTTCATTAGAATTGAAACACAATTTCATTTATAAGTTTTATGGTGTGAAAAATCGATTTTTCTGGCCAAAAAATGCATGTTCTGATGTAGCCGTTCAAACAATGTCAGATGTATGTTATTAATATACCTGGGAAACATTATTATATATTTTTAGCTTTCTTTTTTGACAATTTATTACCCCACCCCCTAATGAAATGGGTTGAAATTGATAAAAAAAAAAAAAAAAAAATACAATAAGCTGATGCAAAAGAATATAAAAATTTCCTTTTTCCCATTTAAGTTCCTGCCAACGTTATAGGGAAAGTAGAAACACTTCTAATTGTTTTTTTTTCTATAATTTTGACAAGTTTTTTTTTTTTTTTTCATGCCATATTGACCGGAAACGCTATTTAATTATCTATTGCCTGTTTATGCAAACTGTGAAAGGGAGGTGAGATAAGTTATCCTTTTACTTCCCGAAAGTGGATAGAAGTGATGTCAATGACCTGGAATCGATACAATTACCCAACACCTCCGATCAGACACACCAAAGGGAAAGAACCACGAACATGAATAACTAGACCATAATGGAATCATCACTAGCGGAAAGCCAAAATGGCAGTTGCATTCCCACATAGTGGCTTTCGTGGACCTTGAGAAGGCATTTGGTTGAGTGTCTCGGAAAGTCATCTGGGAGGCACAGAGAAAATTTGAAGTGGAGGAGTGGAATGTTCGAATGGTCCAGTGGGTGTATGCTAATTCGCGGAGCCGTATGCGTTTTTGTGTTGGTTCCATTGAAGAATTCGAATTGAAGGTCGGTGTTCCTCAAGGCTCTTTTCCCAGCCTAATGCATTTCATCAATGTGCTTTATGTCTTGTCATGCGAGTTCTGTTCTAGGGGGGGGGGGGGGGGGGCTTTGTAATCATAGCTGAATCACTTCAGTGTGCTACACCACTTCAAAGGCGTCGCCCAAAAACTTCTCATATATATATAGTCTCTACAATGCATGATAGCCGCGAACTGGCCTTGAAGAAAAAGATTGTGCTGCATGATACTAACCCAATCACTCATGAGTACGAGTAGACCGCCCTGCCCAGGTAAAGTGGTGCAAGACGGATGGTCCTTATAAACATATAGATTGGTTTCACTGGCCGTCATGTTTCATCTCAATGTCGGGTAAAAAGACCCACAAATTGGGAAGTAATCTCCCCAAAATGACCAATATACGTAATGTTGACGTTAAAATGACATCTCAAGCCCTGCCGCTCAACGAAACCAATAGGGTTTATATGCATGGACGGTCCGACTCGGACCCATTTTCCTGGGCAGGTTTAGACCCTCTAAGCGGTTTACTAGTTCTCACGTGCGGTCGGTTTCAGCTCTGCGTGAAAGCATCATGCAGCCCGATTGGCTGGAGCCGGTACGTTGACAAAATTCTGTTATGATGGTGGATGTGTGGGCATACAAAGGCTCCGTGAGGCACAACCTAAACACTCATCTTTATATATATTCAAAACAGATCAAAGGGATTTTTTTCCTGTACACCCTTTTGCTTATGCTTGATTATTGTTTGTTTGATTTGAGGTTTAACGGCCCCGTCAATACTGTAAAGGTCATTTTGGAGACGTTGCTTCCAATTTTGTGGGACATTTACCCGACCTTTAGATGAAATGTCAACTAAAACCCCGCCGCCAATTGAACCAATAGAGTATATTAACATGGACAGGCCGACTCGCACCGCTTTGCCTGGACAGGCTTAGATCCTCTAAGCAGTTTACCAGTAGGCCTACACCTGTTGAGTGCAAGATCCTAATTATGGGTGCTGGCACAGGCTATTTGTTCACTGAGATGGCTTAACAGTAATTGAACCTGAGACTGGGACTGACAGTTAAAGGAATATTGTGCGCTGCCAGGCATTACAGTCTGCACTTTTAGTTATCAAATATGGCAGTGTTTACTTTCCATATATATGACGTCACGCAAACTAAAGTAAACGTCACTATTGATTCATTGTTTTGTTTGTGTTGACAAAGTATGGCCGTGGAATATGTGAACTGATAGACTCTTCGAGGCTATATTTTTGACACCAATGGAAAAATAATGTAAACATCGTGCGTTAAAGAGAGTTCAGATTTGCCATGGACAACTGATGGGCTGCAATCGGAGGAAACAAACCAGTAGCTGGAAAAAATACAGGGTTAGTCTGTTTATCCACCTATTTTCCTGTGCTTCCAGCCATGCGGACTAGACCGGAAAGTAGTCTATGAAGTCGCAAAATAATGTATAACAAAATGCACATTGCAATGGTTATTAAATGTTACAAAAACCTCAGAAAACACTTTGAAAACTAAATAGAAACAAAAATCATTTTGAGGTAAAAAATCGAACCTGATTACGGCAGAGTCAATTATGCGCGACCCTCCTTAAATTTATTACCTATTTATCTAGGTTAATCCGAAGCAGCCTGCATGCGGTGCATGCTCTATTAGTTATTACCGCTATTCATCTCAAGTATCCGATATTTTTCGCGCCCTATCGGTCGCGTCGGCGTCTTTGAACTTAACAGTCCTCAGCATGACTAGCGGCGCACTATAAAAGATACCTTGCATCCCTGCGAGGTATTTTTTTTTTGCGGCCGACGCTAGTGAAATCGTTTCGCAAACATATATTTGTAAACGGAACCGTTTCTTCGTCTCCATTGCTGCACAGACTGATCAACGTATTATCTTTGTCAGTCGTGTTCCGACAAGCAGTGCATATATATGTTACAAAGTTTTCACGCAAGATTACTTTGAGCCCCCATTAGCAGGATTAAACTGTTACGCCTTGGTTATAATTTTTTTACCTATTTATCTATGTTAATCCGAAGTGGCGTGCATGCGGAGCATGCTCTATTAGTTATTACCGCTATTCATCTCAAGTTTCCGATAATTTTTGCGACCTATCGGTCGCGTCGGCGTCTTTGAACTTAACAGCGCTCAGCATGACTAGCGGCGCAATATAAAAGATACTTTGCGTCCCTGCGAGGTATGTTTGTCGCGGCCGACGCTAGTGAAATCGTTTCGCAAACATATAATGTTCTTACGCAAACATTGAATTAAATTATATAAAATTTCCGATAAAATCCGCAACTTGCCGAAAGTACCGGTACGGCCAAAAAGTACCGCGGTACGTACCGCCGGAAGAAAATACCGGGGTTTACCGGTGCACCGGTTTTACCGCGCACCCCTAGTTTCAGTTCTGTGGTACAGGGCCTGACAAATCCAAATTTTTGCACTTGGCCAGCTCAAAATCCTACTTGCCCAGGATTTTGGATGTCGGGGGGGGGGGGGGGGTTGATAATGGCGACGATGATGACGACCAACATTTATAAATATAATCCAAGGTTTCTGTCAAGTTTCAAGCACAACCACTTTCCATTAGGGTCTAGTTATTTCATGTTAGTGTTTATTTCCCTTTGGTGTCTCTGATGGGAGCTCAGGGTTAATTGTATCGATTCCTGATCATTGCATTCACTTCTATTTATTTCCCTCTGTGCGGTAATACTGTAGAAAATACTGTTGTTGTCACAGCCAATAACGGTACCTTTCAAGTTAATTGCTGACATAATACCTTAAACGATTAGCAATTTAAGATACAGTTATATAAACTCATTTAGCTTGACACGCACGATAAACACGAGCTGCAGCCGATACAGATCTACTCAAACGATCAGAAGTGTCAGGGCAGCGAGATAAAAGATTAAAAGAATGCAGTTTATTTAGCTTGGATTTAATGATCCAACCAGAAGAAGAGAACCCACTCTATCACAAACGAATCCAAACGTTCACACCCACCCTACAAGCAAGTTCAATGTGATCATCATTTCCGCCATCCAAATTGTCGTCCACAAACCACCACTCCCATTTTTCTGCACGCGATCGGTAAATGACGTCATCCGACCATAGCAACACCGCACGTGTTTAACGTCATTGTTTTATTTTAATGGGGCCTATCTCTATCAGAAAAAAAAAATGTTTGGAACCGGTAAAAAATATTTTCTCGATAGCTAAACGGTTGTGGATAGAGGCGCGACTAATCCGCGGTTACCAACATTAAAACATTCTACTTTTTTCCGCCAGCGTCTGCTATTTGGCGCCAAAACATAACCATTCACGAGATAGTAGAATAGTCCGTTTTTACTACCTTAGATGTAGCAAATCGTCTTAGGAGCTATTAAATCATTTTCACATTGATTGTGGATTAAATTTTATGGCAGGGGCAAACGCAAATTAGAGACAATCTTATTTTCACACCTTGTCAAGCTTATCGATAGCGATGGCGGTACACACTACACCAGAAATGAAAGACACGCACCGCCGGGCAATCATGTTTAATTGGTAATTATATGACAGGGATTAACAATAGTGTCTAAATGAACCGTTATAAAAACATGGATGGTTTCGTCTCTGAATTGCCGACAATGCGGGAATTATTGGATTTACTTACTGGTCTAGTTTTACTGTAATTAAGGACTCAAAAGACTGACGATTGTAGACGTTTTTTTTGCACTTGCCCGACAGGGCGTTGAAAGGTCAAAGTGCACCTGATTTAGGACTTGTCCCTGGCGGCCGGGCAATGGATTTGTCATCCCCTGGTGGTATATTCTTTGCTTCCAAAGGATAACCCTTTTATAGTACATATTTATTTAATTGTTTCTTTTATCTCCAGAAAAAGATTTAATAAATTCTAACTGTTTCAATTATAACATACATTACATGCGCTGCATCAAATTATGAATAAATACTGGTAATCTCGTGCAAATCCGCTATTATAACCGAGATGTGCGGTCATAGCATGCCGGAAAAACTTTATTAACACCTAATACGCCAGTCAATTTACCGGTTTGTGACAAAAATATATTTTTTTAGTGAATAGATACTTGAACCGTATCAGAAGTAAACAACCATCATGATTCAATAATCAAAGGCATTGGAAAACGGCAAGAAACACGTTTTAAGCGATATGAAAGCTTGTGAACAGTGACTGCACATTCAAAGATTTTCAGGAAGACATTTCATGTGAGAGATGTTGAACAGTCTGATCCAAGTACCTATTCACTTACAACGTAATAGTTTGCATTCAGGCGCATTCTACGGTCGAAACAAACAAGGTTAATGGGTCTACGAACAGCCAAAAATTTGTTACTTTTTTACAAAAGACCAGATTAACTAGTGAGTCTAGACAACCCGCTTGCTGCTGTTTTAAAACACCAGAGGCATAAAAGGAGTGTACAGACAGATCAGACTGCACAGGCTTGTCTGTTTTCATCTATCCCACAGTCATATTTTCCGCTAAAGTATTAATGCAACAAACGTACATGCGGGAAATTACGTGCACGGAAAAAAAAGCAAAACATTTGTGAGACCAGTGAAGTGACTAACTACAGCTGCAGGTGTGAAAACACGTTTCGGATTATTCTTCTTATTTCTAATCACAGCGGATAGCCATCGGGTAGAGGAAGGGTATTAATTACACACCCTTTCATTGTCTTTGAGCTGACAATTGTAGATGGTCATGTTACGAAACGTTATGCAAGGATTACTGCGTAAATACGCGCCATATCATTGTCTCCTTCGTAACCTAAGAAAGGTCTACCGTAAATGGTACGATTTAAATTTTCAACCACTTCGTATTTTGCATTTTTCAATCCGTAATTTACGAAAATACGAAGCTTATCTGGCTCTCTGAACATTGTTGTCAGTGCACGTCTGAGATAGAACCACTGCTGCACAGACTGATCTCTTTGTCCGCCATGTTCCGTATACATTTGACCAAAATTATATTTATTGAGTCACAATGGCAGGATTAACCTGTAATACTTGGGTACTCGTATATCTAATTGTGAATCACAGGTGGCAGAGTTCTCGGAAACGCCGAATCCGGCGTATTTTTACGCCTGTTTTTGCTTTCGTACGCGTAAAATTTCCTGTCGTGGATTCTTAATTACGCAGTGTTATTGATAAGCTTTTGCCCGAGGAGTACTGTTACTCCTTCAACCAAAGACTATAGGCGTATCCTGTGATTCTTTGAGAGTATCGGTACTCCTTAATTCAAAACTAGGGTCGTATCTTCACCAGCCGCTATTGAAGGCTCGTTTTGATCAGACTGTGCAGGCTGGTCGGAGTCTTCAGCCGTCACACGTATCATACTGTCATCAAAACGTTTTCAAACCCATGTTTTGTGTCTGCAGTGGCCTTACGTGCTACGCGTTCAAAGGCGGGGGAAAATCTCCACTAATTGTAGCAACTGCATGCGATTGGTAAAAGGCGAGAAATTCAGCGCTCAGCAAAAATACAATAACACGTGCGACCATTAAAGACTCAGATCAGCAAGCGTATCTGTGAAAGCTAATCAGTCTGTCCCGGTTGCTGTGTTTGCGTTATTTTATGATGCGCTGCCAGTCATTCTGCTTAATGTTCAAAGACGCCGGCGAGACATCTTAGGGTGTTAATTTAATCGGCTACTTGATACATAGCGGTAAATAAGCATGCACTGCATGCTGACCTGACCACCTGTGATTCACAATTAGATATATGAGTACCCAAGTATTACAGGTTAATCCTGCCATTGTGACTCAATAAAAATAAGTTTGGTCAAATGTATACGGAACACGACGGACAAAGAGATGACAGATGAAGATACGACCCTAGTTTTGAATTTTGGAATACAGATACTCTCAAAGAATCACAGGATACGCCTATAGTCTTTGGTTGGAGTAACAGTACTCCTCGGGCAAAAGCTTATCAATAACACTGGTTGTGTGAAAAATGTGTCGAGGTGATTGTTCGGTGTTTCAAACCCTGCGGACTGAAGAACGGGTTAGACTCATCCATGGTAAACAAGTCATTGGGGTTTGAGCCATTAAAGTTATATTGTATAGAAGTGGTGGGGGGGATTCCATTCAATATAAAAAAGGTTAATTATGCTTGTTACTTCAGTCTATCTATAGCTATGAGTATCTTTAAATTCTACTTTGATGTGTATTTCAGGTATGCAAGTACTTCATAGTAGAGTTTTGTCCATCAGAACTGTTTGTGAATACTAGAGCAGATCTAGGTTGGTTTGTATTTATATACTTCTAAATAATTTTGTCCCCTGACTTTAAACTGGCCCCCGTGGCCTAGTGGTTAAGAGCACTGACTCTTAATCATTATATGTCTCACTGCTGTGGTTCGGGCCTGGCTTGGGTCACATGTGAGACGCCAAGTTCTGCAACAGAAGGTGAGGTGGTTTTTCCCTGGGTACCCTGGTTTTTGTCCACTTCTGATTAACGATCGACCCGAAATGAGTGAAATAATCTTGAAAGGGCCGTTAAACCAAAAGAAAAGTAAAACCCTGACTTTAGTGGGTCTGTCTGTTAGCTACTGTCTGTCAGTCAGTCTGTCCGTACATCCGTCAGTCTGTCCGTACGTCCGTATACACAATCTGGTCTCCACTTTTCATTTTGCTGAAAATTTCCTGTTACTGTTATCATGACCTGAAGATGATCATATTTTACCGAGGTCAGGCTAGACTGATTTTTACGAGAGTTACGGCCCTTTAACAATTTTTCAACAGTAAGTCTTGTCTGTACAAGTCCTCCTGCAGTTTTCAGTGGATTTTAGTGGAATATTCCAGTTATTGTTCCAATTACCTGAAGAGTATCATATTTTACAGATCAGGCTTGACTGCTTTTTACCAAAGTTATGGCCCTTGGTCCGTTTTAGCCATTTTGTCAACAGAAGTTCTTGTCTTCACAACTCCTCCTACATTTCTCAAGGGATACTGATGAAACTTTACAGTTATTGTTTCGATGACCTAAAGATGATCACATTTTACTGAGGTCATGCTTGACTGATTTTTAGCTCACCAGAGCCGAAGGCTCCAGGGGAGCTTATAGGATAGGCAGTTGTCTGACGTCTGTCTGCGTCAACACTTTCAAAAGACATCTCCTCTGAAACCACTGGGCTGATTGGGTCCAAATTTCATCTGTAGCATCACTGGGCTGGGGGATTGAAAGTTTGTGTTTTTAGCTCACCGTCACGTAGTGACGAGGTGAGCTTTTGGGATCACTTTTTGTCCGTCGTCCGTTCGTCCGTAAACAATTTCTTCAAACGACATCTCCTCCTAAACTACTGAGCGGATTTTGACCAAACTTCACTGGAATGATCCTTAGGTGGTCCCCTTTCAAAGTTGTTCAAATGGTTCCGGTCCGTTGCACATATAGGTCACAGTGGCCAAAAATAGATTTTTTTCACCGAAAACTTAAAAAATCTTCTTCTCTGAAACTGCAAGGCCCAGGTCTTTGATATTTGGTATTAACAGGGTTCGCGCTAGGATTTTTTTTTCTTTCGCCAATCTAATTTTTTTTGTGCCAAAATCTTAAAACCTGAGCCAGTTGAAGAAACTTCTTCGCAAAATGCAGAACATGGATAAAAAAGATTGTCATCTGCTCTACAATTTTCTTTGGCACTTAAAGGGTTAAAGCTTAAATGCACAGACTGTCCTTTTGTGGCCTTTATGGATGTGTGTAATGGGCTGTAATGGTGCATTATCCAAGAGTTGATGCGCCTAAAGACCCCAGGTTTTTAAAACCAGCACGGTCACACTTCAAACCCGTCATCTATGCTGTCTTGCCGACAGATAGCTTAGCAAAATCTAAAAATTATTTAGATAGCTTGAGTTTTCCGACTTCCAGCGGCATTACCTTCTCTCCCTAAAATACAACAAAACCTTGCTTAAATGCTTTTGTTTTTGCTCCAACAAGTAAGCGTTGTTAGGTCATGGAGGCTGCCATTTTGGTTGATCACATGATCACATTACCGTAAAAATTCGGCTATAAGACGATGATTTTTCCTTCCAAAATGAGCCCCAAAAATGACCCCGTCTTATAGCCGAGGTCATGGACTGCAGGCTTTTTTCCGGCAATGTCCATACAGAAACAGCCGATCGGAGATTTTTGAATTGATATAAATCGCCGCCCCCAAACCACCGCTACCATTTATCTGCACAGGATCGGTAAATGACGTCATCCGACACCAGCACCCCAACACGTGTTTAATGTCATTGTGTGTATCTATTTCATAAAAAAAAACGTTAGGAACAGGTAAAATTGTTTTTCTCGATAGCTAAACGGTTGTGAATAGAAGTGGATAGAAAACCAGCGCTTTGCACAGCTCCCGAATTATCCCCAGAAGCTCCGTGTCAATAACCAACAACAGCGTTCGACTTTTCCGGCTCAGCGTCTGCTATTTGGCGCCTTAACATAACCATACACGAGATCGTCAGTAAATGGCTTAAGTCGGCAATAACCGGGATGGGACTTTCTTTTTCTTTGTTATATTTTTTTTTCGCCACTAGTTTTCGCCAAATGACACAGATTTGCGCCAGATTTATTTTCTTTTCGCATTTGGCGACTTTGGCGACCGCTAGTGCGAACCCTGGGTATTAAGCTTCATCTAGTGGACCCCTACCAAGATTGTTCAAATTATAGTGCTGGGGCCAAAAATGCCCCCGCCCCAGGGCCCTTTGGTTTTACGTAGGCTTATATATGGAAAATCTTTAAAAATCTTCTCTGAAACCGCAAGGCCCAGGTCTTTGATATTTGGTATGAAGCTTCATCTAGTGGACCCCTACCAAGATTCTTCAAATTATAGTGCTGGGGCCAAAAGTGCCCCCGCCCCAGGGCCCTTTGGTTTTACATAGGCTTATATATGGAAAATCTTTAAAAATCTTCTTCTCTGAAACTGCAAGGCCCAGGTCTTTGATATTTGGTATGAATCTTCATCTTATAGACCCCTACCAAGATTGTTCAAATTATGGTGCTGGGGCAAAAAAGCCCCCGCCCCTGGCCCTTTGATTTTACATAGGCTTATATATGGAAAACCTTTAAAAATCTTCTTCTCTGAAACCGCAAGGCCCAGGTCTTTCATATTTGGTATGAAGCTTCAATCATCTAGTGGACCCCTACAAAGAATGTTTAAATTATAGTGCTGGGGCCAAAAATGCCCCCGCCCCGGGGCCCTTTGGTTTTACATAGACTTATATATGGAAAATCTTTAAAAATCTTCTTCTCTGAAACTGCAAGGCCCAGGTCTTTGATATTTGGTATGAATCTTCATCTTATAGACCCCTACCAAGATTGTTCAAATTATGGTGCTGGGGCCAAAAATGCCCCCGCCCCGGGGCCCTTTGATTTTACATAGGCTTATATATGGAAAACCTTTAAAAATCTTCTTCTCTGAAACCGCAAGGCCCAGGTCTTTGATATTTGGTATGAAGCTTCATCTAGTGGACCCCTACCAAGATTCTTCAAATTATAGTGCTGGGGGCCAAAAATGCCCCCGCCCCAGGGCCCTTTGGTTTTACATAGGCTTATATTGGGAAAATCTTGAAAAATCTTCTTCTCTGAAACTGCAGGGCCCAGGTCTTTGCTATTTGGTGTGAAGCTTTATCTAGTGGACCTCTATCAAGATTGTTTAAATTATAGCCCTGAGGCCAAAAATGCCCCTGCCCCGGGGCCATTTGGTTTTACATAGGCTTATGTAAGGAATATCTTTTAAAAAAATCTTCTTCTCTGAAACCGCAAGGCCCAGGTCTTTGATATTTGTTGTGTAGCTTCATCTAGTGGACCTTTGCCAAGATTGTTCAAATTATAGCCTTTGTTGATATTTGGTATGAAGCTTCATCTTTTTAGACCTCCCTCAACATTATGCACATTATAACCCTGGGGTCAATAATGGCCCTCCCCGGGGCCCACTTGTTACTCTATGGATCAGGTGAGCGATCCAGGGCCATCATGGTCCTCTTGTTTTAGGAAAATCGACTCTTTAGTTTGGTTGCTATGGCAACTTAGAGTTTCCATAGACTTATAATGGGGAAAATTTAAAAAAATGGCATTTACTGCCAAGCCTCTGCAGATATTTTGACAAAACTTTCATAGAAATGTTCCTCAGGCAACCCACTATCTGTCATATGATTTTAGGCTTACTGCTTATTTCTATTGGTTGCCATGGAAACCAAAATAATAAAAAAATGAAAAAAAAAACAACAAAAAAAACCTTAAAAATCATTTCCTCAGAAACCGTATGCTCTATGAGGCTGGCAGTTTTTGGAAATATTTACCATATTTGCTGTTATACTCATATAGGTTGTGTGTTTTTTATGAAATTCGGCTCTTTAGTTTGCTTGCTATGACAACTTATATTTTCCATAGACTTATAATGGGGAAACTTGAAAAATGGCATTTGCTGCCAAGTCGTTGCAGATATTTTGACAAAACTTTTATAGAAATGTTCATTGAGTAAACGTCGCCCGGCCATATGCTTTTATGCCAACATGGGGTCCCAGGTTGTGCCAGAGCCATGCCCCACCCCCTCAACTTCATAAAAGGCCATATAACGCAGAAACCATTCAGATCCCCTACCCAAAACCATATATATTCTTGTTCCTTATGATAAGACGCATTCATTGACACCAACTTGGGGGTCCCCCTGGGGTGTGCTGGGGTCATGCCCCCAACCCCTACATTCTATAAAAGGCCCAATATCTTGGAAACCTTACAGTGTGTGTGTGTGAACTCGGGTTCAGAGTCGCTTTCAACAATTTTTCAGTCATATCACGACGGTGGCTGGTTGCGACAGGGAGCTCAATGCTCACTTTTATAGTGCTGCCTCACTGAAGTATCATGTCCCAGACACATTACATGATACCACACCCAGTCACATTATCCTGACACTGGGTTGACCAGTCCTAGCTCTACCCTGTAAATCTGAGTGCCAAGCGAGGAGCAGCTAGTACCATTTTTAACGACTTTGGTATGTGGCGGCCCAAGATCGAACCCATGACCTCCCGTTCCCCAGAGCGGACACTCTACCAACTGAGCTATAGGGGCCGGTGGAAATCTTACAGATCCCCACCCCTAAACCATACATATTCTTGTTCCTTATGAAAAGATACATTCACTGACACCAACTTGGGGGTCTCCCGGTTGGGCCTGGGCCTTGCCCCACCCCTCCACTTCACAAAAGGCCATATATCTCAGAAACCATTCAGATCTCCATCCCAAAACTATATATATTCTTGTTCCTTATGATTAGACGCATTTAGTGACACCAACCTGGGGGTCCCCCGGGATGCGCCAGGGTCATGCCCCACCCCCTCTATTTCATAAAAGGTCCAATATCTTGGAAACCTAACAGATACCAACCCCTAAACCATATATATTGTTGGTCTTTATGAAGAGACACATTCATTGACACCAATTTGGGGGTCTTCCGGGGAGCGCCGGGGCCTTGCCCCACCCCTTCACTTCACAAAAGGCCATATATCTCAGAAAACATTCAGATCCCCACCCCTAAACCTTATATATTCTTGTTTCTTATGATAAGATACATTCAGTGACACTAACCTGGGGGTCCCCCGGGATGTGCTGGGGTCGTGCCCCACCCCTTCATTTCATAGAAAACCCAATATCTTGGAAACCTTACAGATCCCCACCACTAAACCATATATATTGTTGTTCCTTACGATAAGACACATTCATTGACACCAACCTGAAGGTCTCCCGTGTCAAGCCAGGCCCTTGCCCCACCCAACCACTTCACAAAAGGCCATTTGTCTCAGAAACTATTCAGAACCCCACCCCTAAACCATATATATTCTTCTTCCTTATGATCAGACACATTCAAATAACACTAGCTTGGGATTCCTCCAGGGTACCCGGGCCATGCCCCACTGCTTTACTTCATTAAAAGCCATATATATCAGAAACCATTCAAATTCCCACCCATAAACCATGTATATTCTTGGTCCTTATGATAAGACACATTTAGGGACAACAATCTTGGGCTTTCCTGAGATCAACAGGGCAGTCCCAACCCTCCATGGCTTAAGAGGCATGCAGATCCCCACTGCTACACAATATATATTGTTCCTTTTGATAAAACGCATTTAGTGATACCAACCAGGGCTCCATTGGGTCCATGCCCTACACCCTCTACTTCATAAAAGGCCTAATGTTTCAGATACTGAGTCCAGATGGGTGCTCATTTGGATATGGGGGTTCATTTGGGAGACATTCTAATTGGTTAATTAAAATGATATCATGTTAAAATACATGGCTGCCATTGGGCAGTGTGCACCTGAGCTCTGGTGAGCATAGTGGCTCATGGGCCTCTTATTTACCAGAGCTAAATCCTTTGGCAATCTTTCAATAGTAAGTCTTGTCACTGCAACTCCTCTTGCTGTTTCAGTGGATTGTAGTGAAACCTTCCAATTATTGTTCCCATGACCTGAATAGGATCATATTATAATGAGGTTATGCTTGACTGCTTTTTACCAGAGTTATGGTCCTTTGTCAGTTTTAGCCATTTTAGCAATTAAAGTTCTTGCTCCATAACTCCTCTTAGACTTCTCAAGGGATTTATATAAAACTTTCCAGCCATTGTTGTCCCCTGACATTAGTCGAAGGGACTATAGTAATGGCTTTGTCAGTTCGTCCATCTGTCCATAGACATAATCTTGTCTCCACACAGTTCTGAAGGGATTTTGATGAAACTTTCCAGTTGTTATTGTCCCACAACATTTGTCGAAGGGACTATAGTAATAGGATTGTCGGTCCATCAGTAGCTACAAATGCTTTCTCCGTAACTCCTCTAACAGTTTTCAACCGGCCCCGATAGCTCAGTTGGTAGAATGTCCGCTCCGGGGAACGGGAGGTCTGGGTTCGATCCCGGGCCGCAACATACCAAAGTCGTTAAAAATGGTACTAGCTGCTCCTCGCTTGGCACTCAGGCTTATGGGGAAGAGCTAGGACTGGTCGATCCAGTGTCGGGATAATGTGACTGGGTGTGGTATCATGTAATGTGTCTGGGACATGATACTTCAGTGAGGCAGCACTATAAACGTGAGCATTGAGCTCCCTGTCGCAACCAGACACCGTCGTGATATGACTGAAAAATTGTTGAAAGCGACGTTAAACCCGAATTCTCACACACACACTAACAATTTTCAAGAGATTTTGATGAAACTTTCTAGTTATTGTTCGTATGACCTGAAGAAGATCATATTTTATCGAGGTTATGCTGTACTGATTTTTTAGCTCACCTGTCACGTAGTGACAAGGTGAGCTTTTGTGATCACTTTTCGTCCGTCGTCCGTCGTCAGTGCGTGCGTGCGTGTGTGCGTGTGTGTGTGCGTGTGTGCGTAAACTTTTTCTTCAAATGACATCTCCTCCTAAACCACTGATCGGATTTTGACCAAACTTCACAGGAATGATCCTTAGGTGGTCCCCTTTCAAAGTTGTTCAAATGGTTCCGGTCCATTGCACATCTAGGTCACAGGAGCTAAAAAAAGATTTTTTAAACGCAAACTTTAAAAATCTTCTTCTCTGAAACCGCAAGGCCCAGGTCTTCGATATTTGGTATGAAGCTTCATCTATTGGACCTCTACCAAGATTGTTCAAATATAGCCCTGGGGGCCAAAATGCCGCCGCCCCGGGGGCCTTTGGTTTTACATAGGCTTATATAGGGAAAATCATTAGAAAATCTTCTTCTCTGAAACCACAAGGCCCAGGTCTTTAATATTTGGTGTGAAGCTTTACCTGGTGGACCTCTACTAAGATTGTTCAAATTATAGCCTTTGGGCCAAAAATGCCCCCGCCCCGGGGGGCCTTTGGTTTTACATAGGCTTATACTGGGAAAATCTTTAAAAATCTTCTTCTCTGAAACCGCAAGGCCCAGATCTTTGATATTTGGTCTGAAGCTTCATCTAGTGGACCTCTTTCAAGATTGTTCAAATTATAGCCCTGGGGGCCAAAATGCCCCCGCCCCGGGGGCCTATGGTTTTACATAGGCTTATATAGGGAAAATCATTAAAAAATCTTCTTCTCTGAAACCACAAGGCCCAGGTCTTTAATATTTGGTGCAAAGCTTTACCTGGTGGACCTCTACTAAGATTGTTCAAATTATAGCCTTTGGGCCAAAAATGCCCCGCCCTGGGGGTCTTTGGTTTTACATAGGCTTATACTGGGAAAATCTTTAAAAATCTTCTTCTCTGAAACCGCAAGGCCCAGATCTTTGATATTTGGTCTGAAGCTTCATCTAGTGGACCTCTACCAAGATTGTTCAAATTATAGCCCTGGGGGCCAAAATGCCCCCGCCCCGGGGGCCTATGGTTTTACATAGGCTTATATAGGGAAAATCATTAAAAAATCTTCTTCTCTGAAACCACAAGGCCCAGGTCTTTAATATTTGGTGTGAAGCTTTACCTGGTGGACCTCTACTAAGATTGTTCAAATTATAGCCTTTGGGCCAAAAATGCCCCCGCCCCGGGGGGCCTTTGGTTTTACATAGGCTTATACTGGGAAAATCTTTAAAAATCTTCTTCTCTGAAACCGCAAGGCCCAGATCTTTGATATTTGGTCTGAAGCTTCATCTAGTGGACCTCTTTCAAGATTGTTCAAATTATAGCCCTGGGGGCCAAAATGCCCCCGCCCCGGGGGCCTATGGTTTTACATAGGCTTATATAGGGAAAATCATTAAAAAATCTTCTTCTCTGAAACCACAAGGCCCAGGTCTTTAATATTTGGTGCAAAGCTTTACCTGGTGGACCTCTACTAAGATTGTTCAAATTATAGCCTTGGGGCCAAAAATGCCCCGCCCTGGGGGTCTTTGGTTTTACATAGGCTTATACTGGGAAAATCTTTAAAAATCTTCTTCTCTGAAACCGCAAGGCCCAGATCTTTGATATTTGGTCTGAAGCTTCATCTAGTGGACCTCTACCAAGATTGTTCAAATTATAGCCCTGGGGGCCAAAATGCCCCCACCCCGGGGGCCTATGGTTTTACATAGGCTTATATAGGGAAAATCATTAAAAAATCTTCTTCTCTGAAACCACAAGGCCCAGGTCTTTAATATTTGGTGTGAAGCTTTACCTGGTGGACCTCTACTAAGATTGTTCAAATTATAGCCTTTGGGCCAAAAATGCCCCCGCCCCGGGGGCCTTTGGTTTTACATTGGCTTGTACAGGGAAAATCTTTAAAAATCTTCTTCTCTGTAACCGCAAGGCCCAGATCTTTGATATTTGGTGTGAAGCTTCATCTAGTGGACCTCTAACAAGATTGTTCAAATTATAGCATGTGGGGCCAAAATGCCCCCGCCCCGGGGGCCTATGGTTTTACATAGGCTTATATAGGGAAAATCATAAAAAAAATCTTCTTCTCTGAAACCACAAGGCCCACGTCTTTAATATTTTGTGTGAAGCTTTACCTGGTGGACCTCTACTAAGATTGTTCAAATTATAGCCTTGGGGCCAAAAATGCCCCCTCCCCGGGGGCCTATGGTTTTACATAGGCTTATACAGGGAAAATCTTTAAAAATCTTCTTCTCTGAAACCGCAAGGACCAGATCTTTGATATTTGGTGTGAAGCTTCATCTAGTGGACCTCTAACAAGATTGTTCAAATTATAGCACTGGGGGCCAAAATGCCCCCGCCACGGGGGCCTATGGTTTTACATAGGCTTATATAGGGAAAATCATTAAAAAAATCTTCTTCTCTGAAACCACAAGGCCCAGGTCTTTAATATTTGGTGTGAAGCTTTACCTGGCGGACATTAACTAAGATTGTTCAAATTATAGCCTTGGGGCCAAAAATGCCCCCGCCCCAGAGGCCTTTGGTTTTACATAGGCTTATACAGGGAAAATCTTTAAAAATCTTCTTCTCTGAAACCGCAAGGCCCAGATCTTTGGTATTTGGTGTGAAGCTTCATCTAGTGGACCTCTTTCAAGATTGTTCAAATTAAAGCCCTAGGGCCAAAAATGCCCCCACCCCGGGACCCTTTGGTTTTTCATAGGCTTATATAGGGAAAACCTTTAAAAATCTTCTTGTCTGAAACCAGAAGGTCCAGGTCTTTGATATTTGGTATGAAGCTTCATCTAGTGGACCATTTCCAAGTTTGTTCAAATTATAGCCCTCAGGCCTAGAATATACTGGAGACACTAATTCTCAGGTGAGCGATTCAGGGCCCTCTGGGCCCTCTTGTTCCAAAGTTATTTCCATTTGTTATTTTTTATATACCGTCGACTCTCGTTATCTCAATCTTCACGGGACCGAGCAAAAAAGTTTGAGTTATCGGTAGTACGAGATAACCAAAGTGTGACGTCACATCTATGTCGGAGCCCATTATTTGCCGTGATATGCTTGGTTTTAAGGTTATTCTGGATAAATAGCACTTACATGTACATGTACAGCTTATTTGTAAAAATAATGTTGTTTGTCAAAGTACGTTTAATGAAAAAAGATACATTTCTCACGTGTTTGTTGTATTTTAACTTCCTTCAAAGGTTTTCCAAATACGCTAAAATAGATACATCAAAATCAACTGGTTCCCTGTTGTGAAATCAATACTTATATTGCTACGGTGACCAGTATTGGCAATACGTCATACAGAAAGTTGGATCAGTTTGGATTATCTCCACTCGTGTAGGTCCAGCTGAGAAAGCATGTGCTGAGCCGTCTCTTTTGGACCTACACTGTTTGTATGTTTAAGAAAGTGATGGGTTTACAACGATCCCACTACATGTAAATCGATCTGAACAATCGCAGGGCTTGAGATACCATTTCAAAATGACCTACATAATCTAGACGGGGACAATTAACCTCTTTAAAAATGTGTTTCTAGGAATGAGATCATCACAACTTTTGTTACTTTCTTTGACATTTTTCCAGAAAGACTTTTGTGATTATCAATTTGCTTTCTCCAAGAAAAAAAAAACAGAATGGTGTTTTATTATTTTTTATTTTTCAAGTAAACAATGTAAAGCCTTAGCGTTGCACATGACAGAACATAAATTTGAATATTTTCTAGCGCATATCAATAAAAAGAATCTATTTAAATTTGTACCGGCCCCGATAGCTCAGTTGGTAGAGTGTCCACTCTGGGGAACGGGAGGTCACGGGTTCGATCCCAGGCCGTGACATACCAAAGTCGTTAAGAATGGTACTAGCTGCTCCTCGCTTGGCACTGAGATTTACGGGGTAGAGCAAGGACTGGTCGACCCAGTGTCAGGATAATGTGACTGGGTGTGGTATCATGTAAGGTGTCTGGGACATGATACATGTACTTCAGTGAGGCAGCACTATAAAAGTGAGCATTGAGCTCCCTGTCACAACCAGACACCATCATGATATGACTAAAAATTGTTGAAAGCGATGTTAAACCTGAATTCACACACACAAACACTATTTGAGTCGGCACATGAAAAACCTATTAGACAGTGATGCAGGCTTTTTGATCATGAAAATCTAGGAAATTGTTGATCCGAGGTGTTTATGTCAAAGGCTGAGCACTGCGTGTCAGTCTTAATTACACACACATGATTTTCAAAGTAGCAGTACTGGTATTGTTTGGCGCTAATTGTGATTGCTGATACTCCTGGACAAATTGGAAAATTAATGACATTGTGAGTACTGATTTATGGATTTTGTAACATGTATTTTCTTTAAGTCCGGTTTAGATACACAGTAGTAAGTACTGTGAAAAATATACGAAGGGACTAAAAAATATGGGCGAGATAGCCGAAGTGTCGACTTAAGCGTAGTTTGACACATGCGGAGTTGAAATACAATAAATATATATGGAAACATTCAGGACTCAGAAATCGGTTCGACATAAGTGATAGGGTCGAGATTAGCGGGGTCGAGATAACGAGAGTCGACTGTATATGAAGTCTTGGCCCTGCAATACTTCTTGCAGTTTTCAGTGAATTTGATTGAAACCTTTCAGTTATTGTTCCCATGACCTGAAGATCATAGTATACCAAGGTGCACTTGACTACTTTTAACATTGTTAGTTTTAGTCATGTTGCCAACAGACATTGTTATCTCTGCCACTCCTCAGGGATTTTTATGAAACTGTCCAGATATTGTTTCCATGAACTAAAGGTGAGCACGTCATTAAGAATGTAAGTAAAACTAAAAATGACAGAGTTTGTTTCACTGAAAGTGTACCCATTCACCTTAACCCTTATCCTGCTGAATATTTTAATCTGCCACACCCACTACCCATTATCAATCAATCAGATTACTTGATGCAAATTTTCGCAACAAATTCACAACATCACGTGAACAAGTGCGTGAAATAAAGACCCCCCTAAACCCCACTTTATATAGAGAAAACAAGAGTTTATGGAGGTAAGCATTATTTTCCTTATTACTGCTCCAAGACATAGGTTGTGGGTACTCGTTAGAACCACCTCAATGAGGTGAATAAATAAGACAATTAGCATGGATTTTCGTCAGAAAAATAGCCATTTTGGAGATGGGAAAAAATGCAAAATGTCGCACAGTTGTGTTATCATAATGATCTGAATGGCAAAAAATGTAGATCCTGATCAGATGGCTTCTGATGAAGCCATCTGATCTGGATCTTCATTGTTTGGAAAATAAGGCATATCCGGGCTCAGCAGGACAAGGGTGAAATAATCATCATTTACAGTTTTGGAGATCACTTTCTGTCAGTTGTTCCTTACAACAATTAGGAAAAATGAAAATTAGTCTGTTTAAAGGGGTGTAAAATCTCAAAAAGTTGTTTAGAAAATATGTTATGGACATATTCACCACATATTGACATTTCAAATGTCGGGGGACACTTGCCCTTTGGCCTTCTGTATCTTCTTTTTTTTAAACTACCGTATTCGACCTGTTTACCACACCGTGCGCTTAGTTTTTTCAAAATTGCATGAAAATATTGTGGTGAAAAATCTACCTAATAAAAGCGCACACACAATACGAAAAAAATACGAAAAAAAAACTTCCGATATGATTATTTTATAGAGTTGAATTTCAGCATAGGGGTTCACCACATATACATATGATTGTTTGGGTCAAAGATGCAGCAAAACTCAATATGAATTTGTTGGAAGGTTACTGTAAAGTGTGCGCTTGTGTATTTTTTCCAGAAAAAGCTTGGGTGTGCGCTTATAGGAGCATGTGCGGTAAATAGGTGGAATACGGTAAACAAAAATAGAAAGAATATTTAAACTTTAAACTGCTACGTGATTCTGTTTTGTTTGAATTGATGTTTAATGTCCCTGTCAACACTAATTAGGTCATTTTGGGGACGTTGCTTCCAATTTTGTGGGACTTTTACCCAGCATTGAGATGAAATGACATCTCAAGCCCTGCCGCCCAATCAAACCGAAGGCTTATATGCATTGGACGGTCTGACTCACATCACTTTGCCTGGGCAGGCTTAGACCTAAGCTGTTTACCAATACTCGTGTGGTCAGTTGCAGCTCTGCCTGGAAGCACCATGCAGCCGTATCTATTTTTTAAAGCCTCGATGGGCGGGGGGGATACGTGACTCTGTAAGTTAATCCATTAAACATCACTCCATATGAAATGGTTATGAAGACATATCTGACGCAAATTAAGTCAGGCAAGTTCATTGAATATTTATATTAACCTTTATCTTGCTGTTCACGACAACCCCAATCTTTGCAAACAGTGTAGATCCAGATCAGATGGCTTCTGAAGAAGCCATCTGATCTGGATCTACACTGTTTGACATTCAGTTTATGAATTTGTAGTAATAAATTACATCAAGTTATCTGATTGGTTCAAAATCAGAAATGGGTGTGGCTTAATTGAATATTCAGCAGGATAAGGGTAAAGTAGATGGAATGTTTTGGAAAGTCATATCACAGGAAGAAACAGTCAACTGCTGTACCAGACATTCCTGTTTTCCACAATATAATTATGGTTCAGTGGAAGTAAAAATATCCTTGTTATTCCTCAGCTGGAGGTTAAACATTGATATGCTATGTTAAGAACATGTCAATATTGCTGATTTTTCTCCAGTTTGCTCAGATCTTAACCCTTGTCATGCTGAGCCCGGATATGTCTAAGCTTTCCAACAATGTAGATCCAGATCAAATGGCTTCTGAAGAAGTCATCTGATCAGGATCTTCATTGTCTGTCATTCAGTTCCTGAATTTGTTGCAATAATTTGCATCAAGTAATCTGATTTGTTGATAATCAGTGGTGGGTGGGGCATATTTAAATATTCAGCAAACAGCCCCCGCCTGTCGGGGCTTGAAGAACTAGATGGGCTGCATGATGCTTCCATGCAGAGCTAAAACAGACCCGGACATGAATACTGGTAAACCACTTAGAGGTCCAAAGCCATCCCAGGCAAAGCGGTGCAAGTCGGACCATCCATGCTTTTAAACCCTATTGGTTTCATTGGGCGGCAGGGCTTGAGATGTCATTTCCTCTCAGTGTCGGGTAAAAGTCCCACAAATTTGGGAGCAACGGTGTTGACGGGGACGTTAAACTTCAAATCAAACAAACTTCAAATTTTATTCAGAAAACGGCTGATCTCTTTACACATAGTGTAGGCCCTGATCAGACACTGCATTTTGCGACGTCTGATCGTGGCCTGCACTGTTTTCCAAGGTACCCCTTTAGGGGTCTCTGGTACAAAAAGGGTTAATAACATGTCAATATTGCTGATTTTTCTCGAGTTTGCTCAGATCTTAACTAATACTACACAGCCTGTTTATCACACTCTCATCAGGTTAACAAGTCCATGAAATGAAGACCCCCATAAACCCCACTTTTTATAGAGGAAAGTTTTGTTTACAGGGGTATTCATTATTTGTATTTGGACCAGAAAGGTTTAATAACATGTCAATATCGCTGATTTTTATCGAGTTCAAATCTTAACTTGTACTAAACAGCCTGTTTAACAAGTCCATGAAATGAAGACCCCATAAACCCCACTTTTTATAGAGGAAAGTTGTGTTACAGGGGTATTCATTATTATACCCCCCGGCATTCGAAGTATGTCAGGGGGTATATAGTTTTAGTCTTTCCGTCCGTTCGTTGGTTCGTAGTACTATGTTCGTTCGTACGTTCGGTCATTAGTCAACCTTTACGTCAAAGTTTTGCGTTAAACCTTTTTGATTGCTCATATCTCTGTAACCACAGGTTGGATTCTCTTCATATTTGGTACAGGATATCTCTATAGCATTACCTTTCATATGGAATATCTAAGCCCCTGGGTCAAGCCCCTGGGTGGGTTGTCTGTCTGTTCGTCTGTCTGTTCATCTACTTTTACGTCAAAGTTTTGTGTTAAACCTTTTTCATTGCTGATATCTCTGTAACCACATGTTAGGTTCTCTTCATGTTTGGTAAATGATATCTCTATAGCATTACCTTTCATATGGAATATTTAAGCCCCTGGTAGGGCTGTCTGTTCATCTAATTTTACGTCAAAGTTTTGTGTTAAACCTTTTTCATGGCTGATATCTCTGTAACCACATGTTAGATTCTCTTCATGTTTGATAAATGATTTCATGATGCATGTCCTTCCCCCACCCATGGTGACCTTGACCTCAAGGTCACGGACTTAGAAATTTTACATTTGGGTAAAGTTTTATGTCCAAGTTTATAGATGCCTGTATGTTCTATTTGATGCCCTCACTCCCTTGGTCCATTTAGAAATTTATGTTTGGTTTAGTTTAAACAATATTTTATTTACTTCTTTTCAATTACAGATATATAACAAGAATGTACATATTAGGAAGATCAACAGGATTTGAAAACAAGCAAAGTTGCTTATACTAATCATTTCCTGATGAACAGACGAACAGACATGAACAGACAAATATATATTTTCATATGTTTGGTTTAGCTTTTACAAGCACATTTATAGATTCTTATAGCTTCTTGACTTCATTCATATTACATACAAGCTTGAAAGATATATCAGAGGGTGACGCTGGCCGGGGGTATACGTGACCCACTGGTCGCTTTCTCTAGTTTGTATTTGGACTGGAAAGGTTTTAATAACATGTCAATATTGCTGATTTTTATCGAGTTCTGATCTTAACTTGTACTACACAGCCTGTTTATAACACTCTCATCAGGTTAACAAGTCCATGAAATGAAGACCCCCATAAACCCCACTTTTTATAGAGGAAAGTTGTATTTACAGGAGTATTCATTTTTTTCCTTATTTTTACTCAAAAACATATATTTGGGCCAGAAAAAGAATCAAACTTTTTCTTCTGAAAAATGTTAGTTATAGAGATTTGATTTGAGGTTGTACATCCCCGTCAACAGTGTATAGGTAATTTTGGAGACGTTGGTTCCAATTTTGGTAATTTTGGAGACGTTGGTTCCAATTTTGTTACTTTCGCCAGACATTGAGATGAAATGACATCTCAAGCCCTGTCGCCCAATCAAACCAATAGGGTTTATAAGCATGGACGGTCTGACTTGCACCGCTTTGCCTGGACAGGCTTAGATCCTCTTAGCGGTTTACCAGTACTCATGTGCGGTCGCTTTCAGCTCTGCGTGGAAGCATCATGCAGCCCACATATTTCCCGATGGGCGGGGGTGATTAGTTCTAGAGATAATATGGCTGCCATTTTAATCATAATGTATTGTTGGGGTCCAAAGCTGGAGGCATGTCAGTTATCTTCATTACTCCTTCCAACTCAGAGTGATGTAAATTACCTTCCCCAGTCTGCCCTGTGTGTGATGAACAATCGTGTTATATCCAAACCAAATATGCAGAGATTTTATCCAAACAAATGACCATTTATCGATATAATCTGTACATTCTTGTGATCAATCTTTAACATCACGAAAACATGCCTATATAATTTTTACCCCCTTGAACCCCACTTTTATATAGTAAAACTGGGATTTACAGTGGTAAACCTTATTTTTAGCTCACCTCAGCCGAAGGCTTCGGGGGAGCTATTGTGATGGGTCATTCGTCCGTCCTCGTGGTCGTCTGTCCGGATGTCCGTCCACAATTCCTTTAAACAACAACTCCTCCTAAACCACTGAACAGATTTTGATAGGGAAATCTTTAAAAATCTTCTTGTCTGAAACCAGAAGGCACAGGTCTTTGATATTTAGTATGAAGCTTCATCTAGTTGACCTCTACCAAGATTGTTCAAATTATAGCCCTGGGTCCAAAAATCCTGCCTTGGCCCACTCACTTATACATAGACGTATTAAGGAAAAACCTTTAAAGTCTTGTCTCAAACAGGACACTGGGGCACATGCAAAACTCTTAGCTCTTAGCTCAGGTGAGTGGTATAGGACCATCATGGTCCTCTTGTTCTTATTTCTGTTCTAAAATATAAATTGTTGGTACTCTCGGTTATAATGAGTACCCACAATCTATATTTTCAGCAGAAATAAGAAAAAGATCACAATTTTTCATCTTAAAATTTTTTTTTTTTTTTTTCAGTGGTAAAGTTTACAATGCATTTGTTTGGGCGTGTTTTTGTAATGATACTGTGTAAACTTTTGTCATAATGAACATTGGTGCAAAGAGGTTGATATATTTCAATTTTGTTGTATCAGTTGTATATATATTTTCAGGACCTTGTGACAAAATACATGATGAACACCTCAGAAAAGAGTAAGTGTTCCATTACGATAACACACTTGTGTGACATAGTGCATTCTTTCATTTCTCCAAAAGGTTACTTTTTAGCTCACCGTCACGTAGTGACGAGGTGAGCTTTTGGGATCACTTTTCGTCCGTCGTCCGTCCGTGCGTGCATCCGTCCGTCCGTCCGTAGACAATTCTTTAAACGACATCTCCTCCTAAACCACTGATCGGATTTTGACCAAACTTCACAGGAATGATCCTTAGGTGGTCCCCTTTCAAAGTTGTTCAAATGGTTCCGGTCCGTTGCACATCTAGGTAGGTCATAGTAGCCAAAAACAGATTTTTTTCACCAAAAACTTAAAAAATCTTCTTCTCTGAAACCACAAAGCCCAGGTCTTTGATATTTGGTATGAAGCTTCATCTGGTGGACCCCTACCAAGATTGTTCAAATTATAGTGCTGGGGCCAAAAATGCCCCCGCTCCGGGGCCCTTTGGTTTTACATGGGCTTATATAGGGAAAATCTTTAAAAATCTTCTTCTCTGAAACCGTAAGGCCCAGGTCTTTGATATTTGGTATGAAGCTTCATCTAGTGGACCCCTACCAAGATTGTTCAAATTATAGTGCTGGAGCCAAAAATGCCCCCGCTCCGGGGCCCTTTGGTTTTACATGGGCTTATATAGGGAAAATCTTTAAAAATCTTCTTCTCTGAAACCGTAAGGCCCAGGTCTTTGATATTTGGTATGAAGCTTCATCTAGTGGACCCCTACCAAGATTGTCCAAATTATAGTGCTGGGGCCAAAAATGCCCCCGCTCCAGGGCCCTTTGGTTTTACATGGGCTTATATAGGGAAGAGCTTTAAAAATCTTCTTCTCTGAAACCGTAAGGCCCAGGTCTTTGATATTTGGTATGAAGCTTCATCTAGGGGACCCCTACCAAGATTGTTCAAATTATAGTGCTGGGGTCAAATATGCCTCCGCTCTGGGGCCCTTTGGTTTTACATGGGCTTATATAGGGAAATCATCATCATCAACGGATTTTTGATTAACGTGCAGGTACAGGGGCAACGTCCACATAAGTGGGCCCCCTTCCAGGTAGCTGGCTTGCTGCACGCATGGCAGATCTTACACCAGATCTCCAGGCTTGTCTATCATGAGGATCGATAGCAGAGAGCTTCCATTCTCTGCAATCTCTTTCTGTTAGCTGCTTCCAGGTCATCTTGGGCCTTCCTGGCCCCCGCTTTCCACTTACCTGTATGTCACAGGCAGTCTTGATTGCACCGTTGGAGCGTTCCACATGTCCATACCAGCGAAGTCTTCTCTCTTTCAGGATGAGATCCAGGTCCTCAATGCCAAGACGCTCCAGTAACTCACTGGACCTGATGGTGGCAGTGTCCTGTGGCTTGACATTGCAGATCTGTCTGATCATTGCCCTGTCATTTCGCTGCAGACGTTGGAGGTTTGGCTTTGTCAATGGCCATGTCTCACTGGCATGGAGCATTGCGCTCCGCACACAAGAGCTATACACACGGCCACGTGTCTTGAACGAGAGGTGGCGGGAAGAGAGAACTGGTAGCAACTCCTTGAATTTCTTCCAGGCTGTTTTCACACGTGATGTAGTTGAAAGGTCGCAACCACCCCCTGCAGAGAGCATATCACCTAGGTAGCAGAAGGAAGCTACAACCTCCAGCTTGTCTGATCCGACTTGAACTTCCCTCTGTGGTCTGCCATCTAAGGGGCGTGCAGTTCCTTGGCACCGTGTACACCTGTACTCAGGGTCCTCTATCAAGCGTTTGAGCCCACTGCATTTCTTGTGCACCCAGAACTTGCAGCCATTACAAAAGATACTGTTGCTGCCAACTCCAGTGCGACATACAGCGCATGGGAACTGGCCTGTACTCTGCAAGAGGTCCAGACCTGTACCACAGATCATGATCTTTGTCTTTCCTGCATTCACTCTCAGCCCTTTCGCCTCCATTGCCTCTTTCCAAGTTAAGAGCCTCCTGACACATTCCTCAAGGGATTCAGCTATGATGACAAGGTCATCAGCATACAGGTCCTCCCAGGGGACTCCAGAGCGGAACTCGCATGACAAGGCTTCAAGCACAATGATGAAAAGCAGTGGGCTGAGAACAGAGCCTTGATGAACACCCACCTTCACCTCGAATTCTTCACTGTAACCATCACCGACGCGGACACGGCTCCGAGCATTTGCGTACATCCCTTGGACCAGTTTCACAATCCACTCGTCCACTCCAAGTTTTCTTAGTGCCCACCAGATGACTTTCCGAGGCACTCGATCAAATGCCTTCTCCAGGTCTACAAAAGCCATGTAGAGTCTCTTGTTGGCCGCCAGATACTTCTCTTGCAGCTGTCGGACAACAAAAATTGCATCTGTTGTGCCTCTTCCTGGGACGAAGCCAAACTGGGAATCGTCGATGGACACCAACTGCCTAATGAGGCCATCCACAATCCTCTCCAGGACTTTCATGACCTGTTCTGTCAGCTTGAGACCACGGTAGTTGCCCCGTTCCAATGCATCGCCCTTGCCCTTGTAGAGACAGACAATGAAACTCTGTTCCCAGTCAGAGGGTACCTTCCCATCACGGATGATTGCAGCTGCAAGGTCACGGATCATCGAGGCACCCGCATCACCTGCAGCTCTTATCATCTCCACCACTATGCCAGAGGGACCAGGTGCTTTGCCAGTCTTCATCTGAGAGATAGCCTTCTTAACCATATCAATAGTGATTGGGATGGGTGGCCCTTCCACTGGTGGTTCATCAGACAGGTGGTCTGGGTCCCAGTCGAACTCAACATTGAGTAGCCTTTGGTAGTGTTCTAACCAGGCCCTCTGCTTTGAGTCATCACTCATTGACATCTCCCCTGCATCATTCTTTACTGGTTTGTCACCTACAACCTCGGCATTCTCTCTTCTCATCTGGTTAGCAAGGCGGTATACTTCTTTAAAATCTTTAAAAATTTTCTTCTCTGAAACCGTAAGGCCCATGTCTTTGATATTTGGTATGAAGCTTCATCCCACACGGCCATGGTCCTTCTCCCCCCCCCCCCACTCCGGGGCCCTTTGGTTTTAAATGGGCTTATATAGGGAAGATCTTTAAAAATCTTCTTCTCTGAAACCGCAAGGCCCAGATCTTTGCTATTTGGTATGAAGCTTCATCTAGTGGACTCCAACCAAGATTGTTCAAATTATAGTGCTTGGGCTAAAATGCCACCGCCCAGGGGCCCTATGGTTTTACATGGGCTTATATGGGGGAAAATCTTTAAAAATCTTCTTCTCGGAAACCGTAAGGCCCAGGTCTTTGATATTTGGTATGAAGCTTCATCTAGTGGACCCCTAACAAGATTGTTCAAATTATAGTGCTGGAGCCAAAAATGCCCCCGCTCCGGGGCCCTTTGGTTTTACATGGGCTTATATAGGGAATATCTTTAAAAATCTTCTTCTCTGAAACCGCAAGGCCAAGGTCTTTGATATTTGGTATGAAGCTTCATCTAGTGGACCCCTACCAAGATTGTCCAAATTATAGTGCTGGGGCCAAAAATGCCCCCGCTCCAGGGCCCTTTGGTTTTACATGGGCTTATATAGGGAAGAGCTTTAAAAATCTTCTTCTCTGAAACCGTAAGGCCCAGGTCTTTGATATTTGGTATGAAGCTTCATCTTATGGACCCCTACCAAGATTGTCCAAATTATAGTGCTGGGGCCAAAAATGCCCCCGCTCCAGGGCCCTTTGGTTTTACATGGGCTTATATAGGGAAGAGCTTTAAAAATCTTCTTCACTGAAACCGTAAGGCCCAGGTCTTTGATATTTGGTATGAAGCTTCATCTAGGGGACCCCTACCAAGATTGTTCAAATTATAGTGCTGGGGTCAAATATGCCTCCGCTCTGGGGCCCTTTGGTTTTACATGGGCTTATATAGGGAAAATCTTTAAAAATCTTCTTCTCTGAAACCGTAAGGCCCATGTCTTTGATATTTGGTATGAAGCTTCATCCCACACGGCCATGGTCCTTCTCCCCCCCACCCCCCCCCACTCCGGGGCCCTTTGGTTTTAAATGGGCTTATATAGGGAAGATCTTTAAAAATCTTCTTCTCTGAAACCGCAAGGCCCAGATCTTTGCTATTTGGTATGAAGCTTCATCTAGTGGACTCCAACCAAGATTGTTCAAATTATAGTGCTTGGGCTAAAATGCCACCGCCCAGGGGCCCTATGGTTTTACATGGGCTTATATGGGGGAAAATCTTTAAAAATCTTCTTCTCGGAAACCGTAAGGCCCAGGTCTTTGATATTTGGTATGAAGCTTCATCTAGTGGACCCCTAACAAGATTGTTCAAATTATAGTGCTGGAGCCAAAAATGCCCCCGCTCCGGGGCCCTTTGGTTTTACATGGGCTTATATAGGGAATATCTTTAAAAATCTTCTTCTCTGAAACCGCAAGGCCAAGGTCTTTGATATTTGGTATGAAGCTTCATCTAGTGGACCCCTACCAAGATTGTCCAAATTATAGTGCTGGGGCCAAAAATGCCCCCGCTCCAGGGCCCTTTGGTTTTACATGGGCTTATATAGGGAAGAGCTTTAAAAATCTTCTTCTCTGAAACCGTAAGGCCCAGGTCTTTGATATTTGGTATGAAGCTTCATCTTATGGACCCCTACCAAGATTGTCCAAATTATAGTGCTGGGGCCAAAAATGCCCCCGCTCCAGGGCCCTTTGGTTTTACATGGGCTTATATAGGGAAGAGCTTTAAAAATCTTCTTCACTGAAACCGTAAGGCCCAGGTCTTTGATATTTGGTATGAAGCTTCATCTAGGGGACCCCTACCAAGATTGTTCAAATTATAGTGCTGGGGTCAAATATGCCTCCGCTCTGGGGCCCTTTGGTTTTACATGGGCTTATATAGGGAAAATCTTTAAAAATCTTCTTCTCTGAAACCGTAAGGCCCATGTCTTTGATATTTGGTATGAAGCTTCATCCCACACGGCCATGGTCCTTCTCCCCCCCCCCCCCCACTCCGGGGCCCTTTGGTTTTAAATGGGCTTATATAGGGAAGATCTTTAAAAATCTTCTTCTCTGAAACCGCAAGGCCCAGATCTTTGCTATTTGGTATGAAGCTTCATCTAGTGGACTCCTACCAAGATTGTTCAAATTATAGTGCTTGGGCTAAAATGCCACCGCCCAGGGGCCCTATGGTTTTACATGGGCTTATATGGGGGAAAATCTTTAAAAATCTTCTTCTCGGAAACCGTAAGGCCCAGGTCTTTGATATTTGGTATGAAGCTTCATCTAGTGGACCCCTACCAAGATTGTTCAAATTATAGTGCTGGAGCCAAAAATGCCCCCGCTCCGGGGCCCTTTGGTTTTACATGGGCTTATATAGGGAATATCTTTAAAAATCTTCTTCTCTGAAACCGCAATGCCCAGGTCTTTGATATTTGGTATGAAGCTTCATCTAGTGGACCCCTACCAAGATTGTCCAAATTATAGTGCTGGGGCCAAAAATGCCCCCGCTCCAGGGCCCTTTGGTTTTACATGGGCTTATATAGGGAAGAGCTTTAAAAATCTTCTTCTCTGAAACCGTAAGGCCCAGGTCTTTGATATTTGGTATGAAGCTTCGTCTAGGGGAACCCTACCAAGATTGTTCAAATTATAGTGCTGGGGTCAAATATGCCCCCGCTCTGGGGCCCTTTGGTTTTACATGGGCTTATATAGGGAAAATCTTTAAAAATTTTCTTCTCTGAAACCGTAAGGCCCTTGTCTTTGATATTTGGTACAAAGCTTCATCCCACACGGCCATGGTCCTTCTTCCCGCCCCCCCCCCCCCAACTCCGGGGCCCTTTGGTTTTAAATGGGCTTATATAGGGAAAATCTTTAAAAATCTTCTTCTCTGAAACCGCAAGGCCCATGTCTTTGCTATTTGGTATGAAGCTTCATCTAGTGGACTCCTACCAAGATTGTTCAAATTATAGTGCTTGGGCTAAAATGCCACCGCCCCGGGGCCCTATGGTTTTACATGGGCTTATATGAGGGAAAATCTTCTTCTCGGAAACCCCAAGGGCCAGGTCTTTGCTATTTGGTATTCAGGCTTCATCTAGTGGACCCCTACCAAGATTGTTCAAATTATAGTGCTAGGGCCAAAACTGCCCCTGACCTGGGGCCCTTTGGTTTTACATAGACTTATATAGAGATATTCCTTAAAAATCTTCTTCTGAAACAGCAAGGCCATGGTCTTTGATATTTGGTGTGAAGCTTCCTCTAGTGGACCTCAATCAAGATGGTTTAAATTATAGCCCTGAAGCCAAAAATGCCCCCGCCCTGGAGCCATTTGGTTTTATATAGGCTTATGTAGGGTATATCTTTAATAAAAATCTTCTTCTCTGAAACCGCAAGGCCCAGGTCTTTGATATTTGGTATGTAGCATATCTAGTAGACCTTTGCCAAGATTGTTCAAATTATAGCCTTTGTTGATATTTGGTATGAAGCTTCACCTATTTAGACGTCTCTGAACATTATGCACATTATAGCCCTGGGGTTAATAATGGCCCTCCCCGGGTCCCACTTGTTACTCTATGGATCAGGTGAGCGATCCAGGACCATCATGGCCCTCTTGTGTTTAATATTGGGATCACTTTTTGTCTGTCATCCGTGCGTAAACAATTTCTTCAAACAACTGATCGGATTTTGACCAAACTTCACAGGAATGATCCTTAGGAGGTCCCCTTTCAAAGTTGTTCAAATGGTTCCAGTCCGTTGCACATATAGGTCACAGGCGCCAAAAATAGATTTTTTCACCGAAAACTTAAAAAATCTTCTCCTCTGAAACCGGAAGGCCGAGGTCTTTGATATTTGGTATGAAGCTTCATCTAGTGGACTCCTACCAAGATTGTTCAAATTACAGTGCTGGGGCCAAAAATGCCCCCGCCCCTGGGCCCTTTGGTTTTTACATGGGCTTTATATAAGAAAATCTTCAAAAATCTTCTTCTCTGAAACCATAAGGCCCAGGTCTTTGATATTTGGTTTGAAGCTTCATCTAGTGGACCCCTACCAAGATTGTTCAAATTATAGTGCTGGGGCCAAAAATGCCCCCGCTCCAGGGCCCTTTGGTTTTACATGGGCTTATATAGGGAAAATCTTTAAAAATCTTCTTCTCTGAAACTGCAAGGCCCAGGTCTTTGATATTTGGTATGAAGCTTCATCTAGTGGACCCCTACCAAGATTGTTCAAATTATAGTGCTGGGGTCAAAAATGCCCCCACCCCGGGGCCCTTTGGTTTTACATAGGCTTATATAGGGACATCTTTAAAAATCTTCTTCTCTGAAACCACAAGGCCAAGGTCTTTGATATTTGGTATGAAGCTTCATCTAGTGGACCCCTACCAATATTTTTCAAATTATAGTGCTGGGGCCTAAAATGCCCCCGCCCCGGGGCCCTTTGGTTTTACATGGGCTTATATCGGGAAAATCTTTAAAAATCTTCTTCTCTGAAACTGCAAGGCCCAGGTCTTTGCTATTTGGTATGAAGCTTCATCTAGTGGACCCCTACCAAGGTTGTTCAAATTAAAGTGCTGGGGCCAAACATGCCCCCGCCCCGTGGCCCTTTGGTTTTACATGGGTTTATATAGGGAAAATCTTTAAAAATCTTCTTCTCTGAAACTGCAAGGCCCAGGATTTTGATATTTGGTATGAAGCTTCATCTTGTGGACCTCTACCAAGATTGTTCAAATTATAGCCCTTAGACCAAAAATGCCCCCGCCTCGTGGCCCTTTGGTTTTACATAGACTTATATAGGGAAAATCTTTAAAAATATTCTTCTATGAAACCAGATGGCCTAGGTCTTTGATATTTGGTGTGAAATTTCATCTAGTGAACCTATATCAAGATTGTTCAAATGATAGCCCTGGGGCCAAAAATGCCCCCGCCCTGAGACCCTTCGGATTTACACAGACTTATATAGGGAAAATCTTCAAAAATCTTCTTCTCTGAAACTGCAAGGCTCATGTCTTTGATATTTGGCATGGACCTTCATCTAGTGGACCTCAACCAAGATTGTTCAAATTATAGCCCTCTGGCCACAAATGCCCCCGCCCTGGGGCCCTTTGGTTTTACATAGAGGTATATAGAGACAATCTTTGAAAATATTCTTCTATGAAACCAGATGGCCTAGGTCTTTGATATTTGGTGTGAAATTTCATCTAGTGGACCTCTATCAAGATTGTTTAAATTATAGCCCTGAGGCCAAAAATGCCCTCCCCCCCCCCCATTTGGTTTTACATAGGCTTATGTAGTGCTGAGGCCAAAAATGCCCTTCCTCCCCCCCCCCCCCCCTCCCCCCCCCCCTCCCCCATTTGGTTTTACATAGGCTTATGTAGTGCTGGGGCCAAAAATGTCCCCGCCCGGCGCCCTTTGGTTTTACATAGGGTTATATAGGGAAAATCTTTAAAAAAAATCTTCTTCTCTGAAACAGCAAGGCCAAGGTCTTTGATATTTGGTGTGAAGCTTCATCTAGTGGACCTCTATCAAGATTGTTTAAATTATATCCCTGAGGCCAAAAATGCCCTCCCCCCCCCCCCCCCCCCCCCCCATTTGGTTTTACATAGGCTTATGTAGTGCTGAGGCCAAAAATGCCCTTCCTCCCCCCCCCCCCCTCCCCCATTTGGTTTTACATAGGCTTATGTAGTGCTGGGGCCAAAAATGCCCCCGCCCGGCACCCTTTGGTTTTGCATAGGGTTATATAGGGAAAATCTTTAAAAAAATCTTCTTCTCTGAAACAGCAAGGCCAAGGTCTTTGATATTTGGTGTGTAGCTTCATCTAGTGGACCTTTGCCAAGATTGTTCAAATTATAGCCTTTGTTGATATTTGGTATGGAGATTCATCTTTTTAGACCTCCCTCAACAGTATGCACATTATAACCCTGGGGTCAATAATGGTCCTCCCTGAGGCCCACTTGTTACTCTATGGATCAGGTGAGCGATCCAGGGCCATCATGGCCCTCTTGTTTTGATAAAAATTTGTGATAATTTTTCTAGTTAGTGCTCCAAACATAGGTTGTGGGTTAGAAGCGCCTCATTGAATCTATCTGACAGAGGATCTTGCAATGAGAAAGCTCTCGGCCCGATGGGTACCAAGACTTCTGACAGTTGATCAGACGCACATCAGGCGCTTTTTATCGCTTGCTAATCTTAACCTTTTTGAGGAAGATTCAAAGATTTGACACTATGGATGAAACCTGGTTTCGTCATTTTCCCCAAGAGGTCAAACGACAATTAACAATGGAAGCACCCTGGCTCATCCCGCCAAAGAAGGCAGAGACAGTTCCGTCAGCTGGGAAGGTTATGGCCTCAGTTTTCTTGGATGCAGCTGGTATTTTGCTGATAAATTATCTCCAAAAAGGGACAAACAATCAATTACAGGAAAATATTAAATTTAAGTGCCGAGGAAAGCTCACTAAAGGTGTGTTGTTCCATCAGGACAATGCTCCTGTTCGCAAGTGTGTCATTGCTATGCTGCCATTCACAATTGTGGCTTTAAATTGATTGAGCAGCCACTTTATCCACTTGATCTCGCTTTATCAGACTTTCATTTATTTCCAAAACTGAAAAAGGCTATTTCAGGCACCCACTTCCAGTCCGATGATGACGTCAGATATGCAGTGGATGACTTTCTGAACAGCCAAGAAAAGGAGTTTGATGCCCTTAACCCTTTTCCTGCTGAGCCCGGATATGCCGGATATGCCCTATTTACCAAACAATGAAGATCCAGATCTGATGGCTTCTGACGAAGCCATCTGATCAGGATCTACATTGTTTGCCATTCAGATTGTGAATTTGTTGCAATAATTTGCATCAAGTTATCTTTTTGGTTGATAATCGGTAGTGGGTGTGGCATATATAAATATTCAGCAGGTCAAAGGTTAAATACCGCTGGCAAAAGTGTATAGATACTGTAGGGGATTATGTTGAAAAATAATACCATATGGCCAACAAAATTCAATCCTTAAATATGAGGCTCACAACATATCAATCAGCCCTGGTAAAATCTGCACCGCTGGCCTCAGTAGCTGAGTCGGATGCACATCTGACTGGTGATCAGGAGGCTGCTGTTTCGATATCTGCCGGGGTCAGCAAATTGCTTCCGTGGAGATAATGAAATCTTTTCTACGGTCATTCTCTCCCTTCCGCTGTTTCAAGAAGGGCAGTTGTCAGTTTCTGGCGAAAGAATACACACTGTACTGATTAACTGGTTGCGTATAAGCCTGCCCAGATAAAATGACCTAAAATAGTGTGGACTGGGCCATTAAACTTCAATACAAACAAGCAAAATATGCACCTGTTTGAAGATCCAATATTTTCACGCACAGCAGGTCTATCTGTATCCACTGAAATTGAGATAACACAGACAAGCTGATCTTAACCCTTGACCTGCTGAATATTTATATATGCCACACCCACTACTGATTATCAGCCAATCAGATTACTTGATGCAAATTATTGCAACAAATTCATGCGCTGAGTGACAAACAATGAAGATCCTGATCATCTGGCTTCTTCAGAAGCCATCTGATCTGGATCTTCATTTTTTGAAAGATAAGACATATCCAGGCTCAACAGGACAAGGGTTAAGCTATTTATTTATTGTAAACACCTTTGATTTAACCTTTCTTTTATACCATATTTTTGTGTTTTATCCCATTTTCTGCTGAACCAGCATATGCTCTACCTTTGAAAACCGTGAAGATCCAGAAAGAAGCCATCTGATCAGGCTCTATACTGTTTGTCATTATAGCCCCGCTTTGAAAAAGTGGGGGCTATATTGGATTTGGCTTGTCCGAAATTCCGTCTGTCTGTCTTTCTGTCTGTCTGTAATATTTGATAGTGGGTACCTTGTGACCGCAACTCCTCTTACAGTTCTAGGTCAATCCTTTTGAAACTTTACAGGTGTTTTCATATAGGTCTGAAGATGTGCATTTTCTTTTTATGCCCCCGCCATTCGAAGAATGGTGGAAAGGGCATATAGCGTTGCCCCTGTCCGTCCGTCCGTTCGTCCGTCCGTCTGTGCGTCCGTCCGTGCTTCCGAAACTTAAACGCAGTCAATAACTTCCTTATTTCTTGATGGATTTTAAAATTACTCGGCAGAAATGTTAACCATCATGAGACGACATGTCAAGTGCAAAACCCAGGTTCTACCTCCAAGGTCAAGGTCATACTTAGAGGTCAAATGTCAAAAAAAAGGGTCCGAAACTTAAACGCAGTCAATAACTTTCTTATTTCTGGATGGATTTTGAAATTACTGTGGAGAAATGTTAACCATCATGAGTTGATGTGTCACGTGCAAAACCCAGGTCTGTACCTCCAAGGTCAAGGTCATACTTGAAGGTCAAAGGTCAAAAAAAGGGTCCAAAACTTAAACGCAGTCAATAACTTTCTTATTTCTGGATGGGTTTTGAGATTACTTTGTAGAAATGTTAACCATCATGAGTCGATGTGTCACATGCAAAATCCAGGTCCGTACCTCAAAGGTCAAGGTCATACTTGGAGGTCAAAGGTCAAAAAAAGGGTCCGAAACTTAAACGCAGCCAATAACTTACTTATTTTTGGATGGATTTTGAAATTATTTTGAAGAAATGTTAACCATCATGAGACAATGTGTCAAGTGCAAACCCAGATCCGTACCGCCAAGGTCATACTTAGAGGTCAAATGGCATAAAAAGGGTCCAAAACTTAAACACTGTCAATAACTTTCTATGGATGAATACGAACATAGACATATTTTTGGGTGGGGGCATCCGTGTCCTATGGACGCATTTCTAGTTTCATTATCCTTAAATAATTTTTTTCACTTATTTCACCTTTTTTAACTTAGACAATTTTTGAGATCTACTAATGTTATAATGTATCGGGAGTAGCTACCTTGTGACCGCAACTCCTCTTACAGTTCTAGGTCAATCCTTTTGAAACTTTACAGGTGTTTTTATATAGGTCTGAAGATGTGCATATTCTTTTTTCATTATCTTTAAATATTTTTTTTTCACTTATTTCCCCTTTTTTAACTTAGACAAATGTATAGGGAGTAGCTACCTTGTGAACGCAACTCCTCTTACAGTTCTAGGCCGATCCTTTGAAACTTTGCAGGTGTTTTCAAAGAGGTCTTAAGATGTGATGTGTTTTTTTCATTATCCAAAACTTATTTTTTAACTTAGACTGTTTTTCAGATCTAATAACGCGAAAAGTCTATAAGGCGTAGGTACCTTGTTAGGGATTTAACCCTCTCACAAGTCTTTACCTTTAATTCATGAGTCTTTCTCCTCTGACAGGGCTATAGCGGGGCTATAGTCAGATCCTCTGACAGTTCTAGTTCTGTTTGCAAGTTTGAATGAATACATTATATCAAGTAATTTGATTGATAGATAGTCAGAAATGGGAGTGGCAAAATTAATTTATTCAGCAGGACAACGATTACATTTTGTTACACAATCCAGTCTATTTTAGTAACTGTAATTTGTGATTTGGACATTTATTTGGAATAAGAAAAGGATTTGTTTTTTTGTTTGAATTGAGGTTTTATGTCCCCGTCAACACTGTAAAGGTCATTTTGGAGACGTTTCTTCCAATTTTGTGTGACTTTTTCCCGGCATTTAGATGAAATGACATCTCAAGCCCTGTCGCCCAATGAAACCAATATGGTTTATAAGCATGGATGGTCCGACTCACACCGCTTTGCCTGGGCAGGCTTAGATCCTCAAAGGGGTTTACCAATACTTGTGTGCGGGTCTGATTCAGCTCTGCGTGGAAGCATCATGCAGCCCATATATTTCTTCAAGCCCCGATGGGCGGGGGCCGGAATAAGAAAAGTGCCTTATTTTGTTGGATGTGGTTGAAAAAGTAAGCCCCAAAAAAGGAGTGAAATAAGTTATCATAATTCCCTTACCTTCTCGAAGAAGGGCCACAAAGGCGACAATGGGTACACTTCTGTAATCCCGCTGACTTTCTAAATGCAACAACATCAAGAAACTTGTGCTCAAAACATTTAAGCAGTGAGCAATATGACATTACAACACTTAAAAAGGATGCCACTGCTACTTCGGGAGCTGCAAAAACAGCAACAGTCCCAGTTAACTCGTCTAGATGCCCTGTTTTGCAGCATCTCATCGGGGTCTACACTGTTTGCTTAGGCCTGTCTGTCCGAGTACATACGGTGTGTTAAATAAATCACTTATCCCAGGTTTGGTATTTCATTGAAGCCAATCTAACCATTGCAGTATTTTCTATAGGTATTCAGACAGACGTGCATCAGCAAACTGTGTAGACTCAGATGAGGTGCAACAGAGCACATGACCTCATCAGTGTCTACACTGCTTGTCACTCTTGTAGTTACTTTTAGAGTTTTACAAGACTTTACTTTAGAGGTAGTAAATTTTAAAACAAGTACAGTGAGGAGTAGAGGTGTCAGAATACTTACATCACGAAAACACGCCTATATATTTTTAACGCCCTTGAACCCCATTTTTAGCTCGGCTGTTTTTGAAGAAAACGACGAGGTATTGTCATAGCTCTGGCGTCGTCGTCGTGCAAAAACTTGGACATTTTCGTCTGCTTGTCGTCGACTCATGCAAAAACTTGGACATTTTGTAATATCTCTGTCATTACTGAACATATTTACTTGAAACTCGGAATAGTTGTTCATGCAGCCGAGCATTGGCACCCGCATGCGGTGCTCTAGTTATGTAGTAAAACTGGGGTTTAGAGGGGTAAACTTTATTTTTCTTATTTCTGCTCTAAAATATAGATTGTGGGTACTCGTTAGATCCGCCTCATCGAGGCGGTTCTAATGAGTACCCACAATCTATATTTTGAGCAGAAATATGAAAAATATCACAAATTCTGTCTGAAATTGTCGTTTTTTCGCTGGTAAAATTTACAATGTATCTGTATAGGCGTGTTTTCGTAATGCTTGAGGTTAAATACAGTACCCATAACATACATTTGTAATAAGAAATAGGGAAAATTGTTCCTAAATAGTCCTTGCTTTCATTGCCAGGCACATTTTGTATCAGTTACAGTCTAATTGCAGATACAAGAAAAGTTCCCGGTTTGAGAGAATGGGGTATGAAGAGAACTTTATGAGGTACCTACAGGGATTAATTAATGATGTAGAGAAGAGAATACGTCGGGGTCACCAGAGACTCGCATTAAATAGCATGCAGGGATCTGTAAGTTTTTTGCACCTATATTTATTCAGTTATTTCATTGGCACCCAGATACAAGCACTCATTAGTTCACCTGTCTATTAATGACAAGGCGTGCTTTCCATGCCCTGTGTCAGATGATGCCGGGGGTATAAATTTTTTCAGATTTATGTACGTGCATCTGTGTGTTAGTGCATCGGGGCCCATATGATTTACATAGGCTTATTCAGGGAAAACCTTTCCAGAAGGCCCAGGTCTTTGATATTTGGTATTGAAACTTCTTCTCTTGGACCTCTACCAAGATTATTCAAATTATAGCCCTGGGGCCAAAAATGGCCCTGCCCTGGGGCCTGTCCAAATCATAGCCATGGGGCCAAAAATGGCCCTGCTTCGGGGCCTACTGGTTTAACAAAGCTCATATTTTCTGGTCCTTTGGGATCATTGAGTTCATTTTGAATCATTTTGCTCAAGCCAGCGCTAGGGTGCGTGGCCAGTGTTGCTCTTTTCAGTACTGGTCATGAACAGACTTAATTATACCAAGTCTGCTTTTTTTGTTTGTTTGGTGTATTCTTTGCTTCCAAAGGATCTAACTATTCAGAACTTATTTATCTTCACTGCCGCTGGTGTTGTGCAGTGTGGCGGCCGCAAAACATCTCCCCATACATCATTATAGTGCAGATTATATTTTCTGATCCTTTGGGATCATTGAGTTCATTTTGAATCGTTTTGAAAATAGAGTTCTGCTTAAGCTGGCGCCAGAGGGCGTGGCTGGTGTTGCTCTTTTCAGTACTGGTCATGATCAGAAAAACCGTGTCTGCTATTTTCGTCCTGGAAGGAACAGTTAACCGAATCTACAGAGTTGCTATTTTGCGGGGCTGCAGGCCACAGGTTGCGGGCTGCGGGCCATGATTTTGTCATTTCATAATAAACGTAATATGCAACATCAGAAAGAGATTGCAAAGAATGGAAGCTCTCTGCTATCGATCCTCATGATAGACAAGCCTGGAGATCTGGTGTAAGATCTGCCATGCGTACAGCAAGCCAGCTACCTGGAAGGGGGCCCACTTATGTGGACGTTGCCCCTGTACCTGCACGTTGATCAAAAATCTGTTGATGATGATGATGATCAAACTCAGTAAAACTGTGTTTGCTATTTTCGTTTGTTGGGTGTATTCTTTGCTTCCAAAGGATCTGACTATTCAGAACTTATTTATATAGGGAAAACATTTAGGAAGCTTTTTGTCTGATACCAGAAGGCCTAGGCCTTTGATATTTAGTATGAAGCTTCATCTAGTGAACCTCTACCAAGATTGTTCAAATTATAGTCCTGGGGCCACATGTGACCTTGGGGCAGGGCCCACTGGATTTACATTGACTTACAAAGGGAAAGGTTTTAAAAATCTCGTCTGAAACCGGAAGGCTGTGATATTTGATATTTGGTATGAAGCTTCTACTAGTGTATCCCTGCCAAGATTTTTCAAATATAGCCCAAGGGCCCACTGGTTTTTACATAGACATATATTGGGAAAACCTTTAAATATCTTCTTGTCTGAAACTGGAAGGCCAAGGTCTTTGGCATTTTGAGTGGATTTGTCTAGTGGACCTCTACCAAGATTTTCAAATTATTTCCCTGGGTCCAAAAGTGGCCCCAACAAGAGGCCCACTGGTTTTAATAGATGTACATAAATTATGGTTAACCTTTGAAAATCTTCTTGTCCGAACTCTGAAACCAGAGGGCCCAGGTCTTTGATATTTGGTATGAAGCTTCATCTAGGGGACCTCTACCAAGATTGTTCAAATTATGGCTCTGGGGCCAAAATAGGACCCACTTCAGGGCACACTGGTTTTATATAGCCTTACATAGAGAAAACCTTTGAAAAGCTTCTTGTCTGAAACCAGAAGGCCCAGGTCTTTGATATTTGGTATGGGCAACACTCATACCCTGGTCCAATTTCATTCTAACATCATAGAAATATTGCTCAGGTGACCCTCTGCCAAAATAGTTAAAACGTTTTGCTCCATTGAGCAAAATGGCCTCCAGAGCTAAAAATTGAAAAACGTCAATAATTTGCTTTAAATGCAAGCCAATTTGATTCAAACTTCACAGAAATATTGCTTATGTGGCTGTCTACCAAAATAGTTAAAATCTATCTGCTCCAATGAAGAAGATGGCCACCAAAGCTAAAAATACAATGTTGTCTGTCATTCATCCTGCGGTGTCAACAGTTTGCTTTAAAAGACTACTCCTCCTAAACTCTTGGGCCTATTTCATTCAGTCTTCACAGGAATGTTGCCTAGATGGCTGTCTACCAAAATAACTAAAATCGTTCTGCTCTGATTGAACAATATGGCCACCAGAGCTAAAAATAGAATATTTAAACGACTACTCCTCCAATTTCATTCAAACTTCACAGGAATGTTGCTCAGTTGACCCTCTACCAAAATAGCTAAAATCATTCCCCTCTGATGAACTAGAAGAGTCTGATCTGGCTCCACACTGTTTGCAAAAAATTACTTTTGAGGTAACTGACAGACGACAAAGCAGACAACAATATAAAAATTGTTATGGGTTAATTTCATTTCATATGTGTTGTAGCTGAATGGTAACCCTATGACTCAAAAAGAGGAGAAGACCCAGATGTTGACAGAGAGAATCAACGAGCTTGTTCAACAGGTGGGTGCTGTTTTCTCAGTAGTTAAATTTATCACAGCTGATTTTACAGCTGCAGTCACTGGCCCCTGCCCATCAGGGCTTGAAGAAATAGATGGGCTGCATAATGCTTCCACGCAGAGCTGAAAGCCTACCCGCTCACGAGTACTGGTAAACTGCTTAGAGGATCTAAGTCTGCCCAGGTAAAGCGGTGCGAGTCGGACTGCCCATGCTGATAAACCCTAATGGTTTCATTGGGCGGCAGGGCTTGAGATGTCATTTTATCTCAATGTCGGGTAAAAGTCCCACAAAATTGGAAGCAATGTCTCCAGAATGACCTTTACAGTGTTGACGGGGATGTTAAACCTCAAATCAAACAAACACTACCGTAACTTGTCTTCCTTAACTCATTGCATGCGGAAAACCCCTAAAGAGGTACCTTGGCAAACAGTGCAGGTCCAGAACAGACGCCGCCGAACGCGGTGTCTGATCGAGGCCTGCACTATTTGCTAACAGAATTTTTCGTCAAACATTGAATAAAAAAACGAAAAAATAGGCCTGACACCCTTTATATGACAAATGGACTTGTCCAACATATAGCAGTGGAATAGTCCACTAGCATACAATGGGTTAACACTTCGTAGTAACAGATAAGGTATCTGGTGATAACTGAAGAAAATTTTCCTTAGTTCTCCACATAAACTTATGTTGTGGGTATTCATGTGAACTAATTTGAACCAAGGTGGTTTATTGATTGATTGTGTTTGGGGTTTAATCACATGCCAACCCTTGTGAGTCATTTTGTGCCATCTCCAAGAGAAAGGGGGACAAGGTAGTAGAGGAAGATAGGGACAGGAGAAGAGGAGGAAAATAAATGGAAGTGTAGAAATAGAAGAAATAACACTTTTACCCCTCTACCCTTACCTGTTGCAAGGAGAGCAAGCCTTGCCCAACGCGAACCCAATATCAGTTGGAGGCCCCAGAGATGCAAGAACCATGACACCTTCACCTCACCCAACTACCTATTAAGCCAAGGTGGTTCAAATCAATACCCGCAATGTAGGTGTTTAACCCTTCCCATGCTGAGCTCGGATATGCCTTACCTTTGAAACAATGTAGATCCAGATCAGATGGCTTCTGAAGGCCATCTGATCAGGATCTACATTGTTTGTCATTCGGCTTATGAATTTGTTGCAATAATTTGAATCAAGTAATCTGATTTGTTGATAATCAATAGTGGGTGTGGCAGATTAAAATATTCAGCAGGACAAGGGTTAATATGGAGAATTGAAAAAAATTATCCTCAAATATCCACTTTATCTGTTTCTATATTAACCTTTACCACTCGCTAGGCTAATTTAGCAGATGATAAATTGTTGATATTTTTATGGCCCGTCATTCAGAAAAGCCGGCCTCGGTTGCTCAGTCGGATGCGTGTCTGACTGGTGACCAGGAGGACGCGGGTTCGATACCTGTCGGGATTTGGCAAAATTCTTTCGTGGAGATTGATCATGAAATCTTTTCTACGTTTATTCTCTCCCTTCTGCTGATTCAAGAAGGGCAGTTGTCAGTTTCTGGCAAAAGAGTGTGCACTGTTCTGGTTAACTGCTTACGTATAAGCCTGCCCAGGACAAGTATGGTTAGGTAAACCGGTGGACCGGCTGAAAAATGGCCTAAATAGTGTTGACTGGGCAGTTAAACTCAAATACAAACAAAACAAACACGCGTCATTAATGAAGCTTGTGCAATTGTCAGCTACTCAAATTCAAGTTTAATGAGATTAACCCTTGTACTTCTTATCACAACAGCCCCTAAATTTGTAAAGAGTTTAGATCTTGATCAGTTGGCCATCTGATCAGGATCTACACTGTGTTTGCCATTTTGTTCATGGATTGAATGAATACATTTTAACAAGTAAGTTGGTTGGTTGACAGTCAGAAATGGATGTGGCAAAACAAGTAATTTGGTTGGTTGGACGTCAGAAATGGATGTTTTGGTTGGTTGACAGTCAGAAATGGATGTTTTGGTTGGTTGACAGTCAGAAATGGATGTTTTGGATGGTTGACAGTCAGAAATAGATGCTGCAAAACAAGTAATTTGGTTGGGTGAAAATCAGAAATGGATGTGGCAAAACAAGTAATTTGGTTTGTTGATAGTCAGATATGGAGTAGTGTGGTTGGTTGACAGTCATAGTTGGATGTTTTGGTTGGTTGAAAGTCAGAAATGGATGTTTTGGTTGGTTGACAGTCAGAAATGTGTGTGGCAAAACAAGTAATTTGGTTGGTTGACAGTTAGAAATGGATGTGGCAAAACAAGCAATTTAGTTGGTTTACAGAAATGGATGTGGCAATGCAAGTAATTTGGTTGGTTGACAGTCAAAAATGGATGTTTTAGTTGGTTGATAGTCAGAAATGGATGTGGCAAAACAAGTAATTTGGTTCGTTGACAGTCAGAAATGGATGTGGCAAAACAAGTAATTTGGTTGGTTGACAGTCAGAAATGGATGTTTTAGTTGGTTGATAGTCATAAATGGATGTGGCAAAACAAGCAATTTAGTTGGTTGACAGAAATGGATGTGGCAAAGCAAGTACTTTGGTTGGTTGACAGAAATGGATGTGGCAAAACAAGTAATTTGGTTGGTTGACAGTCAGAAATGGATGTTTTAGTTGGTTGATAGTCATAAATGGATGTGGCAAAACAAGTAATTTGGTTGGTTGACAGTCAGAAATGGATGTGGCAAAATCAATTTATTAAGCATGACAAGGGTTAATTGTTGCTTACATTGTGCCAGGGAACACTGGCCACAGTGTTCTTGAAACCAGCAAAGAGTCATTCATAAGCAAACTGATGAGAGTATTTGCCGTCCACAGGAGCCTAGTGTTTTGCTGATCCTTTCCATAGATCCTTAGCATTACGAAAACCCGCCTATACAAGTAAAGTGTAACCTTTATCGCCGAAAAAATGAAAATTTTAGGATGAAAAATTGTGATATTTTTCTTATTTTTGCTCAAAATATAGATTGTAGAGTACCCACAGACTTATATTTTAGAGCAGAGTGAGTGAGTGTTTGAGTTTTACGTCCCACCAACAGCTAAGGTCATACGGAGACGGGACCTCGGTTTAAAGACTCATCCGAAAGTCTGGAGAAGCCCGGGTTCGAACCTGCGACCCCTGGTTTACAAGGCGAGTAGCGTAACCACTCGACCACGGAGGCTTCTATTTTAGAGCAGAAATAATATTTTAGAGCAGAAATAATAAAAATAAGGTTTACCCCTGAAAACCCCAGTTTTACTATATAAAAGTGGGGTTCAAGGGGGTCAAAATTTTAAAGACATGTTTTCGTTATGGGAAAGACTGAACAGAATGAAAGGATGCATTGGCTACTTGGACTCTTTGGTGGTTGCTAAGTTTGTCTTGCCTTCCATAATGTTTTGTTTGTTTGTTTGATTAGAGGTTTAACGTCCCCGTCAACACTGTAAAGGTCATTTTGGAGAAGTTGCTTCCAATTTTGTGGGACTTTGACCTGACATTGAGATGAAATGACATTAAAGGCCTTGCCTCCCAATGAAACCAATCGGGTTTATAAGCATGGAGGGTCCGACAGTCGCACCGCTTTGCCTGGGCAGGCTTAGATCCTTTAAGCGGTTAACCAGTACTCGTGTGCGGGTCCGTTTCAGCTCTGCGTGGAAGCATTATGCAGTCCATCTATTTCTTCAAGCCCTAATGGGCGGGGGCCTTCCATAATTATAGAACAGTATAGTTCCAGGTAATATTGGGTAATGGGAATAATTTTCTGTATTTCTCGTAAGAAACATTAGTTGCGGGCAAGCATCCATATCATATAGTGCAGTGGAGATGAAATAAAAATTATCCCAAAATTTTGTTGTCTAGGGCTATGATGGTATCTTGAGTGTCTTTATAAATTGTTGCAGGCGGAGGAGTTGGGCTGTGAAGGAAAAGTTGAGGAGGCCCAGGGTATAATGAAACTTTGTGATCAACTCAATGAGGAGCGTACACAGCTACAGAATGTAAGTATAACAAAGAAAAACAAACTGGCAGAAATTTTATTCCCAGAAGTTCACACTCCAGTCAAGGGCTTTATGTCTTGTTCAGCTGGGGCCAAAGTCAAGGGCTTCATCTGTCTTGTTCAGCTGGGGCCAAGGTTAAAATCTGTTTTAATGCTCAACTCAGCTCAGTATTAAGGAGAATGGGAACACCTGGCAGATTTTTTCGCCATTTTTCAAAGGGAGACAACTTTCAGGACTTCCTGTTCACTTTCCTATAAGCTATGTCCCGCTGAAAAAGGGTCTACTCTGAAATGAAAAAATTTGCTCCTTGGGAACAAATTCTTTCCTTTAAGAGTTGATCCCTATTGATATGGGAGACAAAAAATACTTTTGCAGGAGTTGCCTCCCCTGAAGGTGTTCCCTTTCCCCTTAAAGTACACACTATTGCAACTAATGAGTGAATTTTGTGATCAAGTCAACAAATAATGCCATTTGTCTTGCTTATAACATTATAATGTCATCAATTGTGGGCATTTTAAAATTTATGACCTGGAAAATTTCATGCCCAAGTTAGTTGAGCATGGCAGAAGTATTATAATCCGACTTTGATATTAGAACTAACCATATAGTGTACAACCTGAATTAAACAAGCACCTATGAGATAATCTATACATGCTTGCTTAAGGCAGTTGCTTGCCTAATGCAGGTGACCAATAATGTACTATTATGCTCCTAAGTAGGCCTGAGCCAATTGTGCAGACCAAGATCAGTTTTGTTTGTATGATTTGAGGTTTAACATCCCCATAAACACTATTTAGGTCATTCTGGAGACGTTGCTTCCAATTTTGTGGGACTTTAACCCAACATTGAGATGACATGACATCTCATTCCCTGCCACCCAATGAAACCAATAGGGCTTATAAGCATGGACGGGCTGACTCGCAGCAATTTTCCTGGGCAGGCTTAGACGTTCTAAGCGGATTACCAGTACTCTTGTGCAGTCGGTATCAGCCCTGCGTGGAAGCATCGTGCCGCCCAATCTTTTTCTCCAAGCCCTGATGGGCGGGACAGACAGACCAAGATCAGACAGGAGCAGTTTGATCAGGGTCTACTCTGTTTGGAATTCCATCTACATCTTTTGGACTCTTTGTAGGGTCATGAAACAGAATCATTAAGATTTTAGGAGAATTACAGCAAGTCCTGAAAGTGTCAGAATTTTTAGGAATTTTACGGTTTTTGCTTTATTTAGGAATTGAAAATAGGCTTGCTCAAAACAGGTCGCTTGCTTCATAGAGGTAGCCTTTAAGACTGGTTTAGCTGTTCTTAGAGTATTGTGTTAAAAACATTTCATCTTTTTTCATTTTGCAGCAGCCTAATACTGATCAGTTTAACGAACCATTAAAGGCTATGGAGGTGTGTACAGTATGTGGAGCCCTGCTGGTGGTAGGGGATGCCCAGCAGAGAGTTGAAGAACATATAATGGGTAAACAGCATTCTGGGTATGCCAGGATCAGGGCCTTTGTTGATCTGAAACTGAAGGTAATTATTGTGCTTAACCCTTATCCTCCTGGACCCAAAAAACCCATACCTAGATCCAAATTAGATGTGCACTGTTTGTCATCTAGTTGGCAGATTTGAATGATTACATTATATCAACTTACCAAGTAATTGGGTTGGTTGGTCTTCAGAAAGAAGCCTCCATGGTGTAGTGGCTATGCTACTTGCCATGTAAACCAGGGGTAGTAGGATTGATCCCAGGCTTCTCCAGACTTTCGGATGAGTCTTTAAACCGAGGTCCCGTCTCCGTATGACCTTAGCTGTTGGTGAGACATAAAACTCAGTCAGTCACTCACTGGTCTTAAGAAATGGGTGTAGCTAAATTAATTTATTCAGCAGGATAAGGAGTAATGTGTTTAGATATGCCTTTAAGGGAGATAACTCTTTCAGAAATACTTTATTCTTCTTTACATTGGGGGAAAGAATTTGCTCCTGGAGTAGATCTTTTCATTCAGAAGGAAACCCCTTTATTGAAGTGGCTGAGTTCAGGGAAAGCAAGGGGAAATCAAAAAAAGTTCACATCCATGCATGTGTACCTCTTCCACACAACTTTGAAAAACATTTGGACCAAATTTCATAGGCATGTAGAGAACTAAAGGTTACATACTACAGCTGGGAGCTCTTATTGTCTGGCTTGTTGAGGGGAATGGGAACACCTTCTGGTGAGGCAACTCCTGCAAAAGTATGTTTGTCTCCCATGTCAATAGGGGTCAACTGTTAAAGGAAAGAATTTGCTCCTGAGGAGCAAATTCTTTCCCTTAAGATTAGACCCCTTTTTCAGTGGGACACGGCTTATATAAAAGCTAACAGGAGGTCCCAAAAGTTGTCTCCCTTTGAAAAATGCTAGGTGTTCTCATTCCCCTTAAGTGCAAAGCTGGCCTCAGTCGCTCAGTTGGATGATTTGTTTGTTTGATTTGAGGTTTACAGTCCCCGTCAACACTGTAAAGGTCATTTTGGAGACGTTGCTTCCAATTTTGTGGGACTTTTACCCGACATTGAGATGAAATGACATCTCAAGCCCTGCTGCCCAATGAAACCAATAGGGTTTATAAGCATGGACAGTCGACACTTGCACCTCTTTGCCTGAGATCCTCTCATCAGTTTACCAGCACTCATGTGCGGGTCGGTTTCAGCTCTGTGTGGAAGCATCATGCAGCCCATCCCAATGGGCGGGGGCCTCAGTTAGATGAAGTTCTGAGTGGTGGTCAGGTCGTGGGTTTGATACCTGCCTGTTTGGCAACATTCTTTCATTGAAATTGTTCATGAAAAGAATGTGCACTGTACTGTATAGCTGTAGCCTGCCCAGGAAAAGTGTGGTTAGAAAAGCTGACTGGCTTGATATAAGCTTGATAGGGCTGATGTTAATTTGTCTCGTCTTATTTTGAGCTTCTGTGAACAAGATGGCTGTCAGAGCTAAAATAGAAAAAACCCTTTTAATGCCTACTAATGCCTATACCATTGGGCTAATTTCATTCAAACTTCACAGGATTGTACCGAATCTTGTTGCACATGCTCTTACCATTGCACATTTATCTAATTTGTCCATCTGTTTGTTTATCAAGCTTTCATTGAATATTTGCATCAACCCTTGTGTACTCTCTTGTTTGAGTCCGATTTAGCCTACAGGTATCAGACATGGCTGGATACTTCTATATTTGATTGTTTATCAATCAACCCAAATTTAGTGCACACGGTATCGTAATGCCAGGGAAGAAAACATAATAATGAGGCACTCTTATGTATCAGTTGATATCTTACTGTTCGGAAATGCAAATCTCCCAGCACATGTTAATGAAGAGCTCTCTCTCTCTCTCTCTCTCTCTCACACACACACACACACACACAATATGATGTTTACATTCTCAACAATTCAATTAGATTTGTTGTCATTAATTGTATTCAGAATTTCAGAAGCGGTATATTATGCCCATTTATTGCAGGAGGTGATAAGGATAAGCATCCTTGCTTGTTTTCAAATCCTGTTGATCTTTCTATTTGTTACATTCTTGTTATATATCTGTTATTGAAAAGAAGTAAATCAATATTGTTTAAACTAACCCAAATTTACTTCTGAGGACCCTCATTATAACGACAGTATGGGTTCCCTATTATTGTGCCATTATAAAAGATTTACCGTTATAAAGAATCCCAGTTAGGAGTATGACCAGTAATAAAAGGCTTTTTCCCCATCATTACTCCAAGAAACAAATGTTATAGACATTTGTTAGAATCACCTTGGTGAGGCAATTCTAACAAATATCTATAACGCCCCCGCCCATAGGGGCATGAAGAAATATATGGGCTGCACGATGCTTCCACGCAGAGCTGAATCCGGCCCGCACACTAGTACTGGTAAACCGCTTAGGGGATCTAAGCCTGTCCAGGAACCGCGGTGCGAGGCGGAATTAACACAAACAGTAAGCGACCAGACCATAATGGAAACCTAAACAAAGGAAGGCCATAAGGACAGTTACTTTCCCACAAAATGGCCATATGGCCATCCAAAATAAAAAGATACAAGTGATACACACAGTAAGTAACAAACAACAACATAAATAAACCACCACAGAAGAACCGCCTTGGAACGGTCAGTGGAAAGATTTCCACTGGGGGGCTTAAATCGATTTTACGTGGCCACAATCCTCGCCCTTACTTCCGTCGCGATTTAGACAAATAATTTGTTCAGTCCGCATGAAGGCCTCCTAACTCATCAGTGCAACATCTCCGTGAACACAAATAATCAAAGAACCACAGAGGTGAGACAACGTTGAGGACTCGACAGCAAGAAACCACTGAAATGCTGGAGCAAAAGAAAACCAACAGTTAGACCCGATGGGCCCGACTAGAGACAGAGCATCAGGCACCAACCAACATTACCTTGAATTAGATCTCTCTAATTCTCAATAAGCCTTTACGTTGGAGCTGTCATAGAATCTGAGGCCTGACCCACCGGCGTGCAATTAAAGAGGGAAGCAAAGTTGCCAACCGTGATTGGGTTAACTACCATGCATGCAGTCTGTCGTATAACATCCATGTTGTACCCAATCTTTTTATATCAAAGAATGATTTTACGAAATTGGGTGCTGAAGTCATTGCGGTTATATATTTTTCTGAATTTATATTTGACGCATCGTTAAACACGAAATCATCAACATCATCATCATCTGAATTTATATACTAAGTCACCATAAAATTCGGGTTCCGATAGACCTTGTTGCAGAAGAGATTTAAGTCCAATATTGAATTTTGAAATTAAATCAGAATGGCGTCAATAAAATTTTTAAAAAGCTTTGGGTAGTTTATGGTACCGATAACCCTGATTAAGAAGTTTTGCCGTTAATAATTTATTACGAGTGTTGAAGTCAGTTACATGACTACACACTCTAGCAAATCGAATTAATTGCAAAATATAAATGCCATAGGATGGCGCACGAGGAACATCACCATCCAAAAAAGGAGAATTTACAATCTCAAAATCAAAGTCATCGCGTTTATCATAAATTTTGCACGAAACAAACCCATCTACAATAGATAGATGTAAATCCAAAACCGGGGTCTCGGTATCAGAAGATTTTGCTTTATGTAACTGAAGTTCTGGGGAGTAAATCTGACTGATCAAACCATCGAAATAGGTATTATCAATATTTAATAAATCATCCAAATATCTAGAAGTGGAGCTAAAAGCTTCAATAATTTTAGATTGGTTATCAATTGAAAGCGACAACATGAAGTCTCTTTCATAACAATACAAGAACAGATCAGCCACAATTCGTACCCATCGGAATACCCACAATTTGTCTAAATAACTTAGTACCGAATCTAATATAAATATTGTCAAGTAGAAAGGTGAGGGCATCACACACTTTCTGACATGACAAAAGTGTATAATTCTTATGCTCTTTAGAAGTGAAAAATGCATTTCTGACATTACATGCAAGATATAGAGAATCTTCGCTGTGAAAGCCCATTCAATTAAATCATTAAGCTTTTCTTTTATAAGATTATGAGGAAGTGTAGTGTAAAGAGTGGAAAAATCGTAAGTAGAATCTCACCGCTTTGCCTGGGCAGGCTTAGATCCTCTAAGCGGTTTACCAGTTATCATGTACGGTCGATTTCGGCTCTGCGTGGAAGCATCATGCAGCCCATCTGTTTCTTCAAGCCTCGATGGGCGGGGGCTACTAGGCGTGTTATCATGATGTTGATCAGTTCAACTGAGTTTGTATTTCTCTGTTCAGAAAGCAAAGGAAACTGACGAAGAAAGGGAGGCCAAGCTGAAACAGGAACGTGAAGAGAGAGAAAAGGAAAGAGAGAAAGAAAGAGAGGAGAGGAAGAAGAAAGAAGAGGAAAGGAAGAAAGAAAAAGAAAGGGAAAGGGAGGAAAGAAGAAAGGAGAGAGAATCAAGGAGGGAAAAAGAAGGGGATAGAAAGAAGAGGAGTCGATCAAGAAGCAGAGGTAGACGATCACGTAGCAGAGACAGGTAATGGTCTGACAACTTTGGTTAATCTAGACACCACTTTTATTTGTTTGTAACAGTCTTATTCAGCAAACAACAGGGAACTTTTATTGTAACTCTGGTTGTCAACTTTTATTGTAACCCAGGTTGTTGTCTGTGTCATACTAAAATAGTTTGTTTGAATTGAGGTTTTACATCCCCATCAAGACTATTTAGGTCATTTTGGAGACCTTGCTTCCGATTTTGTAGGACTTTTACCCGACATTGAGATGAAATGACCTCTCAAGCCCTACCGCCCACAGAAACTGCTAGGGCTTAAGGAGGGGTCGGACTCACATCACTTTTCCTGGGCAGGCTTAGACCAAGTGGTTTACCAGCACTCAAGTTGGGTCGGTTTCAGCTCTGAGCGGAAGCACCATGCAGCCCAATCTATTTCTCCAAGGGGCCACATTCTCAAATTGAAGTTCTGCACCCAAGTTTTTCTGACAGACACTAAAGTCTCAGCAGTCACAAGTAAGATTCCTTGATGATAGATATGTCCACAGATGTCCTGCCAATGATATTGAGGTTCAAGCCACAAATATGCAATATTTCATTTTTACCTCAAAAGTTGTAGAAACAATTGTCAAAGAAGCACAATTGATGAGCCAGATTCCTTCCATCTCTTTGTCATGATGGTCTTCTTTGCAAAACTCTGACTATCCTAATCCTAAGGGGAATGGGTACACCTTCAGGGGAGGCAACTCCTGCAAAAGTGTTTTTGTCTCCCATGTCAATAGGGGCAACTCTTAAGGAAAGAATTTGCTCCAAAGAGTAGACCCCTTTTTCGGTGGGACTGAGCCTATAGAAAAGGGAACAGGAAGTCCCAAAAATTGTCTCCCTTTGAAAAATGGTGGGAAAATGTGCTAGGTGTTCCCATTCCCCTTAAGGACTTTCTTACAAGTATATTTAAAGGCAAGACATAAGACATGAGGATGTCTACTACCCTGTACCACTGCAGGTCTTGTTTTTCTGTGACAACAAGGCATTGAAGAATACACCATAATGCTCATTTCATTGCACATTTGCGGCCCCCACCCATTGGGCCTTGAAGAAATGGATGAGCTGCATGATGCTTCCATGCAGCGCTGAAACTGACTGCACATGAGCACTGGTAATCCGCTAAGAGGATCAAAGCCTGCCCAGGCAAAGAGGTGCGAGTTGGCCCGTCCATGCTTATAAACCCTATTGGTTTCATTGGTTGACAGGGCTTGAGATGTTTTCTTCGCATCGAGGCTTGAAGAAATAGTTGGGTTGCATGATGCTTCCATGCAGAGCTTAAAATGACAGCAAACGAGTACTGGTAAACCGCTTAGAGGATCTAAGCCTGCCCAGGTAAAGTGGTGCGAATCTGAACGTCCATGCTAATAAACCCTATTGGTTTCATTGGGGGACAGGGCTTGAGATGTCATTTCATCTCAATGTCGGGTAAAAGTCCCACAAAATGGGAAGCAACGTCTCCAAAATGACCTATACAGTGTTGATGGGGAGGTTAAACCTCAAAACAAACAAATCATTGCACATATGGGTCCATTTGTTCAGAGCATTGTTAGCTGAACAAAATTACAGGCGGTTCTTCTTTCGCGGTTTATTTTTGTTATGGTTTGTCTTTGGGTGTTTGTGTCGCTTATACTATTTTATTTTGGATAGCCTATTGGCCCTTTTGTGGGAAAGTGACTGTCCTTTTGGCTTTCCGCTATTGATGTTTCCATTAGGTCTGTTGTTCCATGTTTGTGTTTCTTTCCATTTGGTGTCTCTGATGGGAGCTGTGGGTTGATTGTATCGATTCCTGATCATTGCCTCCACTTCTATTTTACATGTTGTTAAAATTCACATAAGTTTACCATGTTTCCTGGTTAGGCTTAGGCCTAAGTAGTTTAACCAATGCAGTGTAATCTTTGCTCAGTAACTGATAGTTGCCATAACTCCAGATAAGGTGGAGTGAAGAGTATGTGTTAGTATCCTCATTGAGGTGACTTTTAAGGGGAATGGGAACACTTTCAGGGGAGACAACTCCTTCAAAAGTGTTTTTGTCTCCAATGTCAATAGGGGTCAACTCTTAAAGGAAAGAATTTGCTCCTGAGGAGCAAATTCTTTCCTTTAAGAGTTGACCCCTTTCTCAGTGGGACTGAGCAGCAAACAGGCAGTCCAGAAAGTTGTCTTCCTTTGAAAAATGCCGGAAAAATCTGCCAGGTATTCCCATTCTCCATAACAAGTACCCATAACGTTTGTATTGATGGAGAAATAAGAAAAGCTAACAAAAATTATCCTCAGTACGCTGGCCCTGGAAGCTCTGTCAAATGCGGGGCTGACTGGTGCTGATTTAAAAAGGGCAGTCATCAGTTTCTGGTGAAAGCATCTGCACTTTACTGGTCAACTGCTTTATCCCTTAAGACCCCGAGAAAAACTATATCTGAAAATGTTGTCTGCTTATTTCGTCTGCTAATTTTTTTTGCAAACTTTTAAAAAAAGTTGTTTGCATACAGGAAAAAAGTGTAGGCCCAGATCAGAGTGGTCCTACACAGCAGGGGCCACACTGTTTGCAAAAAAAATTACTTTTTCGGTATCCAGCAGACTGCAAAGCAGACGACAATTGTGGTGATTGGCATTTTATGGGTTATGTATAAGTCTACCCAGGAATGTTAATTTGGTAATGAATGGCATGATATGACCTAAACAGTGTTGACAAGGCCATAAGTACTCTTGACTTATCTTTGACAAACCCCAAAACAATCAAAGTCTGTCTTATCTGGTATAATGGATAATAATTGAGCCTGTGTCCTCCTGTTTAACAGTTGAACATGCAATCGCTCACCTTTCAGTTTCTGGTGTTTGGTCACTTTCTTGGATTTGAATACAGTTGATACTGTTTAACCCTTTTTGTACCAAATGTAATCTTCCTCCTTATATATAGCAGGAGTCCATTACAAAATTTAGGGGTGTCAGGTTGTGTTTTCTTCAAAATTAATTTGGAAAATGGCTTAACTTTTTGCAAACAGTGTAGGCCCTTATCAGATGCTGCATTCTGCAGCGTCTGATCTGGGCTTGCACTGTTTGCCAAGGTACCCCTTTAGAGGTTTGTGGTACTGAATGGGTTATTACACAATTAGATCATTTGAGCCTTGTACTTGACACTTCGGTAAGCCAGCATATAGTGATAGTCTAATAAAGCATTCATTGTTAGTACATCAGGTAAATACCAAATCAATAAATCATACCAGTACATATTGTGACCTTTACTTTTAACCCTTAGCATGCCAGTCACAACCATTGTCATCTGCTTTGATGTCTGTAGCTACTTTAAAAGTCATTGTTGCAAACAGTGTGTTCCCAGGTCAGACTGCTCCTCTATTCTTTAAAAGTTTGCAACAAGATGCAGCAGATGACAAAAATAAATTTTCCGATGTCCGATACAGGTTTTCTTGACATCATATGGGTTAAAATGTATTTTCTGTCTCTTGTCAAAACATGATATTGAATTGTAGAAAGAGAAGATCACGCAGTAGAGAACGTAGGAGACATTCCTCTCGTAGTCGGTCACGAGATCGTCACCGCTCTCATCGCCATCGCAGTAGGAGTCGTGAAAGAAGAGGTGGTGATAGAAGACGTTCCAGAAGCAGGGACAGGGACAGGAAAAGTAGACAGAAATCCAGTAAGTTGATTCTTTGATCTGGGAATGGGAACACTGTATTGAGAGCAGATCTTTGAAAAATAATTTTGTGTTACTTACCTCCAGCATGAAGTCCAAAGGGCTTTTTTATACCCCACCACACGATAGTTGTTGGGTATTATGATATACCATCGAGTGTCCGTCCGTCTGTCTGCACCATTTCCGATCAGTAACTTGAGTAATTTTTTTCACAGATTTTTTCTAATTTTGCATACATATTTATACTTGGTATGAGTGGTATGGGATTGTTAATGGGCAAAATATGTTAACATTTGGCAGAGTTAAGACCCTTTTTAGTTCAAAATAAGGGGTTTTAGGGCGTTTCCCCATAAATAACTTGAAGATTTTTTCACGGATTTTCTTCAAATTTTGTATATAGATTGGTATCGGGAATGAGTGGTTTGGGATTGTTAATGGGCAAAATATGTTAACATTTAATTGAGTTGTGGCCGTTAACTATTCTCATTAATTTTTTTTTGGGCACTTATTCCCTTACTAAAGGGAATATATGTATGGAACTTCACTGTTATATAGACCACCATAGGAAGCAGGTTTTGGATTGTTAATAGGCAAAATGCGTTAACATTTGACAGAGTTATTGTCGATTTAATGGTTTTTGGACTCATTCGTTTATTTTATGGAATAATTGGATGAAATTTTGTATATATATTGGTATTGGGAATGTGTGGTTTGGGAATTGCTCATGGCATAAATATGTTAACATTTTACAGAGTTAAGACCCTTTTTAGTTCAAAATAAGTGGTTTTTGGGCGTTTCCCATAAATAACTTGAAGATTTTTTCACGGATTTTCTTCAAATTTTGTATATAGATTGGTATCGGGAATGAGTGGTTTGGGATTGTTAATGGGCAAAATATGTTAACATTTAATGGAGTTATGGCCGTTAACTATTCTCATTAAATTTTTTTTGGGCACTTATTCCCTTACTAAAGGGAAGTTATGTATGGAACTTCACTGTTATATAGACCACCATAGGAAGCAGGTTTTGGATTGTTAATAGGCAAAATGCGTTAACATTTGACAGAGTTATTGTTGATTTAATGGTTTTTGGACTCATTCGTTTATTTTATTGAATAATTGGATGAAATTTTGTATATATATTGGTATTGGGAATGTGTGGTTTAGGAATTGCTCATGGCATAAATATGTTAACATTTTACAGAGTTATTGTCGTTAACGTTAAATTCAGTTTATTTGTCTTCTAACATTTACACTTTCAATAGTTTCTCTTAATTAGGGAAAATATTTAAAATTCTTCTTCTCTGATACCACAAGGCCCTGGTCTATGCTATTTGATGTGAAGCTTCACCTAGTGGACCTCTACTACCAAGATTGTTCAAATTATAGCTCTGGGGCCAAAAATGCCCCCATCCTGGGGGCCTTTGGTTTTACATAGGCTTATACGTGGAAAATCTTTAAAAATCTTCTCCAACTCCACAAGGCCAAGATCTTTGATATTTGGTGGAAAGCTTCATCTAGTGAACCTCTTTCAAGATTTTTCAAATTATAGCCCTGGGGCCAAAAATGCCCCCACCCCGGGACCCTTTGGTTTTTCTTAAGCTTATATAGGGAAAACCTTCAAAAATCTTCTTGTCTGAAACCAGAAGGCCCAGGTCTTCGATATTTGGTATGAAGCGTCATCTAGTGGACCATTGCCAAATTTGTTCAAATTATAGCCCTTGGGCCTAGAATGTACTAGAGACACTAATTCTCAGGTGAGCAATTCAGGGCCTTCTGGGTCCTCTTGTTTATCATAAATACAGCAAAGTCTTGCATGCATATACAATACTTTGAAAAAGTGGGGGCTATATTGGATTTGCCTTGTCCTTCTGTGATTCTGTATTTCCGTTATTCATGATAACTAAAAAAACCTTCGAGGTATTTTCATGAAACTTCACTCAAATGTAAAGCACTATGAGACAATGTGCAGAGCGCATGAACCATAACTCTGGATGGTCTACTTTTGGGGTTATTGCCCTATGAACATTGAGAAATGGCAACCGTAATTCTGTTATTCATAATAACTCAAAAAACCATTTGAGCTATTTTCATGAAACTTCACACAAATGTTAAGCACTATGAGACGATGTGCAGAGCACATGAATCATAACTCTGGATTGCCTACTTTTTGAGTTATTGCCCTTTGAACATTGAAAAATGGCTGTTATTCATGATAACCCGAAAACCGTTTGAGGTATTTTCATGAAACTTGACGAGCTATTTTCATGAAACTTCACACAAATGTTAAGCACTATGAGACGATGTGCAGAGCACATGAACCATAACTCTGGATTGCCTACTTTTTTAGTTATTGCCCTTTGAACATTGAAAAATGGCTGTTATTCATGATAACCCGAAAACCGTTTGAGGTATTTTCATGAAACTTGACGAGCTATTTTCATGAAACTTCACACAAATGTTAAGCACTATGAGACGATGTGCAGAGCACATGAACCATAACTCTGGATTGCCTACTTTTGGACTTATTGCCCTTTGAACATTGAAAAATGGTAACCGTAATTCCGTTATTCATAACTCAAAAAACGTTTGAGGTATTTTCATGAAGCTTCACACAATTGTAAAGCACTATGAGACGATGTGCAGAGCGCATGAACCATAACTCTGGTTTCTTTAGGTGAGAAGAGTAGGTCAAAAGACAAAGACAGCCGGTCTTCAGAGAAGGAACACAGTGGTGATTACAATGCCGAGACTAAGTCGCAGCCAGGTGATGATGGTCATGCCCCAACAGAGGAACTGGAACCAGGGGAAACATATTAAAACTGAAGGTGACAATATAATGGATATGCAGGTAAGTAAAGTAATGGTTGATTGACTCCCTTCTTTTGTAGGTTCACAGGTAAGTGCTGCCCCCAACCTTCCAGTCAATCAGGATGAATTCTTTCTGTAGAATCAGCACAATGGAAATTGGCTGATAGGCCGAATTGAGTGATGTATTTGCTCATTTGCTAAAATACTTTGTTCTAAAGGAAAAAAGAATGATATGTGCTAAACTTCATGTCAGAATTTAACTCATTTGGTACTGGAAACCCCAAAAGGGTTAAATGGCAAACAGTGCAGGCCAAGATCAGATGCCGCTGAACGCGGCATCTGATCAGGGCCTACACTGTTTGCAAAAAGTTCAGCCATTTTCGAAATAAATTTTTGGACCAGTCCAGACTTATAAGGTGGAAGATTCCATTATCATATTTGGGTCAAGGAGGCGTAACTAGGATAACAAGGCAACACAACCTTGCATCCTCTCCCAACTCCATACAACTCATCAACATCTAAATCCCAGTCTGAATATGTGAGAGCTATGCATTATAGATTACCTTTGATGCTTCTGTGATGATCACTTTGTCTTCTGTCCTGTTCACAAGGTTTTTAATATTAAATCTTTGACCTTGAAAATCAATAGGGCTCAGCCTCTCTCCATTGAAGGCTTGATGATTCCAAGACGATCGTTTCGTCTTTTGTCCTGTTTATGAGGTCTTTAAAGTCAAGTCCATTGTGACCTTGACTTTGAAAATCAATAGGCTTTCATTCTGTCTCCATTGGGAACATTTATTGAAGGTTTGTTGCTTCTGTGATGATACCTTTGTCTTCTATCTTTTTCACAAGTTTTTTTATGCCCCCGCCTGCCTTGGCAGGAGTGGGGCATACTGTGTTTCGCCGTGATGTTACGTGCGTACGTATGTATGTCACGTTCGTAACCACCTCGGGCTGAAATGTTGAGCTGAAACCTCGGGCTCATAATTTTTTTACCTGTATTGCTACAAAGTTGAAATTTAATATGACATTTACTCAGACCAAGACCTATCAGTTCATGTTCAAGTTGACCCAGGGTCGTGCCCCTGGGTGGGCCCAGGGGTCAGATTGCGTAACAGGTCAAAATTGTCATATAGGAATTTGTATGCAAAACTGTCAAAATGTCTCATTATCTTGAAAATTAATCAGATTCGAACACCTAAACCATATATATTATTGTTCCTTATGATATGACACATTCCATGACACAGACTTTGGGTCCCTATGGTCACCCCTGGGCCATGCCCCGCCCCCTTTGCTTCATTAAAGTCTTTATATCTCAGAAACTATCCATATCCCCACCCCTTAACCATATATATTATTGTTCCTTATGATAAGATGCATTGACTGATAGACATTGGGTCCATCCCGACCCCCCCCCCCTCCCCTCAAGGTCAAGGTCACTGTGGCTATTTTTTTTTAGAAAAACTTTGTCATCGCTCTAGCGCCTACATTTCTTCACCAATTTCAATATAACTTCACACAAATGTTCCTTATAAAAATATCTCGAGAGAGTTCTACTTTCAAGGTCATGGCCTCAAGGTCAAGGTCACTGTGGCTATTTTTAGAAAAACTTTGTCATCGCTCTAGCGCCAACATTTCTTTACTGATTTCAGAATAACTTCACACAAATGTTCCTTATGACAATATCTAGAGCGAGTTCAACTTTCAAGGTCATGACCTCAAGGTCAAGGTCACTGTGGCTATTTTTAGAAAAACTTTGTCATCGCTCTAGCACCTACATTTATTGATAGATTTTAATAGAACTTCACACAAATGTTTCTTATGATGATATCTCGAGTTGCTTTGCCTTTCAAGGTCATGACCTCAAGGTCAAGGTCACTATGGCTATTTTTAGAAAAACTTTGTCATCGCTCTACCGCCTACATTTAGATTTTAATATAACTTCACACAAAAGATGCTTATGATAATATCTTGAGCAAGATCTACTTTCACGGTCAAGGTCACTATGGCTATTTTTAGAGAAACATTGTCATCACTCTAGAACCTACATTTTTTTTGATGGATTTTAAACAAACTTTACACAAATGGTGCATATTATAATATCTCAAGCAAGTTGGACTTTTGCCAGTTCAGTGTTTTCCGCACAGGAAGTTGTCTTGTGCGAGGGGATTTGTATCGCATGCGATGCCTACTTGTAACTTATGATATGACACATTCCAAGACACAGACTTTAGGTCCCTCCGGACACCCCTGGGCCATTCTAGAGGATGGGTACAAGCCATATCGACAAAGATATATGGCGGGGGCATCTGTGTACTTTGGACACATGTCTAGTTTTGTTATATCAAGTTTATTGAGACCTTGACCTTGGAAATCAATAGGGTTCATCCACTCTCCACAGGGAATGTTTGTGGAAGGTTTGATGCTTCTACGATAATAGTTTTGTCTTCTTCCTAGTTCACAAGGTTTTTGCTGTCAAGTTCATTGTGACATTGACCTTTGACCTTGAAAATCAATAGGGTTCATCCTCTCTCCAAGGGAAACATTTGTGGAAGGTTTGATGCTTCTATGATGATAGCTTTGTCTTCTTTCCTGTTCACAATGTTTTTAATGTCTAGTCAATTATGACCTTGACCAGTGACCCTTGACATTGAAAATCAATAGGGTTCATCCTCTGTCAGTGGGGAACATTTGTGGAAGGTTTGAAGCTTACACGATGATAGCTTTGTCTTCTACCCTATTCACAAGGTTCCGGACACAAACACACAGAAACACCCACACACGGATGCATGGCAGCGATGCTATAGATAAATTGTCTTATTTCTTCATTAAAACATATGCTGTGGGTACTTGTTAGAATTGCCTCGTCGAGGCAATTCTAACAAGTACCAACAACATATAGTTCTGACAAGAAATGAGGAAAATTATCTAATAATTATCTGTATTACACCTCCTTAACTAGAGCTATACATGATGCGATAATACATTTTCTCTGGAAAAAAGTACACATTTCAGCAGAAGTATCAGTATGATTAGCGTTTTGAAGTTATCTGGCACACGCTTTAAACCCTTATCCTGCCTATCTTTGTAAACAGTGTAGATCCAGCTCAGATAAAGATCTACACTGTCATTCAGCTTGTGAATTTGAACCCAAACATTATATCATGTAATCTGATTGGCTGATAGTCAGAAATGGTTGTGACTAATTAAATTATTCAGCAGGATATGGGTTAACTCTGAACCCTGATTTTAGCTGTGGCAATTAAAACTTGTCCACAGCTTTGTCTGTGTTCCATTTATTGTGGAGACACCCAAGGGAATGCCATATTAAGTCTTAGCTAAAGTAAATTGAAACTTCTCATATCACAAAAAAAAAAAAATATATGGAAGGAAGTCCCTTGTCCATTATGTTTCTGACATGAAGTTTATATGCTTTTCAAATATCTGTTTGCAACAACATTCCTACTGTAATTGAGCATATTGTGTGTATGTTTGAAAAGTTTATTGTTATATAGCATACAACCATGGAGGAGAACACACGAAGAAGATGCTCTTGGGATACCTAAGTTGACAGGGAACTTTTTGATATCACCTGGATTGTTGTTAGAATAAACACAGGTATTTCTAGCTTTATAGCTCCAAATACCAATCTTATTAACTTTTGATTTACCATCTTACAAGGCAACAGTATTTTAGGCTGCATTTAGAAAGAAAAAAAGCCCCCCCCCCTCCCCCCCCACCCCCCCACCCCCCCCCCCCCCCCCCCCCCCCAAAAAAAAAAAAAAAACATACACAAAAAACACACACACACACTTTCTTCAAGATCACGTAAATACAAACTTTTGCACTTTCGGCTATTCTATGATAAAAAGTCTTTCAGACTTCCTTGCCTACTGAATGGTGTACAGAATGTCATTTTCTACTATTTGTTTTTTATGTCCCACCACAAAAAGTGGTGGGGTATTATGTTACACCCTCCGAAATTTTGAGTGCCTGTTTGTCCATATGTCCATCCGTCAGCCCCATAACTGATATCATTGAGATATTTTCACGAAGTTTCACAAAAATGCGAAGCACTATGAGATGAGGAGCAGAACACATTAACTCTATTGTTCTAGTTTCGGAGTTATTGCCCTTTGAACATTGAGCATAGCCATTTCTACCAAGAACTTGTGTCTGCTCCATAACTCTGACACCGTTGAAGATATTTTTATGAAACTTCATAAAAATGTAAAGCATCATAAGACGACATGCAGAATATATGAACCATAACTCTGGTTCGCCTACATTTAGAGTTATTACTCTTTAAACATTGAACATAGCCATTTCTACACATATTTGTGTCTGCTCTGTGACTTGAAAAGTGTTTGAGATCTTCTTGAAACTTTATGCAGATGTATATCACCATAATATGATGTGCAGAACACAAGAATCATAACTCTGAATTACCTGCTTTTGGAGTTACTGCCCTTTGAACATTATAAACAGTGATCCTAGTCATACACTTGTGCCCTTTCTATAACTTGAAAATGGCTCCAGAGATAATCTTGAAGCCTTGCAAAAATATAAAGCAATTAAGCAACATAAGATGTCATGTAGAACACAGGAACCCTAAGTCTGGTTTAACTAATATTTTAGTTATGGGTTTTTGAACCTTGAAAACGGTTTCTGTGGTACACTTGTATCTACACTGTAAATAAAAAACTGTTTTGAGATCTTTTTTATGTAAACTTCACACAAATTTGAAGCACCATGAGGGGATCTGCAGAAAATGAGAACTGTAATTCTGGTTTACTTACTTTTGGAGCTATGACCTTTTGAACATTGAAAAAAGTGATCTCAGTCATATATTCATGTTCATGGCACTTGCTTAATGTAAGTACAGTGGTCAGGCATGATTCAATGCTTGCAGTTCTTTTATTTTGTTTTTGATCAGAAAGTCATAAGTCATGTATAACATCTTGTCTCATTTTAAAAGTTTTTTCTCTCACTTCATTTAAATTCTTTGACAGAATACAAGTCATCGTAGATGGCCACTTAATTTCAGGATGGACGTATTGATCTGCAGACCCATGCACAAAGCACAGGTATGCTTATGGCTCTGCCAAGCGGGTATTTTTGCCCAAAATAGGACTTGTAAATATTATTTTAAAAACCAAATTTGATTGAGTTTCAATACTTGATTCACAAATTTTGATTCTATAGGCTATAGATATATAAAGCCCAACAGGATATAAACATGCACAAAAGAGTCACCTTAAACAGTCGAGCAATGGTTAAAACAATGTTGTAAATTTGCACAAAGTTCTGATGTCAGTCCCAATAAAAGACTCCCTATGTCCATTCATTTGCTCAATCTAATACCATTTCATTATTCATACCAACCCTTATCCTGCTGAATAAATTAACTTGGCACACCCCATTTCTGACTAGCAACCAATCACTTGATGTAGTATATTTATTAAAATTCGCATACTGAGTTGACAAACAGACTAGATCTTGATTGAAAGCAATCTGATCTGGATCGACACTGTTTGCAAAGGCAGGGATTGTTGTGTTCAGCGGGATAACGCTTAACCCATTGAGTACCAGAAACCCCTAAAGGCCTACACTGTTTGCGAAAAGTTAAGCCATTGTCCAAATAAATTTTGAAGAAATCACAACCTGACACCCCTCAGTTTTGAAATGGACTCCTGCTATATATAATGTGGAAGATTCGACAACCCCTAAGTAGATCATGCTGCTATCAGTTTTACACTCAGTACCCAAATTGCAAAGAGTGAAAATAAGTATTACTGATGAAAAACATTTCTGACATCACCCAATGACCATATCTTTTAAAAAATGAACAAAATACGATGCAACATTCCCAGGCTTACCCTCGGCCCCCGCCCATCGGGGCTTAAAGAAATAGATGGGCTGCATGATGCTTCGATGCAGAGCCGAACCCGACCGCACATAAGTGCTGATAAACCGCGTAGTGGTTCTAAGCCTGCCCATGAAAAGTTGTGTGAGTTGAACCGTCCATGCACATAAACCCTATTGGTTTCATTGGACGGCAGGGCTTGAGATGTCTTTTCATCTTAATGTTGGGCAAAAGTCCCACAAAATTGGAAGCAACGTCTCCAAAATGACCTATACAATGTTGATGGGGTTCTTCAACCTCAAATCAACCAACCAATGGTGACTTCTTCATTATAGGTAGATTTAGAAGCCTCGGTGGGGCAGTGGTTATGCTACTCACCTTGTAAACCAGGGGTCACAGGATCGATCCCGGGCTTCTCCAGACTTTCGAATGAGTCGTTAAACTGGGGTCCCGTCTCCGTATGACCTTAGCTGTGGCTGAGACGTAAAACTAAACACTCACTCACTCATTATAGGTAGATAGGTCTGCATTGATTTATGACTTAATTATTTTTAAAAAATAAAACTTGTGACTAAAGATTCATGTTAGGTTCTTAAACATTTCATATTAGATACTATGTTAGATGGTAGAAAATGTTCTCTGTACCCTATTCAGCCTTAAAGTGCCAAGCAAAATTGTATACCATTTATTTTGGTCTTATTTTCCATAGCAAATCAGACAACATTTCTTGTAATTCATCATCTGCTAGGCAGACATTTCATATGAATCCTTACTGAGTCTCATGAAATATCTTATCTAATTTTATCAAAAATGTTTGACATCTGCAAACTTTTTAAAAGGATTTTTTTTTGCATGAAGGCAAACAGTGTTGACCATAATCAGACTGCTCCTGGAGCAGTCTGATCTGGGTCCACACTGTTTGCAACAATGGCTTTTAAAGTAACCAGCAGAGGACTAAGTAGACAACAATTGTTGTGATTGGTATCTGCTGGGTTAAAGCTAAGAAAACATTGAAAATGCCCTCTGCTATAGTCTTAATGAGTATTTTAAGGATTAAGATTTAGAATTGAAGACAGCAAAGTCAATAGTAACAATGAACTGCCGAACCATAGTAACAATTGATAACTGAACAAGCTGGCAGCATGCATGTTCTGAAAACTGTCTATTATATATAATTTCCTATGTCATTTTACTCCGTGGTTCTTGCAAACCATGCTCTTCAAAAGACCAGGTGATGTGGTGTAAATGCCGAGTATGCAGGAACTGACAGAAAATATGTTCTAAGGAAAGGTATTTAAGCATATTGAAGGTCAATATCCCAAGGAGTCACAGGTATCTTTTTGTATGTCATGTATATGTATATTATCTATATTGATGTGTTCCTGTAGCTGGAGGAAATTTCTGGACTAGACAGGTATAATATCTAATGCAATTTAATACGAGAATTTTCAAAGCTGAAATCATATTGCAGTTTAATGTCATGAAAACACACCCAAGCGTTAATGGCATTTTTCACATCTCCAAAATGGCTACTTTTCTGATAAAAATCCCTAATATTTTTCTTATTTTTTCTGCAAAGATAGGCTGTGAGTGCTCGTTAGAACTGCCTCGAATGCCTCATCGAGGCGGTTCTAACGAGTACCCACAACCTATGTCTTGGAGCAGAAATAAGAAAAATAATTTATATCCCCGTAAACCCCAGTTTTCTCTATATAAAATGGGGTTATGGGGGGGTGTTCATTTTACGGACTTGTTCACAAGATGTGAATTTACAAACATAAAACACAGTAAATAAAATTACCAACTTTTTATCACCCACTTGGATGACAACTGGAAGAACCATGAACGTCAGACTTTTTACATGTGAATACACACACACATATATATGCAATTCATCAGGAAAAGAAAAAGGCATCTTATGGGTGTCTGAGGGTGCTACTTTTGCACCATATAAGATACAGGTGTTAGCCTGACATGTGTTTTATAGAGAACGTACTAGACTGGTCTGAACTTAGAAGTTAAGATATCGAGCCATCTAATTTGTATATAGAAGCATGTGCAAAAATCCAAAAGAATTTGTGGTCACAGCTACACTTTTAGATTGCATATGAAAAGGATATTGTCCCTTTAAAGATATTTTGTTTCTGAACATTGTTAAGTACAAGGTGTCAGAGATAATTCCAATTTAAATTTAGCTAATTTGCATTTATGCTATTTTATGTGAGTTATTTACAATATAATCCAAAGTATCTTGGCAACTGCAGTATTGACTTTCAGGATAATAACAGTCTTGTTTGGCTCATAAGTCAGCACTTATAGGCTCCCATAAGATCCCATTTTCTCTGATGAGTCACATATATTAAGTTCAGATCTGCAAGGTTTCATCACACTCCTCAGATCAAAAAAAGTCATCCTTTGAATGTCCATATTTGCAGGCAATTCTTCCTCAATTGTGAAACTCTAAAACTCCCAACATCCTCTGTACTCCAAACAGACACATTACTGAAGTTCTCCTAAAATTTCGAATACCCTAAAAATTCGGACACCAAAAATTATTGTCAAAAATAATTTCCAAAATACCTATAAAACAGTGGCATTTTTTTAAGACAACATTTTTCTAAAATTTTGAACATTCGAATTTTCTGAAGGAACTACCACTACTGCACATAAAAACCATTAGAATATGTTTAAATCCTGTTAAATATTAATAATAATTAAATTCTTGTTAAAGTCATCCATTATTTTTTGTTTGAAAAAAAATAATGGATTCCAGCTACCATATTAATGGCCATTAATTTAGTGGAAATGGTCATTAAAAAGCAAGTCCAAGCATTTAATTGCAATTAATTTTATTGCGCTCTAAAATTGAATGACCATTAAAAAAGTAAAGGTTCATTATTTTTCGTTTTGTGATGTTTTAATGCCCATGTTTTCACAGCTTTTATGGCCATTACAGAAAAATGATGACTATTAAAACTTTCTGTGTCTATCACTGGCCATCAACTATATTTCATGGTCATAAAAGGACGATGAATTAGATTTTCCATTTGTAATGGTCATTAAATATATTAGCATCAAATTATTCAAATGGTATCTTGGAAACTGCAGTAAATGGTTATTTCAAAGGTGTTGACATTTTCATGGCCATTAATTTGTGACCAGGTTGTGTTGTAAGCGAAGAATATGACCACATTGGCTAGATAGGTCGGAACTTTATAATTTCGAACAGTGAAACTATTTTCCAGCTCGAATTTCTAAAAATTCAAACAGCTGAAAAAATAATTGTTTAGTTTTGTTCGAAATTTTAGGAGAATTACCGTAATGTGTCAGTCATTGCAGCATAGAGCTTCTCTTTCTGGTTGTCTGTCGTATATCTCAGCTTCTATATGCTATAGACCTATCAGACTTCACACACTACATGTAGGTCATGCTTCATAAACATACCTTTGTTGGAATATTGACATATTGTTGGATTATCGGGGTTAGCCCAATACCTTGTTTCCAAAAGTCACACTTCATCAGTGCATGGGTTGGCTTTAAATTTGGTGGCTCTCCCTTCCACTGATCCAAAGGCAGGTCTAAGAAAGTGTTCTGTGCTGGTTTACAAACCTGTCCAGGTAAAGTATGGTTAGATAGACTGGCCAGTTTGACATGACCTTTATTGTGTTGAATGTGCCATTACACTGCAAACAAAACCAGTTAATAAAGCAGCACAACACTTTGAGACACAAATTTGTTTTCATAACATCCTGGTGATCCTATGAGTGAAATATACAAGCAGGAGGTGTACCATATTGCGCTTAAATAGATATGACAGCTAAACGCGTGAGAACTTTGGTAAAATTGAGAAGCCTTCAAGGGTGAAGTGGTTAAGCTACTGACTGAGTTTGATTCCATGCTTCCTCAGACCTTCTTGAAACAGAAACTACTTGGAAGATAGTAGCTACTTGTATATCTGATATTACTGATTGGCATTTTTTTCTGACCCTGAAATTGCGCAGAGTTTTTCCAGGTATTTTTTTTTATTGTCAAAATGATATTGCTCATTTGCTGCATCACAAGAAAAGTTCACAAATGAAGAGTTGGTGATAGTTCAGAGGTAAACTTACTTATAAAGCAGTGTATAAAAATCCCCTCAGTGTAAATATGAATGTTTCATTCTTTTATGACACAACTGTAAATTTCACAAATATTCATTGTGCATTGGTTGGATTGATAGTTTTTTTATTCTGAGAATATTTTTTCGTGCTAATATTAGTGATTTCTGAATGTTTATCATCTCTTATTCAAAAGCTACTTTAAGATTTCACAGATCTATGGAGGGTGATTTTTTGCACATTGCTTTTAAAATTAGCAGCGAAGTCTCAAGTTGAAAAAGTGTGTCAGCTACACAGGTATATTGTCACTCTTTAATTATTCCTGATAAGTTTTGCACTGAATATATGCATTTTCATTGTTAAAATAACTGCCTGTTGACTACGGTGTGAAATTATTACTGGTATATCGAAATTGATACTAGAAGTTTATTACAATTGTTGTAGGGTGCAACAGAACAGTAACTGTAATTGAACATGGTAAATTTAGACTTAGGCAGATAATGTTATTATGTCTATTCTCATTGACTATGTTTACATGCCAAGGTTTTGTTGTTTAAAGTCTTAAGAACTAAAATAAATTTGCAAAGTGTCTCCAGGCATTTATTTTTTATGAAATCATTACAAATTGATGCCTTATTTAGACATTTCCCCGGTTCATAGAGCCAGTGTTATGTAATGTAGATATCAGGTTAGTGATTCTGAAGGAAAATGGGAATGCTTGGAAGCTTCAAACTCTGAATATTTTGACACATTTGCTTCCTGCATTGTAAAGACTTGGCATAATTAATGTTACTAAATATCCATCCATTGACAACGGGCCTCCGTGGCCTAGTTGATAAGAGCGCTGACTCTTAGTCATTAGGTCTCTCACCGCCGTAGGTTTGAGCCTCACTCGGGCCACGTGTGAGACGCCAAGTTCTGCAACGGAAGGTCAGGTGGTTTTTCTCCGGGTACTCCGGTTTTCTTCCACCTCTGATTAACGATCGGATCGATATGAGTGAAATAATCTTGAAAGGGCCGTAAAACCCAAACCGAAAAAAAAAAACACCATCCATTGACATGTCTGAAGTTACTAGTAAGGAAGTCTGTATTTGTCATTTGGCTTACCTTGGTGTGCAGAAACTTCTGTCTGAATATTCAGGGTATGTTAATAATAAACTATCTGTATCAGTTTACATCAGAGATTTTCATTTCATGGTTAGATGCAATGGAGAAACCAGGCATTCTGAAAATTTTGCAAATTTCCAGATTTAATAGAGTACTTTTTGTTCATTTACATGTACCATGGCTGATTCAAAATCAAGTGAGTCCTGGCAAATAGTTCAGGCCCAGATCAGACACATAATGCAGCATCTGATCAGGGCCTACACTATTTGCAAAAAGTTCAGCTATTTTCCGAATAAATTTTAAAGATAACACAACCTGTCACCCCAAAATTTCGAAATAGGCTCCTGCTAAATTTAGATACCATGTCACCTTTTAACTACAATAAGCTGTGGCCAGAATTGAAATAAAAATCTGCAGATTTTCAGTCTGCTTCCATGATTATTATCAGCATTTGGAAATCAGTGCAAACTAATGTTTCAGTCATCTCCTGTCAACTGATACACTTAGTAAAATTCCACATTCCCATGTTCACACATCATGAGCAACAGAAGAAGTCAAGAGGTCAGTCATATGTATTTTATATGTGCATTAGAAGCTTTTTTTATCAACTTAATTTAAAATGTGGGTGCCTGTGAAGTTTCTGAAGGGAGGGTGCACCTTCTTTGGGATTTGAATTTTTAGCATAATCTTCAAAGGCCATTATAGACTAAAGATCTTACAGAATATTTCCTGTTGGATAGTATGCAGATTGGGGTGGCAGAGGGTGGGTGTGCGGTGTGGAGGGGACATTTTCTTTCTGGGGAAAAATGGAAATTCTGTAGCCTATTGCAATATATATTTTACTGAAAAGCCTACAATACAATATTAACAGATTAACAGCATGTTGCATTAACCCATTTAGTACCAGAAACCCCTAAACAGGTAGTTGGCAAACAGTGCAGCCCCAGATCAGATGCCGCAGAACGCGACGTCTGATCAGGGCCTCCACTGTTTGCAAAAAGTCTAGCCATTTTCCAAATAGATTTTGAAGAAAACACAACCTGACACCCCTAAATCTCGAAATGAACTCCTGCTATATAAAAGAAGGAAGATTCCATTTGGTACAAAAAGGGTCAATGACAGTAAGGTCACCAATAAGTGTAATTGTTTGCATATAAAATCACTGTAAGGTTTCATGCAAGTTTAATGCAAGGTTTCATTTTACATTCAAAACACAACAGCTGTTATACATAGAACTGAAAATAAGAAGGTGATATCCATAAGTGAAAATTGTGTTTATTGTTTTCTTGGGGATATTAAATTTGAACAGGCACCCCAAACATGCATATTCGTATTTATTTGATTGGGTTTTAATGTCATTTCAGATTCAAAATGTGTCGTGGTTTTAGACTGTGGATTGACTCTGGATTGATGAGGTTATTGGAGGATGGAAGCAGATTTTGTCTATCTTCTTACAGACATAGTGTGTTGTATGATTCTCCAGCAAGGTACTCCAGAAGATTTGGTCATGTTGATAGTTATTCCTAATTTTCTGATATATGACATTTCATACCGATCTTATATTGTTAATAGAATGTTCTTGTTGCAAGATTGTCTTTGTCACAAAAAATACCATACAGTTTTCTCATTTTCCGTCTTTGTCACAGAAAATACCATACAGATTTTATATTTTCCAAAAACTTAATAATAGCCACACTAATAGAGAGTTAAGCCTTATCCTGCTGAACACAACAATCCTTACCTTTGCAAACAATGTAGATCCTGATCAGATGGCTTCAAGAAGCCATCTGATTAGGATCTACACTGTCATGCAGTTTGTCCTTGTAAACCAGGGGTCGCCTGGTCGATACCGGGCTTCTCCAGACTTTCGGATGAGTCTTTAAACCGAGGTCCCGTCTCCATATGACCTTAGCTGTTGGTGAGACGTTAAACTCAAACACTCACTCATGCAGTTTGTGAATTGAATGAGTATTAGTCATGCAGTTTGTGAATTGAATGAATGAATTATATGAAGTAATTTGATTGGTTGATATTCAGAAATAGGTGTGGCTGAAGTAGTTTATTTAGCAGGATAATGGTTAGTAATTGTTAAGAAAAAGGAGCATATAACGCATACCATATCCTTGACTTGTATCACACTGCTATATATATTTTTTTCACGGACATTTTTTTCTGCTTTTCAGCTTGGTTTTTCATAATTGATTAAAAACTATAGTGTGATTATAGTCAGTATGTACTTTCTTTAGGATTGTTTTGACTGCCCCTTAATGACCTTGAGGTCAAAAGTCTAGATTTAATTTGTGCTTTTTGCAGTTTTGTTTAATACATTTAAACCATATGATATCACTATGCCTAAATAATGTGAGTTCATGTTTTAACGGATGGTAGATTTTAGAAAGAAGTTTTATGAAGAGAACTCTCCTGATATGACCTTGAGATAAAGGTCACAGACATCAAAACACTGCGAATAATTTCTGAAAAATTTAACTTAATTTCAGAGTGTTACCGTAATCTTTTCTAAGTATTAGGACAGATAGGCCTTAGCAAACAGTGTAGACCAAGATCAGACTGCTCCTGAAGGAGCAGTCTGATCAGGGTCTACACTGTTTGCCATTCTGTCTACATCTTTTGGACTCCTTGCTGGAACGTGAAACAAATTTGTTGAATTTTAGAATTTTGGCAAGTCCTTAAAGTGTCTGGATTTTTAGGATTTTTACAGTATTTATCTTGATGGTAGACACATTTAGTTTCTAGAAGCCTCCGTGGTGCAGTGGGTACGCTACTCGCCTTGTAAACCAGGGATCGTAGGATCGATCCCGGGCTTCTCCAGACTTTCGGATGAGTCTTTAAACCGAGGTCCCTTCTCCGTATGACCTTAGCTGTTGGTGGGGCGTAAAACTAAAACTCACTCACTCATTTAGTTTCTATTTCAAACTGTACCAGCCCCATGAAAATGACTTCAGTCAAAGCTACAAAGAAAGAAAAAATATCTTCCAAAACATTTCTAGTAGACATCGCATTCACAGAATAGCTATGTTATCCTGTGATCACTGTTGTCATTATTATCATAATCCTGGATAACATTCTCATTTTTGCTGCTTATGAGTATTTCTGTATATTTCATGTACATGATTATAAAGTAATGGTTGCTGTTGTTTGTTACATGTACTTATAATTTTCACCTTTAACCCTTGTTCTGCTGAGCCCGGATATGCCTTTTCTTTGAAACAATGCAGATCCAGATCAGATGGCTTCTGAAGAAGCCATCTGATCAGGATCTACATTGTTTGTCATTCAGATTGTGAATTTTTTGTAATAATTTGCTACAGGTAATCTGATTGGTTGATAATCGGTAGTGCGTGTGGCACATATGAATATTCAGCAGGACAAGGGTTAATAATTGATATGTTTGTGCTGATAATTCCATTCCAAATCCACTAGTTATAAATGTGTTGAGTCTGCTGTACAGAATATGCATGTACAGTGACTCAAACATTTGTCATTAACTGTTAATTATCCTGTTGAATAAATTATAATTTATTTAGCCACACCCATTTCTGGCTTTCCAAAATGAGCTAACTCAAAATAATGTATCCGTTCAGTTCACCAACTGCATGACACACAGTATAGATCCTGATCAGGGGCCAGTTGTTCTAAACTAACGATGTCGTTAGTTAACATATTGTTAAAATTTTGATCATTTATTATGGCAAATATACTTTTTTTCAGCAAAAATCACACTATATTAGATATTGTACTTGCTAGAACAATTAACAATTTGACCACTAACAAGCTCGTTAAGCTAACGATGCTTTGAACAACTGGATTCAGATGGCATTTTCAGAAGCCATCTGATCTGGATCTCAGTGTTTGCAAAGGTAGGGGTTGTGTTCAGTGAGATAATGGCTAACCATGATTCTGAAGGGTTCACTTGAGTCTCTAAGGAATTCTTCCTATATTCCTCAGATAACAATAATAGGGAGGCTTTTCGGATTTGATCTTGAAAATGTATATTGTGTTTACCCCTTAGAATCGCCTCGTCAGTCAGCCCCGACCCCATCGGAGTTTGAAGAAATAGATGGGCTGCATGATGCTTCCATGTAGAGCTGAAACTGCCCACACACAAGTACTGGTGAACCGCTTAGAGGTCCAAGCCTGCCGTGGCAAAGTGGTGCGAGTAGGACCGACCATGCTTATAAATCCTATTGGTTCTATTGGGAGACAGGGCTTGCGATGTCATTTCATCTCAATGTCGGGTAAAGTCGCACAAAATTGGAAGCAATGTATCGAAAATGAACTATAGTGTTGACGGTGATGTTAACCCTCAAATCAATTGATCAGTCAATCAGATTGTCAGTATGAAATAAATTTATTTAACCCTTTCGCCCCAGAGTTTCTGAAGAGAACTCTCGCATTTATGATTATGGACACAAACATGCTCGTACATTTTGAGTTTATTCATTAACCCTTTTCATACCAAATGGAATCCTTCTCCTTATATATACCAGGAGTCCATTCCAAAATCAGGCTGCCCCCGCCCATAGGGGCTTGAAGAAATATATGGGCTGCACGATGCTTCCACGCAGAGCTGAATCCGGCTCGCTCACTAGTACTGGTAAACCGCTTAGAGGATCTAAGCCAGTCCAGGAACCGTGGTGCGAGGCAGACCCTCCATGCTAATTAACCCTGTTGGTTTCATTGGGCGACAGAGCTTGAGATGTCATTTCATCTCAATGGCGATTAAAAGTCCCACAAAATTTGAAGCAACGTCTCCAAAATGACCTTTACAGTGTTGACGGGGACGTTAAACCTCAAATCAAACAAATTCCAAAATCAGGTGTTTTCTTCAAAATTTACTGGAAAAAAAAGCTGAACTTTTTGCAAATAGTGTAGGCTATGTATGATCAGAAGCCCCGTTCTGGGACACATGATCTTGGCGTGCACTGTTTGCCAGGATTCCCATTTTGGGGTTTCCAGTACAAAATGGGTTAAACAGATTTGCAAGCAGTGTAGCCCCAGATGAGTTGGATGAAAAACCATCTTTTCTTGATCTATATTGTTTACTCAGGTATCTGGTCTATTCTGCAGGCTGGAAAGGGTCAGTACCCGACCCCCCCCCCCCCCCCCCCCTCCAAAAAAAAAATAAATTCTCAAATTATCACCATTGCCCCCTGACTTGGCACTGTGATTACTGGGACCCAAACACTGAGGACAGGTTTTCTCATGACACAGCTGTATTGTTGTACAGTTTATGAACAGCATTTAACAGGAGGATGAGGCTAATGTGACAGTTTTCTTGTACATGTTTTTAACACAAGAGTTATTATAGTTATATGACCCTTTACTCTGGTCCTGCTGAACACAGTATCTGCTACCTTTGCAAACAGTATAGCTCAATATTACGCACTCCTATACAAATATATTGCCACCTTTTTCGCCAAAAAAATGAAAATTTTAAGATGAAAAATTGTGATATTTTTCTTATTTCTGCTCAAAATATAGATTGTGGGCACTTGTTAGAACCGCCTCACCGAGGCGGTTCTAACGAGTACCCACAATCTATATTTTAGAGCAGAAATAAGAAACATAAGGTATATCTCCGGAAACCCCAGTTTTACTATATAAAAGTGGGGTTCAAGGGGGTCAAAATTATATAGGCATGTTTTCGTGATGAGATCAGGTGAAGCCATCTATTCTGTTTGTCTTTTTTGGCAGATTTCAGTTTTATCAGTTGATCATCAGAAATGGATGTGGCAAAATTAATTTAGTGGCAGTTTGATTTGTTTGATTTGAGGTTTAACGTCCCCGTCAACACTGTAAAGGTCATTTTGGAGACGTTGCTTCCAATTTTGTGGGACTTTTAGCCGACGTTGAGATGAAATGACATCTCAAGCCCTGTCGCCCAATGAAACCAATAGGGTTTATTAGCATGGACGGTCCGCCTCGCACCGCGGTTCCTGGACAGGCTTAGACCCTCTAAGCGGTTTACCAGTACTAGTGTGCGGGCCAGATTCAGCTCTGCGTGGAAGCATCATGCAGCCCATATATTTCTTCAAGCCCCTATAGGCGGGGCCGTAATTTAGTGGCAGGAAAAGCAGTAATTGACAGTCAGCACTCCATTTATTTATATCAAAGTTTACTGTTTGGTACAGTGGCATATTTGGATGTGCTTCAAACTTGTGAAAAGGAAGTGTGGTTAGGTTATCTGACCAGCTGGACATATTGTTGATGTTAACCCTTGTTATGCTGAAAAAATTATTTTTCTCAACACCCAGTTTTGACCATTAACCAATCATATTACATGTACTTGATGTAATTTATTGCTAGAGGTTCACCAATTGAATTGCAGTGAAGATCCAGATAAAATGGCTACTTCGGAATCTGATCTGGATCTACACTGTTTGCAAAGAGAGAGGGTATCCTGGTTCAACAAGACAAGATTTAATAGTTTTGACAGAGCTATAAGCTCCAAAACAGAATATTCAGCCATATTGGCTGAGTCAGATATGTGTCTGACTGATTATCAGGAACCAGTTGTTCAAAACTAACGACGTCATTAGTTAATGTATTGTTAAAACTTTGATCATTTAATATGGCAAATATGCTAATATTTTTGCTGAAAAAAATGTGAGCAGCTTTTGCATTTGCAAAAGCTGCTTACATTTTTTCTGCAAAATACCAAAATTTTAAATATTAAACTTGCTAGAACAGTTAACAATATGACCACTAACGAGCTCGTTAAGCTAACGAAGGTTTGAACAACTGGCCCCTGGTGTATATTGGAATGACCCTCTTCCGGATCTAGCAACATTCTTACATGGAGAATGATCATGAAATTTTCTACCTCCTTTCTCCCCTTTGGATTATTCCATAACACAGCTTATGGTGAAAGGAATTGCACTGTACAGGTTAACCCTTCTCTTGCTGAATATTCATTTAAGCCACACCGATTTCTGTCTATCAACCAATCAAATTACTTTATGTAATTTATTGCTACAAATTCATAAACTGAATGCCAAACAGTGTAGATCCTGATCAGATGGCTTCTTCAGAAGCCATCTGATCTGGATCTACACTGTTTGCAAAGATAGGGGTTGTCGTGAACAGCAAGATAAGGGTTAAATTCCAAACCAAACCAAAAATTTTTTTTTTTTCTTTTCAAATAGACTTACAGCAATACATCTATAACATGCATAGCTTGCCTGACATAATTTTCAAGTTGTCATTGGCATGTGCTGGCAAAGTGTCATGCACACATACAGTGATAATTAACCCGTTCTATTCTAGGGGACTCTTCCATTGCTATATGTTGGACAAGACCATTTGTCATATGAGGGGTGTCAGGCCTATTTTTTGGTTTTTCTATTTTTGATGGAAAATTCTCTTAGCAAATAGTGCAGGCCCTGATCAGATGCCACATTCTGTGGCCTCTGATCTAGGCCTGCACTGTTTGCTCGCATACAATGGGTTAAATAGTAATCTTGTTGCTACAGAGCGTAAGCTATATTGAATAGCTATGTTAAGGCATTTAAATGAATTGAAAATATAAAAATTTAGAATGATAACAGTGCTTGTTATATACGATATCTGCCCCAGTAGTCTAATGATTTGTTGTTTTTCACTTGCTTTTCAGAATTAAAAATATATTTGCTTATGTGCATCATCATGAAATTGATGTTAATAAAATATTCAGTAGTTATGGATGTGTTTTATTTTTTTATTAACCCATTTAGTACCAGAAACCCCAAAACGGGTACCCTGGCAAACAGTGCAGGCCCAGATCATACGCCGCAGAATGCGGCGTCTGATCAGGGCCTACACTGTTTGTAAAACGTTTAACCAGTTTCCACGTAGATTTGGAAGAAAACACAACCTGACACACCTAAATTTTGAAATGGACTCCTGCTATATATAGGGAGGAAGATTCCATTTGGTACAAAAAGGGTTAAACCTGAACAAAATTGTCCAGAAAGTGATGGTATAATAAGAGCAGACGTCTGTTTGACATTACATCATTTTACAGGAAGATCAGATTCCAGTTGTTCACTGCATCATTAGCTAAACCCTTATACTGCTGAATAAATTAATTTGGTATCACCCATTTCTGACTGTCAGCCAATCAAATTACTTGATACCTTGTCGTTGTTTAATTCTAATACATGACATGACAGTGTAGATCCTGATCAGATTACATTTTCTGATCACCGGCCCCGATAGCTCAGTTGGTAGAGTGTCCGCTCAGGGGAACGGGAGGTCACGGGTTCGATCCCGGGCCGCGACATACCAAAGACGTTAAAAATGGTACTAGCTGCTCCTTGCTTGGCACTCAGATTTACGGGGTAAAGCTAGGACTGGTCGACCCAGTGTCAGGATAATGTGACTGGATGTGGTATGTAATGTGTCTGGGACATGATACTTCAGTGATGCAACACTATAAAAGTGAGCATTGAGCTCCCTGTCGCAACCAGACACCGTCGGGATGTGACTGAAAAATTGTTGAAAGCGACATTAAACCCGAATTCACACACACACATACATTTTCTGATCAGATGTTTAAAGCCATCTGATCTAGATCTAAATTGTTTGCAAAGGTAGAGGTTGTCATGTTCAGCAGGATGAGGGTTAATGAGTTTGTTGTTGGTAGACAAAGTGTTTACCCTTGAGACGCCAAGAAAAACTGCATCTGCAAATGTCGTCAGCTGATTTTTTTGGCAAACTTTTTAAAAATATTTTTGCATACAGGCAAGCAGTGTGGGCCCAGTTCAGACTGCTCCTTCAGAAGCAGTCTGATCTGGGCCCACACTGTTTGCAAAAAAAAATTACTTTTAACCCTTTACCACTCATGGATTTTGTGAATTTCGCTGATTTTCACAGTGTTGCACCTGACAGCAACTTCAACTAGTCATTGTTTCATAATGGATGGTCTGTTTTACACCAAACTTGGTATGAATGTTCATTGGGCAGTAGCCTTTCAAATGCAACCTTTCATGACTTGATCATTGTTGTCATGGTAAAGAGGGGGCATCTCAAAGTTGGCAAAAAGTGTATTTTCACATGAATTTTTGACCACATTTTAATTTTCACACAGCTGTCAAGGCAACAATTAAGGTGTTTGGCACTGGCCATTTTCACTGTTTGCAGCATGTTTTATCAGCATCAATTTTCAGGCATTTTTGAGCCCAGACACCCTGAGATATAAATTTTAGCGACCGTTTGGGCCTTACACAAAGCATACATAACTATCCAGGGGTAGAAATGCAGATTTTAGGTGCATCTGGGGCTTAAAATGGGGGGGGGGGGGTGCAGACACATAAAAACATGTATCTGAGTGGGAAAGGGTTAAGATAACCTGCAGACGGCAAAGCAGACAATTGTCGTGATTGGCACTATATGGGGTAATTATTCTAGCAAGTGCGGTATCTAATACACTGGTGTTGTTGAGAGAATGTGTCTGGGTAGCTATCACATTTGCAAAGCTTTATTTTATAGTTGCCATATAAAATGATCAAAGTTTTAATAATACCTTGATAAACAACATTGTTTTGAACAAATGGGCAACTAAGGCCTTTTTCTTAGGGAATCTGAACTTTCATTCTGAGAAAGTTTTGCAGAATCATTCAATGGAATAAGCCTTTGCAATATGATTGTAATAATGAAACCTTCATGGTAAGAAAAAAGTTTTGATGGAGTTGTTTTCTTTTGTCTGTGTATTACACATTTGTGCATAAAATCAATCAGCTGGCTGATACTGAACCAAAAACTACATCTGAAAATGTCTGCTTATGTCGTCTGCTGAATTTATAAAAATATTTTTGCATACAGGCAAACACTGTGGGCCCAGATAAGTCTGCTGCTACAGGAGAACAGATCCATTTTTCTTGCATACCTTTACTTTTCCTTTTTGATTCATCACTTTTACCGCTATGTCAGAAAAAAAGTCTACTTGACAAAAGAGTTTTTTGTGGGGATATATATATTTTTTATATGAGCCCCGCCAAGCGAATTTGGGTCTTCGAGCATTCCGTCATGACAAATTAAAACTGCGCATGCCCAGCCATTCAGAGGGGCCAGGGATATGGCTTTCTGTCTGAAGCTTCCTCTTGATTCACTGCTTGTATGAGCGAGCAGCAAAGGATCTGGCGAGACTGCGCGGATGAACCTTCGCTGCTCGCATAGGCGATAAGTACCAAAATCGCTTGACGGGGCCCATATAAAAGCAAGAACACTGTCAGTTTTTGCTTGGTAATTTTCAGCTTGATGTATATGCACAAAACTGCATTTGCAGTTATAGGTAACCCTTGTTATGGCCAAAAGTAATTAATCATTAAAGTTATATACATCACAAACATTTTCAGTGTATATGACTTTTTTTGAAGTGCATGCATGAGTTTAAATTAACAAGCTTCATGATTTGGTGCTTCAGCTTGGGGTAGATGGTACTGTAGATCTGTTTTTGCTTTTTGTGCAGAAAAGGTTGTGCTCTATAAACTGGAAATTTGAATTTGATTGAATGTTACAGACTCAAGTCGACATCCAGGAGAAACATGAACAAAAAGCATTTGGCTGCACTGAAATTTGAGGTTATATTATCTATTCTATTTTCAGTTGGTTTCTCGTTGCCGCAAAGTACTTCTTGCTTCCTGCTTTTGGGAAATAATTACGATAACACACCCGTGCAACATAGTGCATTTTTTCACATTTCCAAAATGGCTACTTTTCTGATGAAAATCCATGATATTTTTCTTATAAATACTGCAAACATAGGTTGTGGGTGCTAGTTAGAACCACCTCATTGTGGCGGTTCTAACGAGTACCCAAAACCTATGTATTGGAGCAAAAATAAGAAAAATAATCTATACCCCCCTAAACCCCAGTTTTCTCTATATAAAGTGGGGTATGGGAGGGTCTTCATTTCACGGACTTGTTCACGTGATGTTTCTCTGTGTGAAATACATAAAAAATTCCTGTATTAAGGCCACCTTTGGGACTGTTCAAACTGTCCTGAAGGTGGTCTCTTACTAGAGGTCACTTGGTGCAGAAAACACAAAGAAAGAAAAAGTAAAACTTTTAGGCATGTTTTAAAGACCAGAATAAGCCTTAATTTTAGGTGCTCTTAATAATTTTACTGTAGTAGCAATTTTAATTTGCTGAGATCCAGGAAGAGGGATCTGGGTATTTCCTTGCCCCAGGACTGTGTAATATATAAGAAAATCAATTGGGTTCAAGCCTAATCCCTTTACTTACTCTTGTATATAGTGTATGTTAACCCTTCTCTTGCTGAATATTCAGTTTAGCCACACCCATTTCTGACTTTGAACCAATCAGATTACTTGATGTAATTTATTCTTACAAAGCCATAAACTATATGCCAAACAGTGTAGATCCTGATCAGATGGCTTCTTCAGAAGCCATCTGATCTGAATCTACACTGTTTGCAAAGATATGGGTTGTCGTGAACAGCAAGAGAAGGGTTAAATGACAGCAAGAAACAAATAAACTCCTGTTGTACATGTGTATTTTAATCAAAGTAGACTCATCATGGGCTAAATTGCCTTCTACCATTCAAGCATAGTCTATTTCTGGGTCTTTTTAAAGATCCCTATGCTGTCTTAAGGGGAATGAAGTTTTAAAAATATTTTCGCATTTCTCATCAATACATGTATTTTTGTCTCCTCTGGAGCAAATTCTTTGAGAGTAGGTCCCTTTTAGCTCACCTGATCACAAAGTGCACATGGTTTGTACTATTGGTGGGCCTTTGAGGTGCCACTATTTCATAAATTGTCATGCTTCATCTGTCAACAATTTACTCGACATCTAAACCGGTGAATGGTTTTGAAATAATTTCACGGGAATGTTCCTTGGGTGACCCTCTTCCAATTTCACTTCGACTCACAAAAATACTGGGGTGCACACTGGTCAATACATGCGCACAGGCTGCGTAGCGGTCGCATAGGCTTCGTATTTTGGACGCATAGGCTTCGATGAAAAATGGCGGATGACAGTTCGTCAATAAAGGTAAGAAACTGTTTTTACGTTTGATTAACTGTTGTATTGCATTTCCCGATACTGACATCTGCCTTACGGACCACTTTATTAATGTGCGACTTCATCTGTTGCAAGAAAAAGTTTGAAAAACGGAATATGGAAAAATAGACCCCAAAAGAAATTTGGCAGTCAACACAGATTCACCTGTATTTTCACTTTGGTCCGGTCGTCCTATGTAACTACACGTTTTTGGCTGGTGTTCTGGCCGATAAATTGTGAATAACGATAATGAAATCGAAAAGCTAATATGCAAATGTCGTCATATCTTTTGCGAATTATAAAAATCTTGATATTTCGATACAACGCGCGTAGCTTCGTTACCTATTACAACGCAGAGGCTGCGAACTAAATTTGAAAGCCCTGTATTATGTAGAATAATAGCGAAAGCTATTAAATCAATGTCGAGGAATCAGTCAACCAGCGTTAGTTGGTGATGCTAAAGACATTCTGTATCATTTATACCGAAAACATTTTCAGTCTCAGCTATGCAAATACATGTACAACATTTTGAGGCGAATGCACAAAATCTGTCGATTTACAATTATTAACACCACCGTTCATAAACTCGGCAAGTCCTCGTCAAATCTGTTAAATATTAAGCCAAATAATATTTGCACTGAATGAATTTTCGTTGTGTTTTTACAAAGCACGTGGCTTCGCAGGTTACAGAGATGGGAAGACGCATTACGAAAACACGCCTATTAAAATACCACTAAAAAGATAAAAAAAAAAATACTTTCAGATAAAACATTCTGATAGTTTTAATATTTCTGCTGAAGACATTGTGTATGGGAACTTGTTACAACCGCCCGGACCAGGCGGTTTTATCGTGTATCCACAATCTGTATTTCTGAGAAGAAATAAGGAAAACAATGTATATCCCTTTAAAGCTCAATTTTACTATATAAAAGTTGGATTTAAGGGGTCAGAATTATATAGGCATGGTTCCGTGATTCTCCGACTTCTGTTTAAATGTTTCAATCGAATACATGCAGCTCCTACAAAACTTCAACAAAGGTTCATTAATCACGCCTGCACTGTCTGATCCAAGTCTTCGTTTCCGATAAAATAGAAGCATCTGCTCATTAAACAGTAAACATATAAGCTAATTCTAGCCTTTGTAGGATTAAAGAAGAAAAAAAATTAAAGACTTTTCTTTATCTCAGATCTATTTTCAATCTCTGTCATTACATCATAATTTTTGCTAACCAGACTGTCTTCTGCAACATAGCCTATCAGAATCTGAATTTCATAGTGACTTAGAATATAAATTCAGAAAAATACTTGCTTGCAATGATTTCAGTAACCCATTTCGTGAAATCATTCTTCGATATAATAAGATAAGATAGATAAAAAATGTTTTCGCTTTACGGCCCTTTCATAACTCTATGACGGCTCCGGTCCAAAGATTTACTTTTTTAAGAAAGTCTGTCGGCTGGATGTTTACTTATGGATTTAAACTGCTTCCTTTAACCCTTAAACTACAGTTAAAGCAAAAAGTGAAGACCCTGATAAGACGCTGCGTTTGGCCCTTCAATTCATGTACTTGTGCGCAAACAGTGAAGACCCTGATTAGACGCCGCGTTCTGCGGCATTAGATCTGGACATTCACTGTTTAAAAAACCCAATCCATGATCTATGGATTTCCGTATTACGCAACACGCTGACCTCTCTTCGAAGAAAAATAAACGTTGCTGTTTTCTATATACGATATCCCTGGATTTCCGACCAATCAGTGATAATCACGTGGACTTAAGCACTGTAGAGCTACTTGCACTTTTTACTTTGTGACGATTGGTAAATAATCGACCGAAAAATGTAGTATTTGCTTTTTTAAAAAGTAAACGGGTCATTCATATTTAGCAATTGCAAGTATGCTTTTTATGCGGTAGGGTTTGAGATGTCATTTCGTCTCAGTGTCGGGTAAAAGTCCCATAAATTCGGAAACAATGTCTCAAAAATGACCTGAATGATGTTGTCGGGGACGTTAACATCAACACAAACAAAAAAGTTCCACTGAGTCATGCGCTGTGACATGAGAGGATTCTCTACCAATAATGAATTGACATACAACCGTTCGTTAGGGATACCAACCTAGGCCGAATTTATCTGGGGCCAATGGCTAGCTTTGGCTACTTTGGTTGCTGTTTCATTTTCCTATATCAGTTAGGCAAATCCATAAACACCCAATCAAAATGAAGACTGCTACATCCATTTTAAGAGTGCTCATGAGTGCGCATGGGTGGAAAACCGGACGAATCAACCGTAAGAAAAACCTGAATTGTAAAATGGCCCCTGTTTATACTGTCTGCTGCATCTTCTTAATTTTTTTCATTTTATTTTTTTAATAATATTTTCGCTTATAGGCAAACAGTGTGGACCAAGATCAGACTGGATCAGACTTAGATTGGTTCAGGTAACATTTAAAGAATGTAGCAGATGACTATGCAGACGACATTTGTTGTGATTGACATGTAAGATAGCTGTCTTCAGAGCTGCTGCTTCCCTCACTAAATTCCTGATCACAAGTTTCCCTGGACTCAAACATATAAGGCTGAATATCTAAAGTGAAGTCCCCCCAAAGAGTTGCCAGTTCTTGCTTATTTTGCTCCATTTTAAGCTTCTGTTTTAAACCTCAACATTGCTACATCTGCCTTTTCAGTACACACCAAGCTTCTAGATCCCTCATGGATGACGTCAGGGCATATCTGTGGTTAATTGGAATTTTCAAGGTCAGTTCTTCAGCAGAGTAAATGACTGGAGATTACACAGTGATAAAATCCTTATCAGACCACTTAGAAACCTGCAGTATTCAGTAGAAGAAAGGGTTTTTGATGTTTACCTATTTATTGTAACAATTTATCGCTTTCCTGTCTCCTTTAACAGATTTGACGAAGACAGACTTACCAAGTTTATGAACGGTAGTGTACATTGACAGATTTTCTGCATTTATTATATTTCCTTATTTATTCTCAGAAACACAGATTGTGGATACGCGTTAGAACCGCCTGGCCCGGGCGAGCGGAAATATCAAAACTATCAGGATGTTTTATCTGAATGTTTTTATCTTTTTAGTGGTATTTTAATAGGCGTGTTTTCGTAATGCGTCTTCCCATCTCTGTAACCTGCACGTCGTAAATTCCTAAGCCACATGCGTTGTAATAAAAACACGACAGAGATTCATACAGTGCAAATATTATTTGGCTTAATACTTAAGATTGGGCGAAAACTTACCAAGTTTATGAACGGTAGTGTAAATAATTGTAACTTTACAGATTTTGGCATTCGAATCATAATGTTGTATTTGCATAGCTGAGAATGAAAATGTGTTAGGTATAAAATGATGCAGAATATCTTTAGCATCATCAACTAACGCTGGTTGGATCATTTCTCGATATTAATTTAATATCATCCGTTATTATACTGCATAATTCAGGGCTTTCAAATTTAGTTCGCAGCCTCTGCGTTGTAATAGGTAACGAAGCTACGTTCGTTGTATCGAAATATCAAGATTTTTCTTTTTCGCAAAAGATGTGACGAAAGTTGCATGTTAGCTTTTCGATTTCATTATCATTATTCACAATTTATCGGCCAGAACACCAGCCAAAAACGTGTAGTTACATAGGGCGACCGGGCCAAAGTGAAACTACAGGTGAATCTGTGTTGACTGCCAAATTTCTTTTGGGGTCTATTTTTCTATATTCCGTTTTTCAAACTTTTTCTTGCAACAGACGAAGCCGCACGTTAATAAAGTGGTCCGTAAGGCAGATGTCAGTATTGGACAACGCTATACAACATTTAGATTGACGTAAAAACCGTTTCTTACCTGCATTGACGAACTGTCATCCGCCATTTTTCATCGAAGCCTATGCGTCCAAAATACGAAGCCTATGCGACCGCTACGCAGCCTGTGCGTATGTATTGACCAGTGTGGGGTGTGGGGGATACTCTTAAAGGAAAGAATTTCCTCGTGATATGGAAGGAAAAGCCTTTAGGTATATAGGAGATTACTATTTTTTTGTAAATACTTCATTATTCACATGCATTGCATAATGCGTAATATTATGCCTCCCTGCCATTTTTATGTACAATAGCAGGGACATATTGTTTTTGCCTTGTCTGTTGGTTGGTTAGATAACTTTAATGTTGGTCATAACTTTTGAACTGTTTCAGTGAGGCAGAACCTTTATATTTGGCATGTAGGTTCCTTGTGACAAGGGCTTCCCACTCAAACAAAAAAATTGGACCTTTGTGACCTTTAAAGAAAAAAAAATAAAATTGGTCATAACTTTTGAACCATTTCAGATAGAGCCTTCATACTTGGCATGTCAATTTCTTTTGACAAGGGCTTCCCACTCATACAAAATATTTGGACCCTTGACCTGTGACCTACTTTAACCCATTTAGTACCGGAAACCCCAAAACAGGTACCAGGGCAAACAGTGCATGCCCAGATCAGACGCCGCAAAACGCAGCGTCTGATCAGGGCCGCCACTGTTTGCTAAAAGTTAAGTCATTTTCCAAACAAATTTTGGTGAAAACACAACCTGACACCAAATTTCGAAATGGACTCCTGCCATATATAAGAAGGAAGATTCCATTTGGTACAAAAAGGGTTAAAGAAAAAATAGGATTGGCTATAACCTTTTAACTGTTTCAGACAGAGCCTTCATTTCTGGCACGTAGGTTCCTTGTGACAAGGGATTCCCACTCACACAAAATATTTCGACCTGTTACCTTGACCTGTGGCCTACTTTAAAGACAAAAAACAAAAATATTGGTCATAACTTTTGAACCGTTTGAGGTAGAGCCTTCATATTTGGCACATACATTCCTTGTGACAAGGACTTCCCACTCATATGAAAAAAAAAAATGACCTGTGACCTACTTTAAACAAAAAATTAACATTGGTCATAACTTTTACACTCTTTCAGATAGAGCCTTCGTATTTGGCATGTAGGTTCCTTTTGACAAGGGCTACCCACTCGTACAAAAAATTTTGACCATGACCTTGGCCTGTGACCTACTTTACAGAAAGACTTTAAGGACTTTGTCCGGGGACATGTTCGTGTTTCACAAACACATCTTGTTTTTGCTGTGTTCTTTTACTGCAGTGCTTCTAGGCAAGTTATCATAGGAGAGTCTGTCTAATCTGCTCATTTTCTGGAGCTACAAGGGGACGGAGGTTTCAATTCTTGGCTTCTCCAGATTTCTGGTTGAGATCCTGTGTCCCTATGGCACAACTTGTTGGTAGGACGTAAAAACGGAAGAGCTCTGCAAGCGGGGCATTATACGCCCGTGGCAATTAGTAAGATGGCACATGTATATACTGGCTGTTGTACTAGTTTGGGTATGTGAAATGTAACCAAGGAACAATATGTGCTCCACATATTCTAACCTGGCACTATTAATAACCCTCAATGGCTCAAACTACCTGTCTCCAACAAATTTTCATGGTTCAATGAAGTTTCTGAATAAGCCCAATAAGTTCACTTTCAGGGGAGGTAATTGCTTCAAAATAGATAAGAACCAAAATATGGACTGCTTCACATCATGATCTACCTATATATCATCACTCTCCCCATAAACCTGGGGTCGTAGGTTTGATCCCAGGCTTCTCAAGAATTTCCAACAAGTCTTAAACTGAGGTCTCGTCTCAGTCTGACCTTAGCTGCTAGTGGGGTGTAAAACTCAAACACACACACCACCTTTATATCAAGTTTCAGCTCAATTTCAGATGTAAAATGTAGGAGGAGAAACAAAATGTTTAGAAAAATCTATGAAAGGGGCATAACTCTGGAAATATTTGGGGGCCATAACATCAAAATAATATGGGCATTACTCTGGCAATAAGTGGTGGACTGTAACCTTGAAATTATATGCACTGCCCCACATCATAGCTACATATAAAGTTTCAGCTTCATCAGATGTAAAATGCAGAAGGAGTATTCCGGAAACGAAGTGTTTAGAAAAATCTGTGAAAGGGGCATAACTCTGGTAATATTTGGCGGACAGTAACCCTAAAATAATATGCGCTGTTCCAGATAACTCTATTATTATTAGGTGGACCATAACCTCGAAACAATATGCGCTGCCTCACATCATGGTCTGACTATATATGAAGTTTCAGCTTGATTGGATGTAAAATGTAGGAGTTCTTCGGAAACGAAAAGTCTTCAAAAAATTTCAAAGGGGCATAACTCTATTATTATTTTGTGGATTGTAACCTCGAAACAATATGCTCTGCCCCACATCATGGTCTAACTATGAATGAAGTTTCAGCTTAATCAGATATAAACTAGGAGGAGTTATCAGGAAACGAAAAGTTTACAGATGGACGGACGCCAGGGGGTGCAACATAATCAAATGGGCTTATAACAAACATACTACACACATCTAAGTTTTGTAAATAGATATAAAAAGACTTGCACGCACCCACACTCATCATCATAATAACATATAAATTTGGAAACACTGCTTTAGCAGTTTGCATAATGATATATCTATTTAGTTTAGCTTTGACGTGTTTCTTTAACCTTTATACTGCTGAACCTTTGCAAACGGTGCAGATCCAGATCAGTTAGCTTCTAAGAGGCAATCTAATCAGGATCTACACTGTCATTATGTTTGCAAATTCAAAAGAATACATTATATATCAAATATTTGATAGGTTGATAGAAATGGGTATTGCAAAATAAATATATTTAACCCACATCCTGCTGTTCACGACAACCCCCATCTTTGCAAACAGTGTAGATCCAGATCAGATGGCTTCTTCAGAAGCCATCTGATCAGGATCTACACTGTTTGGCATTCAGTTTATGAATTTGTAGCAATAAATTATATCAAGTAGTTTGATTGGTTGATAGACAGAAATGGATGTGGCTTAAATGAATATTCAGCAAGATAAGGGTTAAATTATTTTTGTGGACATCTGAAAGTCTTTTACACATAGGTGAATGGTTAGCAGTTTTGTCAATCAGTAGAAACATTTTGATTGTTTTATTCACAACCTGAAAAATTAAATAAAAGCAAATTCTCCGTTGAATTTGTTACAATACCTGCCGCATGTACATAATATTCTGGTAATTTTTCCCTGGAAGCAACTTTGTTAAATAAATAGTCTGAATTGTCATGATTTAAAACGAACAAAATTGACTACGTGGCAATTTGTCCTCCATTCCTTTTTGCAAGCGGATAAAAATCTACACAGAGTATTTTGTCTTGTCCAGAAGATCCTAAAACCAGTATCATACAAGTCTGTCAGCACAAGAAGAGCCTTTGCATAGGTGTTTCTATCTGTCTCTAAAGAACTTCTTTCCAAGTGGAAGTCCACCACCAGATTGTCTGTGTTGTGTAATTGCTTTGTTTCCAGAAGATTGGCAAGAACTTCCCATTCCAATGACTCTATTGCCAGTTTCACAACTGAGATGCTTTTCTGGAGAGAGAAAAATAAGTTCGTTATCCTGCTGCATAAATTAACCCTTTTTGTACCAAATGGAATCTTCCTCCTTATAAATAGCAGGAGTTCAATTCAAAATTTAGGGGTGTCAGGTTGTGTTTTCATGAAAATTTATTTGGAAAATGACTGAACTTTTAGCAAACATTGGAGGCCCTGATCAGACGCCGCATTCTGCGGCGTCTGATCTGGACCTGCACTGTTTGCCAGGGTACCCGTTTTGGGGCTTCTGGTACTAAATGGGTTAATTAAGCCACTCCCATTGCTTACAATGAACCAATTAAATTACTTGATATAATATTCTGGATTGGTCGGATTTCAGCTCTGCGTGGAAGCATCATGCAGCAGAATAATGTGGGGCTGCTTTTCTTTTTCTTTTTTTACTTTGATAAGGAATGTAGTGTGTACAAGAGGCGATTCTAATGAGTACACACTACATTCCTCAATGAGGCAGTTCTAATGAGTACCGATACACACAAAATATCTTTATTTTATAGAAGATATAAATGATATTCCCATTATGCCCCCTGATCTGGTGCTGTAATTACAGACCCGCTTTGAAAAAGTGGGGGCTAGATTGGATTTGCCTTGTCCTTGTATGATTCTGTAATTCCGTTATTCATGATAACTAAAAAACTGCTTGAGGTATTTTCATAAACTTCACACAAATGTAAAGCACTATGAGACAATGTGCAGAGCGCATGAACAATAACTCTGGATTGCCTACTTTTGGAGTTATTACCCTTTGAACATTGAAAATGGCACTTGGAATAAACTCAGTACAGTAATAATTCGTGTCCGTTCCATAACTGAAAACTATTTCAGATATTTTCACGCAGCTGTCACCTTTAATAAGAGGCTGAAAGCTGAAAACATTTTCTTGTATTTTTCTTTTCTGATAGTGCTATAGCGGGGCTTTAGTGAGATCCTCTGACAGCTCTAGTTAACCCTCAGTTTACAGAAAATAGATGTGCTATTCTTGTTGTTGTGATGTCAGGGTGCTGTGAAAAAGATAGCTCATTGTAAAATATTGACTCAACACATGTGCTGGGACATTGGCAAACAGCTTAGACCGAGATCAGATGCTGCAAAGCATGATGTCTTATCAGGGTCTACACTGCTTTGCAAACAGTACAGGAATTTAAGTGTTAAACAAAAGTCTAAAGTCTCCATTCAGGACCATTTTTCAGCCTACGCTCGAGACAACGACCCACCAGTACTGTCGGTGCTATGATTCATGGTCCCAAAGGTGTCTGAGTCTTTGAAGTTCCCCTTTGTCTATAGAATAGGAAAAAATTACCTCCGTGTGTCCGAGCTTCTGAACAATGGCCCTATATGTTAGTAATTCTGAACCATCATCGTTAGTCCTCTGGGTTCCAGCTACTCCGAAAGCATGGAACTGATTTACCCCATTCCTTGTATAACTCGTTTTACCCATCCTGTAAGAAGTAAAGAGACAAGTTTGAATATTCACCTTATTTAAATTATCTGCTGGTTCCTAGTCTGAAGGTTATCAGTGTTGGAAAAACAAGGGACCAGACCCCCCTGACCTTGAAAGGTCAGGGGGGTCTGGTTACCTGTTTTTCCAATATTGACAGTGTGAAAGCTGGGAGCCAGCAATTAATGCAAATAGGGTGAATTGCACTCCTTTTATACAGCATCACGTTAACTAGTCCATGGGTAACCTCAGTCTATGAAAACGTCTTTTTTTTTTTTCAGAGAGAAAAATCGGCTTGCTGGATTTTACATTTTCTCCATATTTTTGTTTAAATACATAGATTGTTGGTGCTAAATAACACCCACAATCTAGGCATGCTGCAGATGAGGGAAACTGCCACCACAAAAAATGTCACATTTGAAATGAATAGGTACACTATCATAATTTGTTTGTTTGATTTGAGGTTTAACGTCCCCGCCAACACTGTAAAGGTCATTTTGGAGACGTTGCTTCCAATTTTGTGGGACTTTTACCCGACATTGAGATGAAATGACATCTCAAGCCCTGTCGAACAATGAAACCAATAGGGTTTATTAGCATGGACAGTCCGCCTCGCACCGCGGTTCCTGGACAGGCTTAGATCCTCTAAGCGGTTTACCAGTAATAGTGTGCGGGCCGGATTCAGCTCTGCGTGGAAGCATTGTGCAGCCCATATATTTCTTCAAGCCCCTATGGGCGGGGGCGGAGGTACACTATCATAATATTACAATACAAAATTTCTCTGTAGATATAAGCATAATAGAAATTCTCATATATTGGTATTAAGTAGAACGATTCACGCTCAAGTGTGATGAGCATGAAAAACATTTTTATAACTTTGGGGCTTGGCAAAATCCATATTTTTTATTAGCTCACCAGAGCCGAAGGGTCCGGGGGAGCTTATAGGATAGGCAGTTGTCCGTCGTCGTCGTCGTCTGGCGTTAACATTTTCAAACGACATCTCCTCTGAAGCCACTGGGCCGATTGAGTCCAAATTTCATCTGTAGCATCCTTGGGCTGGGGGATTGAAAGTTTGTGTTTTTTATGAAAATTGGCCCATTCGTTTGGTTGCTATAGCAACTTAGAGCTCCCATAGACTTATAATGGGGAAAATTGAAAAATGGCATTAACTGCCAAGCCTTTGCAGATATTGGAACAAAACTTTCATAGAAATGTTCCTTAAGCAATCTAGTATCTACCATATGATTTTAGGCCTACTGCTCAATTTTAATGGTTGCCATGGAAACCAAAATGCAAAAAATAGAAAAAAAAATACTTAAAAAATCATCTTCTCAGAAACCGTATGCTCTATGAGGTTGAGAGTTTATGGAAATATTCACCATATTTGCCTTTACAGGTTTTGTGTTTTTTATGAAATTCGGCTCTTTAGTTTGGTTGCTATGGCAACTTAGATTTTCCATAGACTTATAATGGGAAAAATTGAAAAATGGCATTAACTACAAAGCCTTTGCAGATATTTTGACAAAACTTTCATAGAAATGTTCCTTTAGTAAACTTCTCTCAGCCATATGCTTTTATGTCAACCTGGGGGTCCAGTAGGTTGTGCCGGGGCCATGCCCCGCCCCCAGTACTTCATAAAATGCCTTATATCTCAGAAACCTTACAGATCCCCACCCCTAAACCATATATATTCTTGTTCCTATTGATAAGACGCATTCAGTGACACCAACCTGGAGGTCCTCCGGGATGTGCCGAGGCCATGCCCCACCCCCTCCACTTCATAAAAGGCCCAATATCTCGGAAACCATTCAGATCCCCACCCCTGAACCCTATATACTCTTGTTCCTTATGATAAGACACATTCAGTGACATCAAACTGGGGGTCCCCCGGGATGCGCCGGGGCCATGTCCCGCTCCTCCATTTCATAAAAGGCCCAATATCTCGGAAACCTTACAGATCCCCACCCCTAAACCATATATATTCTTGCTCCTTATGATAAGACACATTCATTGACCCCAAATTGGGGGTCTTCCGGGGTGCGCCGGAGCCATGCCCCACCCCTTCACTTCACAAAAGGCCATATATCTCAGAAACTGTTCAGAGCCCCACCCCTAAACCATATATGTTCTTGTTCATTATGATGAGACACATTCAGTGACACCAACCTGGGGGTCCCCAGGGATGTGCTGGGGCCATGCCCCACCCCCTCCATTTCATAATATCACAATATCTCGGAAACCTTACAGATCCTCACCCCTAAACCATATATATTCTTGTACCTTATGATAAGACACTTTCATTGATACCAACCTGGGGGTCTCCCTGGGCCTTGCCCCACCCCTGCACTTCACAAAAGGCCTTATATCTCAGAAACTGTTCAGAGCCCCACCCCTAAACCATAAATATTCATCTTCCTTATGATAAGGCACATTCATTGACACCAGCTTGTGAGTCCCCGGGGCATGCCCGGGCCTTGCTCCACCGCTTGAATTCATTGAAAGCCACATATCTCAGAAATAGTTCAGATCCCCACCCCTAAACCATATATATTCTTGTTCCTTACGATAAGACTCATTCAGTCACACCAACTTGGGGGTCTCTTTGTGCTGAGGCAATGTGCCCCACCCTTCCACTTCATAAAAGGCCATATATTTCAAAAACCATTCAAATCCCCACCCCATATTCATATATGTTCTTGTTCCTTATTATTAGCACACCTACTGTAGGGGTGTCCGCAGGGGCCAGTCCTCTCCTTTCCACTTCATGAAAGGATATCTTGGAAACCGTTCAGATTCCCACCCCTAAACCATATATATACTTGGTCCTTATGATGAGACACATTTAGGGACAACAATCTTGGGCTTTCCTGAGAACGACAGGGCATGCTCCAACCCCTCCACTTATATCTCCAGCCATGCAGATCCCCACTGCTAAACCATATATATTCTTGTTCTTTGTGATAAGACACATTTAGTGATACCAACCAGGGCTCCATTGGGTCCATGCCCCACCCCCTCTACTTCATAAAAGGCCTAATGTTTCATATACTGAGTCCACATGGATGCTCATTTGGATATGGGGGTTCATTTTGGCAGATTAAAATGATATCATGTTAAAATACATGGCTGCAATTTGGCAGTGCCCACCTGAGCTCTGGTGAGCATAGTGGCCCATGGGCCTCTTGTTTAACATGCAACATGAATTTTAACGTCAATTTTTATTTTATTGTTTTAGGGAAATTACCATTATTTAATACGAGAACTTCGCCGAAGTCTGTCGCACCTGTGATTGTGGGCTTTAACCCATAAAATGCCAATCACGAAAATTGTTGTCTGCCAAGTACTTTAAAATTACTTTTTGTACTGTTTGCCTATATCCAAAAAAAATATTTTTAAAAAGTTTGCAAGAATATTCAGCAGACGACATTTTTAAATGTAGATTTTCTCGGCATCTTATTGGTTAATATTTGGGTTGACACCAGGGTGGACACTAATATTGACGAATTGACAAAGACACAAATGGAGGGAAAACCGGACTCCTATATTGCACCATGCAGACTCCTGTATCGCACGTGTGACAAAATGTGTTTCATTGAAGAAACCATGTTTACTAAAAAGCTTCATTCTTTTCAAATGTCATTGCGAAACTGTACTACTAGTGAGCGTTGGGAAAACTGATACTTATTGTCTGTCTTAAAGAAATAGATGGGCTGCATGATGCTTCCATGCAGAGCTGAAACCAACCCGCACACGAGTACTGGTTAACCGCTTAGAGGATCTAAGCCTGCCCAGGCAATGCGGTGCGAGTCGGTCCGTCCATGCTTATAAAACCTATTGGTTTCATTGGGCGGCTTGAGATGTCATTTCATCTCAATGTCGGGTAAAAGTCCCACACAATTGGAAGCAACGTCTCCGAAATGACCTTTACAGTGTTGACGGGGACGTTAAACCTCAAATCAAACAAACAATTACCATAGAAGAATCGAACACATTCTTGAGTTCCTAGAAAATGCTTTCTGAATATCCTGATAAATCATAGTAAGTTTTAAATTAACAAGATCGTTCATTGTCAAAAGGTATGTTGCCTGTACTCATTAGAATCGCCTCATCGCTTCGATGAGGCGATTCTAATGAGTACACGCAGCATGCCTTTTTTTCATATCCGCAATAATTTATGCCTCCTGACATGACTATGACTCGGTGGCTCGAACTACCCCTGGTACAAATTTTCATGATCCCAAAGGTGTTCAGCTGTCTCAGTTTCGCTGTAGAAGTACACAACATAGTAAAAGGAAGTTGTCTGTTTTAAGCAGTCGTGGAGGCCCCCGCCCATCGGGGCTTGAATAAATTTATGGGCTGCATGATGCTTCCACGCAGAGCTGAAACCGACCCGCACACGAGTACTCCCCCGGCTTGTAAACCGCCTAGAGCATCTAAGCCTGCCCAGGCAAAGCGGTGCGAGTCGGCCCATCATTGGTTTCATTGGGCGACAGGGCTTTAGATGTCATTTCATCTCAACGTTGGGTAAAAGTCCCACAAAATTGGAAGCAACCTCTCCAAAATGACCTTTACAGTGTTGGCGGGGACGTTAAACCTCAAATGAAACAAAAAAGCAGACATGCATTTGGTTAATTGCATTAAAATTTACCTGTGTTAAGCAAGAAACCGTCTTGAGCAAGCATAATTAAATTGTCTGTCCCTTAAAGTGCTTGCTTAATACAGGTAAGTTTGTGTTGAGGATTTATGTCCCTGTCAACAGTATTTAGGTGTTTTTTAGACGTTGATTCCGATTTTGTGGGACTTTACCCAATACTTCTACTGTTACATGTTCGGCGATTTTAACCGGAGCTTTGAAGTTAATTTGGTTTTAGCTCTGTGCGGAAGCACCATGGGCGGGGGTGCAAATGATACAGGTCGGACTGATATAATATTCCCAGACCGAAAGTTGCTGCCTTTGATGGTCTATTCATAACGCGCATCAAAAGATCCTATCAACTACTTACCTTGTGTCAAATGAGTGAACTTCACAGCCATACCTGTCTGTGACGGCATCGTCAAAGCTAAAATCATCACTCACCCTGTAAAAGGGTTTTTCTTTTTAAAGTCATTTATATGTAAGCCGCGACTAGACATGTTGGTAATGTTGAACCAACTGAACATATAGCATTTTTTCAGGCTGCTCTAAAAGGAAAGAATTTGATTCCGTTGGGAGCAAATTCTTTCCTCCACCGCAGCCTCGGAGAAAGATGATGTTAGATAGCTTTTCCTTTTTTGTTCCGGCTAAGCTACTACAAGCGATAATGTGTCTTCGAACAGATACGCAGAGAGAAGACTCAACACATCCTGCGGCTGCGGCTGCGGACTAACAACCTGTAGGCAAAGTCGTATCATAGTCAACTTGAGGGGAATGGATACACCTCCAGGGGAAAAGTATTTTTGTCACCTGTGTCAATTTGTTTGTTTGATTTGAGGTTTAACGTCCCCGTCAACACTGCAAAGGTCATTTTGGAGACGTTGCTTCCAATTTTGTGGGACTTTTACCCGACATTGAAATGAAATGACATCTCAAGCCCTGTCGCCCAATGAAACCAATAGGGTTTATTAGCATGGACGATCCGCCTCGCACCGCGGTTCCTGGTCAGGGTCACCTGTGTCAACAGAGGTCAACTCTTAAAGACTTTGGTTCTGAGGAGCAAATTCTTTCTTTAAACAGTAGACCCCTTTTTCAGTGGGACAGGGCTTACAGAAAAGCGAACAGGAAGTCCCCAAAGTTGTCTCCCTTTGAAAAATGGAAAAATCTGCCAGGTGTTGCCATTCTCTTTGCATTGACTTTCATGGGACATTGCTCAAACCTCATTCCCAGTGGGCAGGTGGGTGAGTACCCACAATTTCCCGTGAAGTGGCCAGCGTGCATCCATGAAGCGCACAGCGAACAATGATCGGACTGCGCGGATTGACCGGCTCAACTAAGTATCACTCTTGATGTGACTCAAATGAAAGCGGTATAACATGAGCCCCGCCAAGCGAATTTTGGTCTTCGAGCATTCCGTCATGACAAATTTTAACTGCGCATGCCCAGCCATTCCGAGGGGCCAGGGATATGGCTTTCTGTCTGAAGGTTCCTCTTGCTTCACTGTTTGTTTGAGCGAGCAGCGAAGGTTCTGGCGAGACTGCGCGGATGCGCAGGCTCGCCTGAACCTTCGCTGCTCGCATAGGCGACAAGTACCAAAATCGCTTGACGGGGCCCAGTCATTTAAATATTACGATAACACATCTTCGCGACATAATGCATTCGTTCATATCTCCAAAATGGCGGCGTTTTCTTGTGAAAATCTGTGATTTTTTTTTATAATACTCCGAACATAGGCTTTGAGCATAGGCGTTTGAAGTTTGGTCCATTAAACGTATTGAAAATGTCCAAATATAAAGACGCTGCTGCATTTTCAAAGAAATGGCTTAGTGTCACTTTTGATTTTGAACCTTATGAATTACTTATGGACAGAACTTCAAGCTCCTGTGCTGTGAGTGCTCATTAGAACTACCTCATTGAAGCTTTAGGCGCATTTGGGTTAATTAATCTGAATGGTTTAAAGAGCAGTGGAAAACTTGGTGTCAAAATTTTATAAATGATATGTATACTGGTATTACTCACCTATGGAACAGGATTAAGGTAAAAACTCAATTATGCAACATTGAGATTGCAATTTAATATCATGTCACTGGCATTTGCAATTTGGATATTCTGTTATGCTATATTCAGATATTCAGTAACGATTGTGCAACACTGCAATTATGATATTCATTTTTGTAGTCTGAATTTGGAATTTGTGTAGTTATTTTTCTGTTCCTCGTCCTATTTTGCAACTTGAAATTCCGCTTCTGCTGCTTCTAGTTCTCATTATTCTCGTTCAGTGGCGCTGTGGTCGTTCTTTCGTACTTTCCCGTAAACGTCCGCAGATACCAAAAAAAATCTCCAAGCGTATTGGTGACACGGAGGAGTGAGAGAAACGAGAGAACTATATTTTTGGCATGAAACGGATGATTTGGGGACACTACACCCTTCCCGATAAAATCATTTACACATAGTTTATATTTTATATGTCAGACCAGGAATCAACTTTGCTGTATTTATTTTGTGTCCAAGTTTTATCTAAATATATCGCAAATGTGTTCAGGCCATTACACCTCTACAATTTAAATTTATTGTAAATACTAATAATAATTTTGTACGGCACAGAAATAAAAATCTAAAATGAGTTCCTTTAAGAGCAATGAAAACATAAGAAAGAAGATGGGTCATACTACGTAGTTTCGGCTAACAAAGCCTCATCAGTGACCCTATAATGATCCGGCAAAGAAAGCCAGAGGAAGCATACTGCAATTTTGCGAATTTCGAATAGGCAGTCGATTCAAAGACTGATATAAATCAAACAAGAGGGCCCAATGGCCCTATATCGCTCACCTGTGTACCAGAAAATCATTAGTGTAGGAGACCACTTGACATTGCTACATACTAAATATCTAAGCTCAGGCAAAGCGGTGTCAATGCTTATAAACCCTATTGGTTTCATTGGGCGACAGGGCTTGAGATGTAATTTCATCTCAATGTCAGGTAGAAGTCCCACAAAATTGGAAGAGACATCTCCAAAATGACCTTTATAGTGTTGACAGGGATGTAAAACCTCAAATCCAAAAAAAATCTGTGTCTTATGGTTTTGTAAAAAAAGATTTTTTTAAGTTTTTTTTCCAGTATAAGTCTATAGAAGCTAATGAGCCCTGGGGCTTGGCCAATTTTGACCCAAAGGGCATGGTTGGCAGGATTTATGTAGGCGACCATTTAGTGTTGCTATATACTAAATATCTAAGGTCTGTATTTCATGGTTTCAAAGAAGATGTTTGAAGCTTTTTTTCAATTATAGGTTTGGTGGAGTTAAGGGGCCACAGGATTTGGCCAATTTGGACTAAATATCTAAATTCTGTGCTTCACAGTTTCTGAGAAGAAGATTTTTTAAGCTTTCTTCCATTATGAGTCTATGAGAGCTAAGGGGCACCGGGGCGTGGCCCATTTGGACTCCAGGGGCATGATTAGCAGGAAATATGTAGGTGATCACTTGCCGTTGCTACATGCTAAATATCTAAGCTCTGGGCCACATGGTTTCAGAGAAGAAGATTTTTTAGGCTTTTCTCCATTATGAGTCTATGGGACCTAAGTGGGTCCCAGGGTGTGGCCCATTTGGACCCCAGGGGGCATGATTGGCAGGAATTATGTAGGTGACCACTTGTCATTGCCACATGCTAAATATCTAAGCTCTGGGCCCTGTGGTTTCAGAGTAGAAGATTTTTGAAGCTTTTTTCCATTATGAGTCATGGGGACCTAAGGGGCCCCGGGGCGTGGCCCATTTGGACCCCAGGGGCATGATCGGCAGGATTTATGTAGGTGACCACTTGCCATTGCTACATGCTAAATATCTAAGCTCTGGGCCCTGTGGTTTCAGAGAAAAAGATTTTTGAAGCTTTTTTTCCATTATGAGTCTATAGGAGCTAAGGGGCCCCGGGGCGTGGCTCGTTTGGACCACAGGGGCATGATTGGCAGGAATTCTGTAGGTGACCACTTGCTGTTGCTACATGCTAAATATCTAAGCTCTGGGCCTTGTGGTTTCAGAGAAGAGAATTTTTGAAGCTTTTTTCCATTATGAGTCTATGGGAGCTAAGGGACCCCAGGGTGTGGCCCATTTGGAACCCAGGGGCATGATTGGCGGGAATTTTAGTTGACCACTTGCCCTTCCTACATGCTAAATATCTAAGCTCTGGGCCCTGTGGTTTCAGAGAAGAAGATTTTTGAAGCTTTTTGTTCCAATTATGAGTCTATAGGAGATAATGGGCCCCGGTGCGTGGTCCGTTTGGACCCCAGGGGCATGATTGGCAGGAATTATGTAGGTGACCACTTGCCGTTGCTACATGCTAAATATCTAAGCTTTGGGCCCTGTGGTTTCAGAGAAGAAGATTTTTTAACCTTTTGTTTTCCATTATGAGTATATAGGAGCTAAGGGGCCCCGGGGTGTGGCCAATTTGGACACCAGGGGCATGATTGGCAGGAATTATATAGGTTACCACTTGCCATTGCTACATGCTAAATATCTAAGCTCTAGGCCCTGTGGTTTCAGAGAAGAAGATTTTTGAAGCTTTTTTCTATTATGACTCTATGGGAGCGAAGGGGCCCCAGGGTTTGGCCCATTTGGAACCCAGGGGCATGATTGGCGGGAATTATGTAGTTGACCACTTGCCCTTCCTACATGCTAAATATCTAAGCTCTGGGCCCTGTGGTTTCAGAGAAGAAGATTTTTGAAGCTTTTTTCCATTATGAGTCTATAGGAGATAATGGGCCCCGGGGCGTGGTCCGTTTGGACCCCAGGGGCATGATTGGCAGGAATTATGTAGGTGACAACTTGCCGTTACTACATGCTAAATATATAAGCTCTGGGCCCAGTGGTTTCAGAGAAGAATATTTTTGAAGCTTTTTTTCCATTATGAGTCTATGGGAGCGAAGGGGCCCCGGGGCGTGGCCCATTTGGAACCCAGGGGCATGATTGGCAGGAATTATGTAGGTGACCACCTGCAGTTGCTACATGCTAAATATATAAGCTCTGGGCCCTGTGGTTTCAGAGAAGAAGATTTTTGAAGCTTTTTTTTCCATTATGAGTCTATGGGAGCGAAGGGGCCCCAGGGCGTGGCCCTTTTTGAACCCAGGGGCATGATTGGCAGGAATTATGTAGGTGACCACTTGCAATTGCTACATGCTAAATATCTTAGCTCTGGGCCCTGTGGTTTCAGAGAAGATTTTTGAAGCTTTTTTTCCATTGTGAGTCTATGGGAGCGAAGGGGCCCCAGGGTGTGGCCCATTTGGCACCCAGGGGCATGATTGGCAGGAAGTATGTAGTTGACAACTTGCCCTTGCTACATGCTAAATATCTAAGCTCTGGGCCCTGTGGTTTCAGAGAAGAAGATTTTTAAAATTTTTCCCTTTTATAAGTCTATGGGAGCTATATGTTGCCATGGCAACCAGAATTCCAATCTGATCAGCCCAAAAACCTTATGCAGCCTTTCCCCCTACCTGATGATGCTTCACATGAAATTTGATCAAGATTGGCCGTGGGGTATTGGAGATATACTTATTTGAAATTGTTTACGGACGGACGGACGCACGGACGCACGCACGACGGACGACGGACAAAAAGTGATCCCAAAAGCTCACCTCGTCACTACGTGACAGGTGAGCTAAAAAGGCTCCTGTCCAATGTCATGTGGACCTTGGTGTGATTGCTCACCTGAAAGCAAACATAGTTGCAACTCTCTTTTGTGAAAGTGCTTCCAGATGTACTACGACTTACGTTCCCTCTAACGTTAGGGCATATCCAACGGAATTTCTAAAACTAGGCATTTTGGTTCTGGTCTTTGATTTGATGTTTAACGTCGCCGTCAACACAGTATAGGTCATTTTGGAGACGTTGCTTCCACTTTTGTGGGACTTTTACCCGACACTGAGATGAAATGACATCTCAAAGCCCTGTCGCCCAATGAAACCAATAGGGTTTATAGGCACCGCTTTGCCTCGGTAGACTTAGATCCTCTAAGCGGTTTACCAGTACTGGTGTGCGGGTCGGTTTCAGTTCATGCAGCCCATCTATTTCTTCAAGCCCCGATGGCCGGGGGTCTGATTCCCTGTTTGTTGTGTCACATGTTTATATAGATGTTCGTAACTGTTTGTGTTAAATGTATTCATTAAGAAAATAGAAAACTATCTGACTTTTTATCCTAGATTTTTGGCTTCAGGTGACAAAACACAACGCGAAGCAAATTCTTTTCATACCGGAGTGCAGGTGGAAAACCCGCACCTGCTACAATGTAACATTTCAAGCGCTGGAAGCCTCTGTGGTGTTGTGGTTTTGCTACTAGCCTCGTTAACCAGGGATCGCAAGATCGATCCCGGGCTTCTCCAGAATTTCGGATGTCTTTAAACCCAGGTCCCATCTTCGTATAACCTTAGCTGTTGGTGAGACGTAAAACTAAACACGCACTCACATACCAAGCGCATCCCACCATAAAAACACATCTTTATAATCCCCCCCCCCCCCCCACACACACACACACACTTGATCCCCACTTTTATATAGTAAGATTGGGATTTACAGGAATAAACATTATTTTTCTCATTTCTACTCCAAAATATAGATTGTGGGTACTCGTTAGAACCGCATCAAAAAGGCGCTTCTAACGTGCACCCACAATGTATATTTTAAGGAACAGTCAGAAAAATATCACGACTTTTCATCTTACAATTTTTGTTGTTGTATTTTTCGGCGGTAAAATGTACAAAGTAGGAGCGTTTTTCTAATGCATCAAAAACAAAAAATTGTTTTTTCTAGATTCTGTAATTTTAATAATAAGTAAGTAAATAAACAAATAAATAATGTCGTTAAGTTCCGCCAGGTAAACCTGGGTACGCTGTACGCGGTCTAACTGTAATAAAACAAGAAGAAAAAAAAAAAACTTTGATGTAGACCATGGATATACATGTAAGTGCAAAATAGTTTGGATTCAGCCACTCCATTTGCCAAATCGTTGCATGTAGAACTTGAAGAAATATGTAGTAGGTTGGTTAAGACAGTCGCGACACCAGCTCAGCAAGGTTTTGCTGGCTGAAGGCGACCAACTAATATTTTCGCGTTGTGATTCTGTTGGATGAAAGCTATCCTGCCCCAGTCTAACTTATGAAGACGGAAGGACGGACATGTGAATAGAACAGCTGTGATTGTTCTATGGTTGTGGAAAATAGGTTGAAATTAGTTACTAATATCTTTATAAGTAACACCTCAGAAGGATCAGATTTATGAGAATTGTATGAATTAATCAATTTTAACAAAAACTGCTCATCTCAAATCCACGGATTCGGCACAAACTAATCCTTCATGGTAATTTAATTTAGTAAATGTTCAACGATTGAGTATTTTCCCCTCCGTCAAACAAGTATTAACTTTTAAATAAAAATCCTGTTTTTCATAAATATATAAATAAGGAACCGCGCTGTAAAATTTATTTTAAAGATGCAAACGTACACATTATAATAAATATCCGAATTATTATATAGCTGGATAAAATTTATCGCTGCTGGCTTGAATTTGGCCCCTGGAAAAGCGAATGCAATCTTCTCAAACGGACGCTTGTCATCGGAAAATATACGGGAAATCCACGGACATTACCGAACGTTATCGACAACTCAGTGACTGGTACCCCGTCTAACCACAGCAGAATCGAAACTGAATAATGCAAAATAGGACGTCCAAATGCCATATTGAAACACAAAGGTCTCAAATTAGAATGTGCATGTTGCATATTCGAATAAAGTAGTTAGATACGGAAAGGTTCATAATTCAAAGTGCGGTTTCAACAATTCATATTGTGATTGCACAATGCATAATGGAGTTTTTACCTTAATACTGTTCCATACTCACCCAAAAGAATATACCAAACAAGGCTTTTTAGGTCGATAAAGTTCTTCGTCACACAAGTCCCAGCCCCCGTCTCCTACTTTTCCTAGTCTTATCTTACTTTTGCAGAAGTACTGTATATTGTTTATGTATCTGCAAAATAGAAAAAAATTGGGTGACTCCGGAAAAGCCACGAGAATTGTCATCACGTTAACACGTCCGTGTATTGAGTGTGTGTGTGAATTCGGGTTTAACATCGCTTTCAACATTTTTTCAGTCATATCACGACGGTGTCTGGTTGTGACAGGGAGCTCAATGCTCACTTTTATAGTGCTGCCTCACTGAAGTATCATGTCCCAGACACATTACATGATACCACACCCAGTCACATTATCCTGACACTGGGTCGACCAGTCCTAGCTCTGCCCCGTAAATCTGAGTGCCAAGCGAGGAGCAGCTAGTACCATTTTAACGACTTTGGTATCGCGGCCCGGGATCGAACCCGTGACCTCCCGTTCCCCGGAGCGGACACTCTACCAACTGAGCTATCGGGGCCGGTAGTCCGTGTAATGAACAACTTTATATAGGCAAACATGGGGTTTACAGGATAAAAACATTTTCCTTATTTTTACGTAAAACAGAGATTGTAGGTACTCGCTAGAACCGCCTGATTGAGGCGGTTCTAACGAGCACCCACAAGGCGGTTCTAACGAGCACCCATAATCTCTGTAGCAGAAATAAAAAAAATCACCAACGTTCATTTTTTTTTCTTGCCATGAAATTTGTTTTCGCACTGTTTAGCCATCTAAATCCACCGAGGACACAGACAGATTCAGCTCACAAAACGGAACTGCAAAGGAAGAACCTCCTTGGGATGGCCAACACACACATGCATGCACGCACGCACGAACGAGGGGTTGGAAGGGGGCTTCAACTCCAGTGTTTACGACTTTTCATTCCTCGCAGATGCAGATTGCTAAGAAAGGTAATAACGATTGCTAAGAAAGGTAATAAATTGCAAGATGCTTTCACGCAGAGATGAAGCCGATTGCACGAGTACTTGTGTACTGCTTAGAGGATTCTATGCTTGCCCAGGAAAAGTGGTGCGACCAGGACCGTCAATACATATAAGCCCTAGTGGTTTCATTGGGTGACAGGGCTTGAGATGTCATTTCACCTCAATGTCGGGTAAAAGTCCCGCAAAAATCGGAAGCAACGTCTCCAAAATAACCTAAATGGTGTTGACGGGGACGTTGAACCTCAAATCAAAACGAACAACAAATTGATCCACATGAAAGAATCCTAGAGCAGCAATGAGGCGTGACAGCAGAATGCGGAGTAAAGCATGTAACAATGCCAGGGTTGAGGACGTCAGAGCAGAATTAATTTGATTATATTGGAGTTTAACGGCCCAGTCAACACTAAGTCATTTTTGAGCCGATCAGTTTTTCCTGGACAGGCTTATACGTAAGCGGTTAACCAGTATAGTGTACATTCCTTAGCTGCCCTTCTTGAATCAGCGGAAGGGAGAGAATGAGCATAGAACAGATTTCATGAAGAATGTTGCCGACCCCGACAGGTATCTGACCCGCGACCGCCTGATGACCAGTCAGACGCGCATCAGACTGAGCTACCGAGTCCGGCTCAGATCAGAACCTGTTTGATCACGGAGGTCCACACTCAGGATATATATATGTAGCTGCTCCTCGCTTGGCACTCAGATTTACGTAGTAGAGCTAGGACTGGTCGACCCAGTGTCAGGATAATGTGACTGGGTGTGGTATCATGTAATGTGTCTGGGACATGATACTTCAGTGAGTCAGCACTATAAAAGTGAGCATTGAGCTCCCTGCCGCAACCAGACCAGATATGACTGAAAAATTGTTGAAAGCGACGTTAAACCCGAATTCACACACACACACACAAACACACACACACACACACACACACACACACACACACACACACACACACACACACACACACACACACACACACACACACACACACACACACACACACACACACACACACACACTCTTAACTACTAGTCAAATGGACACTTAACTACTGGTCATATGACCACCTTTCGTGTTGGTGTCAGGGTTTTACATTGTTTTCCCTAGTGGTAATTGTTGTCAGTTGACCACGCGCTCTTGTTCACAGGCATGTGACCACAGGGGTTTGCAACTTTCCTGAGATGAGTTTTTTTCTTAGCCTGTTTTTCATTAGTTGGATGTTTTTACATATGCTCAAGTTGGAGAACTTTACAGTCGACCCAGCAGGCACATGACGTAATTGTGACGTCACATCAACGTCAGTACAACGTCATGACCTTTATGCAACGTCAAATCAACGTCGGTGCAACGTCATGACGTTGCACCGACGTTGATTTGACGTTGCCATAGCGACGTGTGCCTGCTGGGGATATTCAAATCTTGAAATGCAAAGATGTCTCTATTCGGGACAATAATGGCATGCATGAAAGATATTTACCGTGACAGAGACCCCAAACGGGGTCAGAATGTTTTTGAAGGACCCAATCGCCGATTGGGGTCCGGAAAGTTTTTGACCGAAAAGAGTTAATCAACTTCGGGGATCAATAACTTTTTAACAAAATCTCTGAACGGTAAAGTCTTAGACATTTATGTCTTTTAAAAGTTGGTGTTTTAAGCTATTCAATTGGATGACTAACTTTTTTCACAGACTGATTTTTGTGAATATACTCATTACAAAGTGGCAAAAAGTGTTCGTTCTGATTTTAAGCGTCTCATCTGGACCAACGCTGTTTGCTTAAGTACTTTCAACGGACTACGGGGTTGTAAGGGTTAATGCAAAGGCTGCATGTTCTGTCTTTTCTAAGGATCGATTCCGGGCTTCTCCAGACTTTTGGATGAGTCGTTAAACCGAGGTCTCCCGTATGACCTTAGCTGTTGGTGAGACGTAAAACTCAAACACTCTTTCTTTTCGGTTAATGCCATATTTTGTTTTTCCATGCCAGTCATAGGCTATTCAACAATATATCTTGGCCTATTCAATGTCCCTATATGTTAGCCGGCCTCAGTGGCTCAGTCGGATGCGCGTCTGACTGTGATCAGGAGGACGCGGGTTGACTCCCGCCGGGGTCGGCAACATTCTTTCGTGGAGATTGATCATGAAATCTTTTCTACGGTCATTCTCTCCCTTCCGCTGATTCAAGAAGGGCAGTTGTCAGTTTCTGGCGAAAGAATGTGCACTGTACTGGTTAACCGCTTACGTATAAGCCTGCCCAGGAAAGTGTTGATAGGTAAACTGACCGGCTCAAAAATGACCTAAATAGTGTTGACTGGGCCGTAAAACTCCAAAACAAACAAACAAATGTCCCTATATGTCCGACTACTATACCTGTGGTAAAATGCTGCTAGTTCTTCTCTTGATAATTTGTCAATGGTAGCTTTAGATGGCAGCTGAAGGGTGGCATTATTTTTAACCTCTCTAGCGAACGGTGTGTCTGGATCGTCTAGTAGAGAACAGACAACGGGGTCTCTCTTGGACTGTGGTTGAGTGGATACCTGTGGGGAAATAGAGTAAACATCGGGTATTTTCGAAACGTCATCAAGAATTTCCAATAATCCTCTGTGACCTAGTGGTTAAGAGAGCTGACTCTTGTTAAGAAAACACGCCTATTCAAATATATTGAAAAGTTTACCACCAAAAATTGAAAATCACTGATATTTTTATAATAATAATAATTGACCTTACTGGTATAGGGTAGAATTTAGGATAGTACTAATCTTCCATGTGACCCTCTTTTCCTTGGTAGGGATCAGTACCAAGCAATGTTCTTGCTCAAGGAAACAACAGCTGGCACTTGCGGGAATCTAACCGGCTACTTCTCGATCTCAAATCCGATGCTTTACCACAGCGCTCCATATGTCTGCTTCAGCTATACTTTAACAAAGATTGTTGGAACTCCCGTTAGATCCGCAGACCCGAGAGGATGCGAGGCGTGGCGGGAAGGGACATGATTTTTTTTTTCTAAGTTGTGCGGACAAGATAATATCTTGTTCGGACAATATATTATCTTGTGCGGGCAACATATTATTTTGTGCAGATATTATCTTGTGCGGACAACATATTATCTTGTGCAGATATTATCTTGTCCGCAAAAGATAATATCTTTTCTGCACAACATAGATCTTGTGCGGAAAAGATATTATATTGTCAGCACAAGAAATATTGTGCGAACAAGATAATTTCTTGTCCACTCAAGATAATATCTTGTTCGCAAAACTTCCCAAGATCTAGGTTGTGCAAACAAGATAATATGTTGTGCGAACAAGATAATATGTTGTGCGAACAAGATATTATTTTGTTCGCACAAGATAATATGTTGTCCGCACAAGATAATTATGTTGTCCGCACAAGATAATATCTTATTCGCACAACTTAATATCTTGTTCGCATAACATATTAAAAAAATTCATGTCCCTTCCCGGGTTACGCAAGTATTGGACTGCTTCTAACGTGGAACAACAGAGATTACTATGCTATAGACAAAAATAGACAAAATCTTTACCACATCCAAGGCCATAAGATCAAGTGGGTGCCTTATCTAGTATATTTGTCGGAAATAAATAAATCAATTAGCTTACACAAATAACGTCTTCCGCGCTAACTTTATGGACAGATAATTAGTTTACCAAATCGATCTGTTTCAAAAACTAAGACTATACCGGAGTAAGCTGTACAATGCATCGTGCGTTAGCTTAACAAACTCGTTAGTGGTCAGGGCCCAGTTGTTCAAAGCATAGGTTAACGAGCCCGTCAGTGGTCAGGGTCCAGTTGTTCAAAGCAAAGCTTAACGAGTCCAATAGTTTTCAGGGCCCAATTGTTCAAAGCATAGCATAACGAGCCCGTTAATCGTCCGGGTCCAGTTGTTCAAAGCATAGCTTAACGAGTCTGTTAGTGTTCAGGGCCCAGTTTTTCAAAGTATAACTTAACGAACCCGTTAATCGTCAGAGTCCACTTGTTCAAAGCAAGGCTTAACGGGTCCTTTAGTGTTCAGGGCCCAGTGTTTCAAAGTATAGCTTAACGAGCCCGTTAATCGTCAGGGTCCAGTTGTTCAAAGCAGTTTAAAAGCCCATTAGTGATCAAAGCATAGCTCAAGGAGCTCGTTAGTGGTCAAGTTATAAATTGTTCTAGTAAGTGCAATATCTGATACTCTGGTATTTTTACTGGAAAAATGTATCCTTTGCATTTGAAAACGCTACTCGCACATTTCTTGATCAAAAATACTATATTTGCCATATTTGATGGTCGGAGTTTTAACGGTATGTTAGCTAATGCATTCGTTAGGCCCAAATTGTTAACTCTTCTAGTATATAGTTCTGTATATAATACAGTGGTATTTTTGCTTAAAATTGTGAGCTCATTTGTTTCTAAAAGAAAAAAGTATTAGTGGGGTCTGTATTTGCCATTAACTGATCAGAATGTTTGCTTAAAAATGTGAGCAGCTTTGCTGTTCACATTTTTTTCTGCAAAAAATATTAGCTATATTATTTGCCATATTAACTGATCAAAATTTTAATCAGTTAGTTAACTAACGGCATCCCTAGCTTTTAACAACTGGCTCCTGACCTATTCTGATGCCGTATTTAACATAAAATTTTCATTAAAAACATTTGTCTCTTATTATGCCCCGTATTATGTTATGCCCGCCGAAGTTTTGAGTGTCCGTCCGTCCGTCCGTCAGCGCCTCATAGTTCATGTCCGCTCCATAACTCTGATACCGTTTGAACTATTTTCACAAAACTGCACCGTGAGATATATAGAGCACTATGCATAATGTATGAACCGTAACTCTGGTTGTCCTACTTTTGGAATTGTTGCCCTTTGAACATTGAACATAGTCATTTCTATCATAGTTTCGTGTTCGCTCCATAACTTGGATACCATTTGAGATATTTGCCATGACACTTCGCAGATATGTCGATCCCCATGCGATGACATGCAGAACATATGAACCGTAACTATGCTTTTCCTACTTATGGAGTTATTGAACTTTGAATATAGCTGTAGCTATCAGTTTCGTGTGCGCTCGATAACTTTGGAACCATTTGAGATATTTTCACAAAACTTCACAGGTATGTCGAGCACCCTGAGACGACGTGCAAAAGATATGAACTATAACTCTGATGTTCCTACTTTTGGAGTTATCGCCCCGTGAACATTGAACATAGCCATTTCTATTATGCAGTCTGCTTGAAGCACTATATCTCCTGAACCTTAAGATTCTGACCAAACTCGCATGATTACATCACTAGGATGGGGGAAAACAGCCATTAGGTTTTGATGGCCTTGTCCTTATTTTCAAGGGCACAGGCTCCCAAAAACTGTCAATTTTGGGCCGAAGATGGCTTGTCTGTACCGAATCTAATGAACACATCGACGAAATGTGGTCGAACTTGACACAATATATCATTGCAACTGATCAAAGATTTGATTAGATTTTGAAAAATTGGCATTGAGAATTGTAATTATTGTTTACTTTCTTTTGGAGCCATTACGCAAACACGCTTATACAAATACATTGCCACCTTTATCGCCGAAAAAATGAAAATTTTAAGACGAAAAATTGTGATAGTTCTCTAATTTCTGCTCTAAAATATAGATTGTGGGTACTCGTTAGAACCGCCTCATCGAGGCGGTTCTAACGAGTACCCACAATCTATATTTTAGAGCAGAAATAAGAAAAATAAGGTATACCCCCGGAAACCCCAGTTTTACTATACAAAAGTGGGGTTCAAGGGGGTCAAAATGGTATAGGCGTGTTTTAGTGATGCCTGGCTCTTTGAACATTGAAAATAGTCATCTGAGTCATATATTCCTCTCAACTTTATTAAGGGATGATAAGATTTTGAAGACACAGGCCCCCAAAACTGAAAATAAGAATTGTAATTCTGGTTTACTTTATTTTGGAGCCATGGCTCTTTGAACATTGAAAATAGTTATTTCAGTCATGTATTCCTGTCTATGACTGATGCCTCTTTACTTTGAATTCCTTTTTGACTGTGATATGGCACTTGCTTGATATAATTGTAGTGGCGGGGCATCATGCAGTGCTTGCAGCTTTTATTCCTCATTGGGGTGGGTGGCGGGGCTTTTTCTGTCCAAAATACCACCGTTCACCTCAGTAGCACATAGTGCTCAGTGAGTTATTCTGATATGCCAGTGCTCCATCGTCTATCGTCTGTCAACAATAAACCATGCACTGGGCCGATTTGTCAAGATTGTTCAAATTATAGCCTTACTGGGTCAAAAATGGCCCCGTTCTGGGTCCACATGTTTTACATGGAATTACATTTAAAATTCTTAAAGGAAAACCTTTAAAGATCTTAATAATAATAATAATCGACCTTATTTATAGAGGGTAACACATTTAGTACTAGTACTAATCTTCCATGTGGCCCTCTTTTCCTGGGTAGAAACCAGTACTGAGTAATGTGGATAAAGTCTCTTGCTCAAGGAAACAACACATGGCGCATGTGAGGCTCGAACCCGGTACCTCTCGATCTCAAATCCGATCCTTTACCACTGCACCACTGCGCACCACTGATCTTCTACACTGAAACCAGAAAGCCCAGTTATTTGATATTTGATAAGTAGCTTCATCTAGTGAACCTCTACCAACATTGCTCAAATTATAGCCCTGAGGTCAAAAAGGCTCGCCCTGGGGCCCACTTGTTTTACATAGACTTCTATATGGAAAACCTTAAAAATCAGGCCTTTATTATATTTGGTTTGAGACGCCAAGTTCTGCAACGGAAGGTCAGGTGGTTTTTCTCCGGGAACTCCGGTTTTCGCCCACCTCTGATTAACGATCGGCTCGATATGAGTGAAATAATCTTGAAAGGGCCGTAAAACCCAAACCAAAAAAAAAAAAAAAAAAAAAAAAATTATATTTGGTTCACAGCTTCGTCTAGTGGACCTCTGCCAAGAGTGTTTAAATTATAGCCCTGGGGCCAAAATGACCCCGCCCAGGGCCCCACATGTTTTGCATGGACTTGTATCGGGAAATTTTGAATAATCTTCTTGTCAGAAACTAGAGATGCAACCCTTTGATGTTTGGTACACAGGTTCGTCTATGGACTTATACCAATACTATTCAAATTATAGCCCTGAGGCCAAAATGGCCCTGCCCAGGGATCCTCAGGTTTTACATGGACTTATATAAGGAAAACCGAAGATTCATGCATTTGATATTTGGTGCACAGGTTCGTCTAGTGGAACTCTGCCGAGATTATTCAAATTGTAGATAAAAATGGCCCCGCCCTGAGGCCCGAATGTTTTCCATAGACTATATAGGGAATCTCGTTATTGTGTTATTTTTGTATTTGTTATGTATTATAATTATTGTGTTGTTTTTGTATTTGTTATGTATTATAATTATTGTGTTGTTTTTGTATTTGTTATGTATTATAATTATTGTGTCATTTTTGTATTTGTTATGTATTATAATTATTGTGTTATTTTTGTATTTGTTATGTATTATAATTATTGTGTTGTTTTTGTATTTGTTATGTATTATAATTATTGTGTTGTTTTTGTATTTGTTATGTATTATAATTATTGTGTCATTTTTGTATTTGTTATGTATTATAATTATTGTGTTATTTTTGTATTTGTTATGTATTATAATTATTGTGTTATTTTTGTATTTGTTATGTATTATAATTATTGTGTTATTTTTGTATTTGTTATGTATTATAATTATTGTGTTGTTTTTGTATTTGTTATGTATTATAATTATTGTGTCATTTTTGTATTTGTTATGTATTATAATTATTGTGTCATTTTTGTATTTGTTATGTATTATAATTATTGTGTTGTTTTTGTATTTGTTATGTATTATAATTATTGTGTTATTTTTGTATTTGTTATGTATTATAATTATTGTGTTATTTTTGTATTTGTTATGTATTATAATTATTGTGTTATTTTTGTATTTGTTATGTATTATAATTATTGTGTTATTTTTGTATTTGTTATGTATTATAATTATTGTGTCATTTTTGTATTTGTTATGTATTATAATTATTGTGTTATTTTTGTATTTGTTTATGTTATTTACAATTTAAAAAAAAAGTTTAAAGAAAGAAATAATAATACATGTGGGCCCCGTCAAGCGATTTTGGTACTTATGGCCTATGCGAGCAGCGAAGGTTCAGGCGAGCCTGCGCATCCGCGCAGTCTCGCCAGAACCTTCGCTGCTCGCTCATTCAAGCAGTGAATCAAGAGGAACCTTCAGACAGAAAGCCATATCCCTGGCCCCTCTGAATGGCTGGGCATGCGCAGTTAAAATTTGTCATGACGGAATGCTCGAAGACACAAATTCGCTTGGCATAATCTTCTTGCCAGAAACTAGAGGTGTAGCCCTTTGATGTTTGGCACACAGCTTCGTCTATGGACTTCTACCAATAGTATTCAAATTATTGCCCTGAGGCCAAAATGGCCCTGCCCAGGGATCCTCAGGTTTTACATTGACTTATATAAGGAAAACCGAAGATTCATGCATTTGATATTTGGTGCAGAGGTTCGTCTAGTGGAACTCTGCCGAGATTATTCAAATTTATAGATAAAAATGGTCCCGCCCTGAGGCCCGAATGTTTTCCATAGACTATATAGGGAATCTCGTTATTGTGTTATTTTTGTATTTGTTATGTATTATAATTTTTGTGTTGTTTTTGTATTTGTTATGTATTATAATTATTGTGTTGTTTTTGTATTTGTTATGTATTATAATTATTGTGTCATTTTTGTATTTGTTATGTATTATAATTATTGTGTCATTTTTGTATTTGTTATGTATTATAATTATTGTGTTGTTTTTGTATTTGTTATGTATTATAATTATTGTGTTGTTTTTGTATTTGTTATGTATTATAATTATTGTGTTTTTTTGTATTTGTTATGTATATTAATTATTGTGTTATTTTTGTATTTGTTATGTATTATAATTATTGTGTTGTTTTTGTATTTGTTATGTATTATAATTATTGTGTCATTTTTGTATTTGTTACGTATTATAATTATTGTGTTGTTTTTGTATTTGTTATGTATTATAATTATTGTGTCATTTTTGTATTTGTTATGTATTATAATTATTGTGTTGTTTTTGTATTTGTTTATGTTATTTACAATTTAAACAAAAAGTTTAAAGAAAGAAATAATAATACATGTGGGCCCCGTCAAGCGATTTTGGTACTTATCGCCTATGCGAGCAGCGAAGGTTCAGGCGAGCCTGCGCATCCGCGCAGTCTCGCCTGAACCTTCGCTGCTCGCTCATAGAAACAGTGAATCAAGAGAAACCTTCAGACAGAAAGCCATATCCCTGGCCCCTCTGAATGGCTGGGCATGCGCAGTTAAAATTTGTCTTGACGGAATGCTCGAAGACACAAATTCGCTTGGCGGGGCTCATGTAATAATGAACATCATGTCTCTCACCGGGTTCGAGCCCGGTTCACATGCGAGAACGGAATGTCAGGTGTTTCTTTTCCCGAATTTCGCCTACCTCTCTTAAACGGTCGGCACGATATCGGTTAAATAATCTTGAAAATGCCGTAACATTTCGCATAAAACATAGTACCTGGGGATCGGATCCAGGGTATACAGCGATGGACTATTGTAAAACTTAAAATAAATCTGATTTTTGTATTGATAGTCAGCCTCCCCCAAGACTGGAAATAGAATTGTCCAAACCTATTAATTTGTGATAAATGGGTTACACGTAATTTCTAGACCTGTGAGTTCAAACGTGTTCACAATCTAGCCATGCAAAATCCACTTATTTCTTGTATAAAGTGTGTTTATTTTAGACTTGTTGAGGCGCTGTAAAATAATTTAACTCTGATTTTGCACATTTTAAGCATTCAATTTTTAAATATACATAATGCCTTTTAGTATCTGACGCGATATAATGTTTAAACTACTGTTTAACTGAGCGATTAGTTTACTTGCATTCAGTTACCGTTGATAGGGTCAATATTTACATTCCTTATTATATAATCAAAGCACTCAGAGTACTGGGGAATCGTTTGTCCCTTAAATTCCAGTTTTTAAACAAAACGTGTAGACCCTGATCAGACGCTGCGTTTTGCGGCGTTTGACCCTTAAATTCCTGGACTGTAAGCAAACAGTGTAGAACCTGATCAGACTCCACATAATGCAGCGTCTGATCTAGGTCTACCAGGTTAGCTAAGCCCATCCCATGATTCCAGCCCAGATTCTATAGATTAACCCTGTACGCAACATGCTGAACTCACTGCGATAAAATTAACGCAGTTGTATTCTATAAATAAGTTTATCATATGACGTCGCGTCTGAGAGTGTAATAACGCCATGTAATAAATTCAATAATCCACTAGTGGATTAAATATGCAAATTAGTTAGATACACCCCGTAACGTTACATATACGACGTCCTTAACGACGTCGCGTTTATTAATGGCGGAATATTGACATTTTGTTAAAAAATCGTGAATAAAATGCGTTGTAAAAGTCATATGATAAATAGAATCTTACATTCGTGTTCATGTGTTATTGAATTTATTAAACTCGTTGAGGAAAAAGGATAAAATGCTCGGCAAAGCCTCGCATTTTATCCTTTATCCTCAACTCGTTTAATAAATTCAATAAAACATGAACACTCATGTAAGATCCTCTATTACCTGGATTTCCTACAAACCAGTGATAGTCACGTGAACCTTAGCACTGAAGACCTTCTATGCTTAGTAGGTTTGGGTCGAGTCAAAGTCACATTACTAACATGAAATGGGCGAGCACATCACAAGACCTACAAGAAAACTTGTTCGATCAGAGAAGACTCTGATCAGCCTGCGCAATCGCGCAGGCTGATCAGAGTCTTCTCTGATAACATAAACCTTCTCTACAAAGTTCAACAATTGAAGACTCTTGTCAGACTGGTTTGATGATAGGCGTTCTTGTAGGTTCTATCATGCTCGGACCTAATAGAAAATAAAAGGGCGTTGGTAGGGCCTCTACAAAGTTCAACAATTGAAGTCTCTTGCCAGACTGGTTTGATGATAGGCGTTCTTGTAGGTTCTATCATGCTCGGACCTAATAGAAAATGAAAGGCATTGGTAGGGGCTTCAATTTCTGAATCTTGTGGCGTAATGAGCATCCATTTTGTAATATGCCTACAGGTATATAATACTTCCTTTCGTGGCCCTGTTGTTTTGGGGTTATTTGTTTGATTTGAGGTTTTACGTCCCTGTCAACACTGTAAAGGTCATTTTGGAGACGTTGCTTCCAATTTTGTGGGACTTTTACCCGACATGGAGATGAAATGACATTACAATCCTTGCAGCCCAATGAAACCAATAGGGTTCATAAGCATGGACGGGCCGACTCGCACCGCTTTGCCTCATGCAGCCCATATATTTCTTCAAGCCCCGATGGGCGGGGGCCGTTTTGGGGTTAAGCGACCCGTACAGTTATTTTGGCGTCTCCAAAAAAAAGGGATACTTAGGGCCTTAAAAAACCGCACCACTGTATCCCATATAATTCCACCAAACAATTCTGAAAGAGTTTGTGCACTCGAATGGTAGATTTTTTTTCTGTCTGAAATGCTTACATTGGATGTGCCATGCATGAAAATTTCAGGAAAAATGTGAATTTGTAAATTTTTCACGTACAAGTTTAAGAATTTATATATATATATTCCGTATTTTTGTATGAATGCTACATACGACGAAAAAGTGTCAAAGATTATTGAAACACACACACACACACACACACACACACACACACACACACACACACACACACACACACACACACACACACACACACACACACACACACACACACACACACACACACACACACACAAAAAAAAAACCCCGTAGAAATCAAACACCCAAAAGAAAGTCTACTGAATATGGTTTTGTTCTTAAGCCGCCAATTACAACAGTTCTCGTTTGCTTTGTTGTCTGCTGGGTACTTATACGTGTAGTTTTGTTGCAACTGAGGTTTGACGTCCACATCAACACTATTTAGGTAATTTTGAAGACGTCGCTTCCAATTTTGTGGGACATTGAGAACCCGACATTGAGATGAAATGACATCTCAAGCCTTGCCGCCCAAACAAACCAAAAGGGTTTATAAGAATGGAAGGTTCGACGCGTACCACTTAATCCTCGCAGTCTTAGACCCTCTAAGCTGTTCATCAGTACTCGTGTGCATTCGGTTTCAGTTCTGCGTGGGAGCATCTATTTCTACAAGCCCAGATGCTGGTTACTTTAAAAGTCATTGTTGCAAAGAGTGTTTACCCAGATCAGGCTTGGGCACCTGGAGAAGTCGGATTAGGGCCCGCACTGTTGGCCTGTATGCAAAGATATTTTTGAAAAGCTTGCAGAAAAATAGACGACATTTTCAGATGCCTTTTTTGGGTAAGAAAAAAATCTGCTTCAAGAGATGTTGCATATTCCCTTTTAGAACAGCTTCAGAGATTGTCCCACTTCTTCCTTTTTTCATTACTCATAGCTTACATTTTCTCATTACAGCGCTACGCATGGCCCGCGCCTATCGGGGCTGGAAGAAATAGATTGGCTTATGATGCTTCCACGCGGAGCTGAAACCGACCGCACACGAGTACTGATAAACAGATTAACGGATCTAAGCCTGCCCCGGCAAAGTGGTGTGAGTCGGACCGTCCATGCTTATAAACCTTATTAGTTTCATTGGGCGACAGGGCTTGAGATGTCATTTCATCTCAATGTCGGGTTAAAGTCCCACAAAATTGGAAGCAATGTCTCCAAAATGACCTATACAGTATAAACCTCAAATCAAACAAAACAAATACAGCGCGACGCATATGATGATGATGATGATGATGATGATGCATTAGAGCCGGCGCATGACAAAACCTACAATAAGACCGGTGCGACCAGCAGAGACTCAAATCAACTTGCGCACTCATCCACTATGACAAGACCTTTTGCTGATGTCTGTTTGGATAGATAGTAGGTTAGTAGGTTCATGCGTTCAGCGAAGACTGATCAGACTGCGCGTATGCGCAGGCTGATCTGAGTCTTCGCTGGTCGCTCAAGACTTCTTATAGATTTTGTCATGCGCTGGCTCATTTGTAATTTGTTACCTTTTTGTCCTTGGTAAATCTGAAGAATATAGACGTCAGAACTGCCGTGATTAAGAAAATACAAAGAAATTTCCAAATATGAGCATGGCTTGCTTTCATTTTCACAATTTGTCCAGTAACTTCCATGCATCTAGAACATACATATATCACATTTGTACAGATTTGTACGGGCAGATCTACATATAAACATTCGTATACGATGATGTTTTGAAATTTTCTTTAGAATATAAATATATACAGAGCTATAGATCGAATCTCTATGAAAGAAATCGTTAGAGGAGAAAATATACATTATGACAAGTTTCGACCATCCGTTATATATACAAGCTGTATTGTTAGAAGATCTGCATATGAATAGCTATACAAGTTTATTCTGAAAGCTCCACTACTAACACAGGCTGGTCACATCTTTCAACAAGCGTTTTTTCGATGACATTGCGATAACTCATCCGTGCGACACAGCACATATGGCTACTTTTTATGAAAATCTTTGTGACATTTTTCTTATATTGCAAACAAAGGTCATGGGTGCTCATTAGAACCGCCTCATTGAGGTGGTTCTAACGTGCACTCACAACCTAAGTCTTGGAGCAGAAATGAGAAAAAATAATGTTCACTGCATAGATTAAGATCTTTTGGTTTTGTTTTACGGCCCTTTCACGATTATTTCACTTATTTCGAGCCTATCGTTTATCAGAGGTGGGCGAAAACCAGATTAACCGGAGAAAAATAACCTGACCTTTCACCAGAAAACCATCCCTGTGGAAATATTAAAGAATGGATTAGTTTTACGACCCTTTCAAAACTATCACTCATCCAGTTAATCGGAGGTGGACAAAACCGGAGTAAGCGGAGAAAAAACACCTGACCTTCCGTTGCAGAACTTCGCGTCTCAGGTGTGACCCGAGCCAGGCTCAAACCACAGAGGTGAGAAACCTAATGATTAAGAGCCCCCCCCCCCCCCCCCCCCCGCCTAACGGGGCCTGGAGAAATAGGTTGGGCTGCACGGTGCTTCCGCATAGAGCTGAAACTGACCGAACTTGCGTACTGGTAAACAGCTTAGGTCTAAGCCTGCCCAGGAAAAGTGGTGCGAGTCGGACCGCTCCTTAAACCCAAGCGGTTTCTATGGGCGGTGGGGCTTGAGATGTCATTTCATCTCAATGTTGGGTAAAAGTCCCACAAAATCGGAAGCAACGTCTCCAAAATGACCTTAATAGTGTTGACGGGGACGTAAAACCTCAATTCAAACAAACGAACAATGATTAAGGGTCAGCGCTCTTATCCACTAGGCCATGGAAGCCCGCTGTGTTCGTTTGTATTGGAATTTAACGGCCCATTCAACACTATTTAGGTCATTTTGGGCCGGTAAGCTTACTTATCCACACGTTTCCTGGGCAGGCTTATATGTAAGCGGTTAGTACATTGCACATTATTTCGCCAGAAACTGACAACTGCCCTTCTTGAATCAGCGGAAGGGAGAGAACGGCCGTAGAAAAGATTTCATGATCAATCTACACAAAAGAATGTTGCCGACCCTGGCAGGTATCGAACCCGCGTCTTCCTGATCACCAGTCAGACGCGCATCCGACTGAGCTGCCGAGGCCGGCGAAAGCCCGTTATGAAAATGCACCGTGTTAAACAGATGTGAAATTAGAATCATAAAACCGACGCAGTCTGATCATGCTTAGCTGCGCGCTGTATGTGTGTTCTGCATCTCTTCTGAGATGAAAGACAGTCTAATCTGAATTTTTGTTGAATGCGCCTGTCAGGTAAATATCAAATTCGTACTGCTGTAGTTCTCCTAAAAAATTAACAAATTTGTTTCGCAATCCTGCCAGGAGTTCAAAAGTTGCAGACATAATGGCAAACAGTGTATACCCTGATCAGACTGCTCCTCAAGGAGCAGTCTGATCTGTGTCTGCACTGTTTGCGTAGGCCTATCAGTCCGAATGCTTAGAATCATTGCGGTAACGGGTAGCATAATAAAATCGATAACACTGGTTTTTGATTTTGAAAAGAAGACATTTGAACCTATTTTCAATGACTAATTTATGTGTCGAATCAAGTCATGATTTGAAAAGACGAAGCGTAAACCAAGACAAAACACGTTTTAAGCAATACTTATCTTATAAGAACAATACAAAGTTACCGTGTTTGTCGTAATTACCACACATGCTCCAATAAGCGCACGCAAATGGGCCCCATCAAGCGATTTTGGTACTTATCGCCTATGCGAGCAGCCAAGGTTCAGGCGAGCCTGCGTATCCGCGCAGTCTCGCCAGAACCTTCGCTGCTCGCTCATAGAAGCAGTGAATCAAGAGGAACCTTCAGACAGTAAGCCATATCCCTGGCCCCTCTGAATGGCTGGGCATGCGCAGTTAAAATTTGTCATGACGGAATGCTCGAAGACACAAATTCGCTTGGCGGGGCTCAAATAACAACCGACAGCTGTCTCTTAGTGTATTGTTTGATCGTTTGATTTGAGGTTTAACGTCCCCGTCAACATTGAAAAGGTCATTTTGGAGACGTTGCTTCCAATTTTGTGTGACTTTTACCTGACATTGGGCTGAAATGACATCTCAAGCCTGTCACCCAATGAAACCAATAGGGTTTATAAGCATGGACGGTCCGACTCGCACCACTCAAACTGGGCAGGCTTAGATTCTCTAAGCGGTTTACCGAACAGAACATAACTTTTATTTTGCAACAGTGATCTCAGACCACTCGCAGGTGGCATATGAGACAAAACTAAGCAATTAGACGTCTCCCCGTACATCAACCATAGTGCAGTTTATATTTTACTTTTGGTCCTTTGAAATCAGCGTGAATATTCTGAGAAATCGGAAATAAATTATTGGTTTAGACACATATTCTAGACAGGTTTTTAATTATTTGTACCCCATTTTGATTTATATCAGTCTTTGAATCGACTGCCTATTCGAAATTCGCAAAATTGCAGTATGTTTCCTCTGGCTTTCTTTGCCGGATCATTACAGGGTCACTGATGAGGCTTTATTAGCCGAAACTACGTAGTATGACCCATCTTCTTTCTTATGAATGTTTTCATTGCTTTTAAAGGAACCCGTTTTTGATTTTAATTATATAGTTGACAGTCATAACATACAGTCGAACTTCAATTGCTCGAACACCTTTGGGACCTCGAAAATCTGTTCGAGACAGGGGTTGTTCGAGCCACTGAGGTTACTGTCAGGACGCATAACGAGATACTTTTAGCCATCTTTTCGGTGTTCTATAATGAATATGTATGCTGTGTGTACTCATTAGATTCGCCTCATCGAGGCGATTCTAATGAGTACAAACAGCATACATTTGCAAGATAAAAGACTAAACACTCCTTAATTATCCCCCACTATTTCTTATGTAGAGGATTTCGCTAGGGGCTCAAGAATGGGTTCGACACATCCATGGTAAACGAGCCATCGGTGTTCGAGCCATCGAAGTTCTACTGTATATACCACGGTAAGCACACAGCTCCCAAACAAAATGATAATGCTCTTGTAGGAGGAATCTTACACAGGAGAAAGAAGCAAGGCGGTATAAGCATGGAGTGTACATTTACTAAAATGCAAATGTAAAGATGGACTGTCGACTGATCACATACACTTATCAATTCTAAAACTTTTTTTTGTTTGATTCATTGGTGTTGTTAAGCATGCAACAGTTAAGAATCTTTGTTAAAAGGCTTTCTACAGTGCCCTATGAAAAGTATTTCATAATAAATTTTACAAATTGCGACAAATTTAAAAGTATATTTTATTTTTACAGTTCAAAAATTCTTTGTATTTGATGTTATTTGGCCGTAGAAAGTAATACCTTTTAATAGTTGTTTCCTTTCTTGGACCCATCAATACCGGTATTGATGGGTCCGAGTTTCCTTTGGACATCGAAAAAATGGACAGACTAACAAGTAGTGAGATTCGTCACCTTGATCATTTTTCGTACATAAGCTACATTTCCTGTACTGGTAATTTATATTTCCCCAACGACCTGTTTCTATGGGCAGCTTATGATTAGCGCTTCTGAACTTAATTAAAGGCAAGTAATAATATCGTGGGGGAGACGTCAAAAAAGGTTCTAGCTTTGTATCTTGTTTGAATATCTTATAGTTCCTACCTTTTGTCGATGCATTTATTTTCTCATTCCAGTCTTGAACAAAAAAAATCGTGTAGTGTTTCAGATATTTTTGATTTTGTAGCACGTGGATTATGTATAGAGTACTGGCTCAGAAGATCAGGTTTCCCAACTGAAATTAATAGCTGTTAATGTAATCAAGCCATTTGTAATTCGTGCCTGTGTTAAGATATTCACTAAGAATTACATTGTAAAACTTTTTAGCAAATTTTGAGTTATTCCCATTGACTAGAGAAATCCAGAACTAGCATACTGAACTATTTAGCAGCGTGAAGGTTAATCACATATTCCAACAAACAAAAACTCAGACAACATATGTGATAGTACGAGTATATGTTCTCACACGCCAGACATCTCCCCCACCCTGTGTTATAACACACACGCGCAGTGTATGTGTAATGTTGTTTGAACTTTCTCTTTTCTCACGGGTAATAATGAATCTGTGTGGTTCCAGACAAAGAACCGGGATCTTGGCCCACTATGTTATTACACACACGCGCAGTGTATGTGTAGTGTTATTTGAACGTTCTCACGGGTAATAATGAATTTGTATGGTTCGAGGCAAAGAACCAAGATCTTGGCCCACTGTGTTATTACACACACGCGCAGTGTATGTGTAGCGTTGCTGGAACTTTCTCTCTCCTCATGGCTTATAATGGATCTGTAGACTTATCTTTTTATTATGACAAACACGCGCAGCATATGCTAAAGCTTTCACTTTCCTCACGGTTTAAAATTTATCTCTATTTGCCAGACAAAGAGCCAGAGATCTTGACCCACTTTGTTATAACACACGCGCATGAAGTGATGCTTGAACTACCTCTTTTCTCATGGTTTATAATGGATCTGTATGGGTCCAGACAAAGAGCCAGAGATCTTCACCCACTGTGTTATAACACACGCGCATGTATGTCTAGTGATGCTTGACTTTCCTATTTTCTCATGGTTTATAATAGATCTGTATCGGTCCATAAAAAGAGCCAGAGATCTTGACCCACTGTGTTATTACACACACGCGCAGTGCATGTGTAGTATTGCTAGGCCTTTCTCTTTTCTCACGATTTATAATGGATCTGAATTGTTCCAGACAAAGAGCCAGAGATCTCACCCCTACCCGCTCCTGTTTTTGTTTGCTTTGTTTGATTAGAGGTTTAACGTCCCAGTCAACACTGTATAAGTCATTTTGGAGACGTCGCTTCGAATTTTGTAGTACTTTTATCCGACATTGAGATGAAATGACATCTCAAGCCCTGTCGCCCAATGAAACCAATACGGTTTATAAGCATGGACGGTCCGACTCGCACCGCTTTGCCTGGACAGGCTTAGATCCTCTAAGTGGTTTACCAGTACTCGTGTGCGATCGGTTTCAGCTCTGCGTGAATCATCATGCAGCCCAATTCGCCACTGTATTATAGCACACACGCGCAATGTGTGTAGCGGTGTTAGAACTTTCGCTTTTATCATGGTGTAAAATGAATCTGTCTGGTTCTAGACAAAGTGCCGGAGATTTGGTCCACTGTGGTACAACACCCACACGCAATGTATGTGTAATGTTGCTTGAACTTTCTCTTTTCTCACGATTTATAATGGATCCGTATTCCGTATGGTTCCAGACAAAGAGATCTTGGCCCAGTGTGTAATTGCTTTCCTCAGATTCGGCGTAAAGGCTTACTTAAAATTTTATTTCAGGTAATGCTGGTTGGTACCTGATGCTCTGTCTCTGGTCGGACCACAGGACATTGACGTTTCACCATTAAACATAAAACAAGCCTAAATTCACTTAGTCTCTTATTAAGCACCGAAGTCATCTGAACTGGCCGCCATGTTGGTTTGCCGGTCGCATTTAAAGAGTTTATATAGAGTTTATATGGAGCGTTTGGGCGTTTTCGTCAAAATTTGCTGTCGGAATCGTAAGTTATCAAGAACAACGATCATCCATGGCTATTTCATTGCATTAACGTTTGCCGAATCCCTCGGAAGATATTTGAACATTCGGCCTATTGGGCCTCATGTTCAAACAGCTTCCTCGGGACCCGGCGAATGTTAATGCATGAACAACCATGGTTAATCCCTATATTTGACCTTGAAAAGTAGCTTTAGACCAGCAAAATTTATTGTGCATGCAAACCGTTTCTAGCCAAAAACTGAAAGATTTTGAGAGCGTGTCACTGTATCTGGGTCTACGCTGTTTTCCATTTGCCATTCAGTCCAGTTTCTATTTGGCTGCGTCTTAAACAACACTCTGACCTCACCTCACCGCGAATAAAGTTCTGTTGCCTTGAGCGATAGTCACATGGACTTCAGCACTGAAGAGCTAGTTGCGCTTTATTATCAGGGGGCATGGGAACAACTAGCACATTTTCCCGCCATTTTTTCAAAGGGACACAACTTTCGGGACTTCCAAAAAGATCGTCCAAAAATTATCAGGAACTATAAATGCCAGGAGTCTCAAAGTAGGTATAATTGTAATGATGATTGCTAAAATTGCTGAAATGGGTTTGCTCTGCTAAACAAAATGTCCACCAGACTGCAGAGCTAAAACTTTTAAAATCTTCAAAGGATATCTTTCCTAGGCCAAAGGCTCAATTTTAAAATAACTTCACAGAAATGTTCCTTGGACGACCCCTCTACCAAAAGTTCTAGAACTGTTCTGCTCCCCTATACATTCTGGCTGTCATAGATAAATAAAGAAAATCCTGCAAGCAACCGTGTCATTACATCATAGCTCAGGTAAATAAATTAGACCTCATAGACCTCTTGTTCGAGTGCTGAGTTTCGAGTAAGAAAAGTGAGTTTCGAGTTCAAGAAACTGAGTTTCGAGTAAGAAAAGTGAGTTTCGAATAAGAAAAGTAAGTTTCGAGATAAAAAAATGAGTTTCGAGTAAGAAAAGTGAGTTTCGAAAAAGTAAAGTAAGTTTCGAGATAAAAGAGTTTCGAGCAAGGAAAGTGAGTTTCGAATTAGAAAAGTGAGTGTAGCCGATTAGCATCAGAGTTTGAATGAAGACCAAGACAATGATGGTTCTGAGGGTTGTTTATTTACAGAAAAAGGTGTCCTACAAACAAACAACACGATTGACAATACACCATCTACAGGAAAAATAAAACAAATGGCTACTGCTTAATGTACTCTCCATCCATCTATATTAACATCGATGAATTACAGAATTTAACATTAACAGGACAATATGCACAGAAAACAGTGAACGACATGGATGAGTGGAGATGTTGGGTTGTGAATACACCCGTATAGCCTCCCCCCCCCCCCCCTACCCCGCCCCACCCACTTCAAGCCAGATGTAGGGTTGACTATGAAAATGGCCGTTTGGTTGAGAAATTCTGAATCATGTGATAATTCTAACACAGGCTGAGTACATTGTAATGTAAATAGGCACTCAGTCATAAAGCTACAGAATAAGCTAGACACGCAGCCATTCCCGCTTGCACAAGAATTATTTTAAATGCAAATAATATGGCGAAAATTTACTAGTTGAGCATGAGCATCAGCGGAAATATGTAGGTAGAAGCAAAATGGCAAATTATGAAATATGCTCCATATACAGAATGAAGAACTAAGAAAAGAACAATAGAATAAACAGGTTACAGAACCAGAAATTCATATCTGGCTATGACATCTTCAATAAATACAAATGTAAGAGACAGTGTTGATAAATATAGGCTGTCAGAAGAGCAAGTGAACTGCTCGCTAGGTCTTCTTTTGTCCAACTGATTTCAGGCGGTAAAATTGATGGTAAGACGTGTGCAAAAGGTCACATGCGGGGTTAAAGAGTTAGGATAGCCAACCATACAAAAGCATTCCCCCTGGCAACACTCAAAACATTAAAATGATAGGTAAAACAAAATTGGCATCAAGGCCAAGGACATAAAAGATGTGGTTAGTGCACTTGCCTCTGATGCTAGAGGTCCCCGGTTCGATCCCCGGCAGCGGCGATAAAATTTCGGTGTCCGAACACGCTCCATTGGCATCATTTTGCAGGAGTGCACCGTCCTTCGGATCGGTACGTTAACTGGAGGCCCCTGTGCAGAGAGATTACAGGGGCCAGTTTCAAGCTTTTTGAGAGAAAAGATATACTATCCTATAATAATATAGACAAGGGCACCAGCGGGAAAATATGACCAATCGTGAATGAAGTTGTGTGGCAGTTTGTAACACACAAGCCAAAATTCTTGTCACACATGTAGATGACACATTTATGTATACAACTATCTCTAATTGAGTCTTCAAGGTATGGAGCAACGCCACACAGAATGTCCAGAATTGATAAATAATGATCTTGTGTAGCCAAGGCTGTCTGCTCGCTTACCTAGAGATTCCAAAGTATTCTAGAGCACAACACAACGAAAATTTGTATCCATGTCCAGTATTTTCACCAATACCAATCACCTGTGTCCATAATTTCAATAAAAACTTGTAAATACTACTGCAAAACTTGAAAAACAATAACAATTTGACAATTGCCTGCTTCGGGAAGCCATGTTTTTATTTACAGAATCGGAGTAAATAAATCATGACGTAATAGGCATTAGTTGATTTTTTCATTGGCCGATTCAAATTGTTGAGATTTTTAACCAATGAAATCGCTCCTTTCTAATGGCTCCAAAAACATGGCTTCCCAAAGCCAACAGCTGTCAAAATTGTTATCACCGTAGCGCCTTCAGTTTTGATCGGATCTTTCTGAAACTTATATGTAAGTAAGGGATAAAACTTCAGCAGAGTTTAAAAATTGGTGAGAGCGGCCTATATTTCAGAGACGTATGTCCCCTTGATTTCAGAAAATGCATATTTTTGACTATATCACCGTAGCCCCTTCAGTTTTTATAGTATGTTCTAGAAACTTACTTGTAACTAAGTCAGGGATAAAAGCTTGGATGAGTTCGAAAACTGATGAGGTCATCCTATTTATTATAGCGTTACGTCCAGTTGATTGCAGAAAATGCCTATTTTTGATCTTTTCATCACTGTAACGCCTTTAGTTTTCATCATGTCTTCTTGAAAATTACAAACAAGTAGATCAGTTTGTTTGTTTGTTTGATTTGAGGTTTAACGTCCCCGTCAACACTGTAAAGGTCATTTTGGAGATGTTGCTTCCAATTTTGTGGGACTTTTACCCGACATTGAGATGAAATGACTTCTCAAGCCCTGTCGCCCAATGAAACCAATAGGGTTTATAATTATGGACGGTCCCCTCACACCGCGGTTCCTGGACAGGCTTAGATCAGGGATAAAAGCTCGGATGAGTTCGAAAACTAGCGATGTCGGTCTATTATGTCCCCTACTTTCCTGAACTTGCTTATTCTTGACCTTGTCATCACCGTAGCCCCTCCAGTTATGATTTCATCTTCTTGAAATTTACATATAAGCAAGTCAGGGATAAAAACTCGAATGAGTTCGAAAACCGGTGATTTCTGTTCCATGTCATAGGTATTGGGTGCTCCTCATGAGTTTGGGTATAAATAACGAAAATATTACAAATGGGCCCCGCCAAGCGATTTTGGTACTTATCGCCTATGCGAGCAGCGAAGGTTCAGGCGAGCCTGCGCATCCGCGCAGTCTCGCCAGAACCTTCGCTGCTCGCTCATACAAGCAGTGAATCAAGAGGAACCTTCAGACAGAAAGCCATATCCCTGGCCCCTCTGAATGGCTGGGCATGCGCATTTAAAATTTGTCAGGACGGAACGCTCGAAGACACAAAATCGCTTGGCGGGGCTCAAATAGAAAATCATGTTTCCGCTAACCCGACGACCCCGATTTTTTGTGCCGATCCTGCAGTTTTTATTGCCATCCAGAAAAAAATTAAAAACATTTTCTTACGGAACCCGGGAAGGGACATGATTTTTTATTTTTATTATGTTGTGCGAACAAGATAATATCTTGTTCGGACAAGATATTATCTTGTTCGGACAACATATTATCTTGTGCGGACAAGATATGATCTTGTTCGCACAAAATAATATCTTGTCCGCACAAGATATTATCTTGTTCGCACAACATATTTTCTTGTTTGCACAACATAGATCTTGGGAAGTTGTGCGGACAAGATAATATCTTGTGCGGACAAGATATTATCTTGTGCGGACAAGATAATATCTTGTTCGCACAACTTAATATCTTGTGCGGACAAGATAATATCTTGTCTTCACAAGATAATATCTTGTCCGCACAAGATAATATCTTGTGCGGACAAGATATTATGTTGTGCGGACAAGATATCATCTTGTCCGCACAAGATAATATCTTGTTCGCACAACTTATAAAATAAAAAAAAATCATGTCCCTTCCCGGGTTCCGTATTTTCTTAACTACTGACCTTAATATTTTCTTGCATTTTTGATAACAACTCATAAAACTGTCAAAATAGCTAAACCAATACTTGAAACCTATTCTTTTGCTTCCTTGATGCTTTTAAACCTCGTTATTTGAATGGTTATAGGAAATATAGATGAAATTTTGCCGTTTTAATGTTTTTTTTGTTGTTTTTTTTTTTTGCTCTTTTTCATTAAAATTTCGACAAAAAAAGTATTCGGTATGTTGCTATTTTTTAAGCCTTGTCAGAAAAATGACCGCTTTGCAAATATGAAAGAATACAAAATGTCACCATCACGTGAACAAGTTCATGAAATGAACACCCCCTAAACCCCACTTTATATAGAGAAAACTGGGATTTACGGGGGTATATATTATTTTTCTTATTTCAGTTCCAAGACAAAGGTTGTTGATAGTCGTTAGAACCGCCTCAATGAGGCCGTTCTAACGAGCACCCACAACCTTTGTTTGCAGTACAAAAAAGAAAAATATCACGAATTTTCATCAGAAAAGTAGCCATTTTGGAGATGTGAAAAAATGCACTATGTCGTACGGGTGCGTTGTCGTAATGACACAAACGGACGTGTTATTGTAATGGCCAAATATGTTTCAGAAAGGGTTATCCTTTGGAAGCAAGGAATATACCACAGAACTGGAAAATATGAAGTGTACATGTTTTCTGGGCCAGACTAGCTAGATTCGGCCAATTAGGCATCATCAGTGACCCTCAAATATTCTCAAAATTCAACAATGGAATCAAAAATCCCAAAGGACAAGAAAATATAAACTACACTATGATATAGGGCAGGGAGATTTTTTACGGCCGCCACAACTTCCAAGACACCAGCTGCAGTGACGCCAAATATGTTCTAGAAAGGGTTATCATTTGGAAGCAAGGAATACACCACAGAACTGGAAAATATGAAGTGTACATGTTTTCTGGGCCAGACTAGCTAGTTTCGGCCAATTAGGCAGCATCAGTGACCCTCAAATTTTCTCAAAATTCAACAATGGAATCAAAGATCGCAAAGGACACGAAAATATAAACTACACTGTTATATAGGGCAGGGATACTTTTTACGACCGCCACACATTCCCTGACACCAGCTGCAGTGACGTTAAATATGTTCTAGAAAGGGTTATCCTTTGGAAGAAAGGAATACACCACAGAACTGGAAAATATGAAGTGTACATGTTTTCTGGACCAGACACGCTCTTTCCGGCCAATTACGCATCATCAGTGACCCTCAAATATTCCCAAAATTCAACAATTGAATCAAAGATCCCAAAGGACAAGAAATTATAAACTACACTATGATATTGGGCAGGGAGACTTTTTACGGCCGCCACACATTCCCAGACACCAGTTGCAGTGACGTTAAATATGTTCTAGAAAGGGTTATCCTTTGGAAGCAAGGGATACACCACAGAACTGGAAAATATGAAGTGTACATGTTTTCTGGGCCAGTCTAGCTAGTTTCGGCCAATTAGGCATCATCAGTGACCCTCAAATATTGTCAAAATTTTACAATGGAATCAAAGATCCTGAAGGACAAGAAAATATAAACTACACTATGATATAGGGCAGGGAGACTTTTTACGGCCGCCACACATTCCCAGACACCAGCTGCAGTGACGTTAAATATGTTCTAGAAAGGGTTATCCTTTGGAAGCAAGGACTAAACCACAGAACTGGAAAATATGAAGTGTACATGTTTTCTGGGCCAGACTAGCTTGTTTCGCCCAATAAGGCATCATCAGTGACCCTCAAATATTCTCAAAATTCAACAATGGAATCAAAGATCCAAAAGGACAAGAAAATATAAACTACACTATGATATAGGGCAGGGAGAATTTTTACGGCCGCCACACATTCCCAGACACCAGCTGCAGTGACGTTAAATATGTTCTAGAAAGGGTTATCCTTTGGAAGCAAGGACTATACCACAGAACTGGAAAATATGAAGTGTACATGTTTTCTGGACCAGACTAGTTAGTTTCGGCCAATTAGGCATCATCAGTGACCCTCAAATTTTCTCAAAATTCAACAATGGAATCAAAGATCCCAAAGGACAAGAAAATATAAACTACACTATGATATAGGACAGGGAGACTTTTTACGACCACCACACATTCCCAGACACCAGCTGCAGTGACGTTAAATATGTTCTAGAAAGGGTTATCCTTTGGAAGCAAGGAATCCACCTCAGAACTGGAAAATATGAAGTGTACATGTTTTATGGGCCAGACTAGCTAGTTTCGCCCAATTAGGCATCATCAGTGACCCTCAAATATTCTCAAAATTCAACAATGGAATCAAAGATCCAAAAGGACAAGAAAATATAAACTACACTATGATATAGGGCAGGGAGACTTTTTACGGCCGCCACACATTCCCAGACACCAGCTGCAGTGACGTTAAGTATCTTCTAGAAAGGGTTATACTTTGGAAGCAAGGACTACACCACAGAACAGGAACATATGAAGTGTACATGTTTTCTGGGCCTGACTAGCTAGTTTTGGCCATTTAGGCATCATCAGTGACCCTCAAATATTGTCAAAATTCAACAATGGAATCAAAGATCCCAAAGGACAAGAAAATATAAACTACACTGTGATATAGGGCAGGACGACTTTTTACGGCCGCCACACATTCCCAAACACCAGCTGCAGTGACGCCAAATATGTTCTAGAAAGGGTTATCCTTTGGAAGCAAGGAATCCACCACAGAACTGGAAAATATGAAGTGTACATGTTTTATGGGCCAGACTAGCTAGTTTCGCCAAATTAGGCATCATCAGTGACCCTCAAATATTCTCAAAATTCAACAATGGAATCAAAGATCCCAAAGGACAAGAAAATATAATCTACACTGTGATATAGGGCAGGGAGGCTTTTTACGGCCGCCACCCATTCCCAGACACCAGCTGCAGTGACGCCAAATATGTTCTAAAAAGGGTTATCCTTTGGAAGCAAGGAATACACCACAGAACTGGAAAATATTAAGTGCACATGTTTTCTGGGCCAGACTAGCTAGTTTCGCCCAATTAGGCATCATCAGTGACCCTCAAATATTCTCAAAATTCAACATGGAATCAAAGATCCCAACGGACAAGAAAATATAAACTACACTATGATATAGGGCAGGGAGACTTTTTACGACCGCCACACATTCCCAGACACCAGCTGCGGTGACGTTAAATATCTTCTAGAAAGGGTTATACTTTGGAAGCAAGGACTACACCACAGAACTGGAACATATGAAGTGTACATGTTTTCTGGGCCTGACTAGCTAGTTTCGGCCAATTAGGCATCATCAGTGACCCTCAAATATTGTCAAAATTCAACAATGGAATCAAAGATCCCAAAGGACAAGAAAATATAAACTACACTATGATATAGGGCAGGACGACTTTTTACGGCCGCCACACATTCCCAAACACCAGCTGCAGTGACGCCAAATATGTTCTAGAAAGGGTTATCCTTTGGAAGCAAGGAATCCACCACAGAACTGGAAAATATGAAGTGTACATGTTTTATGGGCCAGACTAGCTAGTTTCGCCCAATTAGGCATCATCAGTGACCCTCAAATATTCTCAAAATTCAACAATGGAATCAAAGATCCCAAAGGACAAGAAAATATAAACTACACTATGATATAGGGCAGGGAGACTTTTTACGGCCGCCACACATTCCCCGCCACCAGCTGCATTGACGTTAAATATGTTCTAGAAAGGGTTATCCTTTGGAAGCAAGGAATATACCACAGACCTGGAAAGCATAGAGTGTACATGTTTTCTGGGCCATACTAGCTAGTTTCGGCCAATTAGGCATCATCAGTGACCCTCAAATATTCTCAAAATACAACAATGGAATCAAAGATCCAAAAAGGACAAGAAAATATAAACTACACTACGATATAGGGCAGGGAGACTTTTTACGGCCGCCACACATTCCCAGACACCAGCTGCAGTGACATTAAATATGTAGAAAGGGTTATCCGTTGGAAGCTAGGAATACACCACAGAACTGGAAAATATGAAGTGTACATGTTTTCTGGGCCATACTAGCTAGTTTCGGCCAATTAGGCATCATCAGTGACCCTCAAATACTTTCAAACTTCCACAATGGAATCAATGATCCCAAAGGACAAGAAAAACAAAACTACACTATGATGTAGGGCAGGGAAACTTTTTACGGCCGCTATACATTCCAAGACACCAGCTGTAGTGACGTTAAATATGTTCTAGAAAGGGTTATCCTTTGGAAGCGAGGAATACACCACAGAACTGGAAAATATGAAGTGTACGTGTTTTCTGGGCCAGTTCAGTTGGGCTTGTAGAAAACATGTCTCATCTCCACCCCTCTCCAGTCTTTTCTTGTCTGTGAACAAAAAACAAATTACACTACGAGTATTTGCATTCAGTTTTATTTCAATAAACCCTGCACGTTTATTGTTGAAGCTCATTGAACGTTCAAAATTTGATTAGAGGCCCGACAAAGCCTACAATAGGACCAAGGTGACTTGAGAAGACTCAGATCAGCCTGCGCACAGACTGATCTGACCAGTCTTCTCAAGTATAGTCGCTGCGCTATTCAAAGATCAAAACATAAAAAAAACCTGAGATACCGAATGATCTGTGTTCAATGACAGCACAGGTTTTCCTCTAGGTTTTATTATTCGCTGACTAAAAATGTGTTCCTGTGATCGAACAATTGAGTAATCTGTTTTATTTTAATCTGGCGAAAAATCAGTACGTCGCAAATCATTGCTGAATTGGTAAGTACATGTAGTTTCTTCCTTATATGTGTGTGTGTTTCCATTGTTTTCTGTCAAGGCACAAACCATTTCTGTTTGTTCGTCAACAGCGATTTCTAATTATTATAGTGATTTTGCCAAATATTTGAAAAGGATACATCCTTATTTGTGCTCAAAACAACTGGTTATTTTGATCTACCAATTAATGAAACGAGCAAGTCCACGCAATAGCCCAGTGCAACAAAGATACTAGCTTAGCACGCGGGACCAAGCCGGAACCTGCATGGCGCGCAGATCGCTTGGACGAAAGGTGGTCTAAGCCTAGCGAAAGAAGCTAGTATTTGATGAACCCGGCCAAAAACTGCTGACTAAGAAAATTCTATGCTGTGTAACATGAGCACTATACTTGACTACTTAGAAGCACGCTGTCGCATTTCTGCCGAGCGCTCAGAAATATTTGCTGTCGCATTTCTGCCGAGCGCGCAGAAATATATGTTGCCGCATTTCTGCCGAGCGCGCAGAAATATATGCTGCCGCATTTCTGCCGAGCGCGCAGAAATATATGCTGCCACATTTCTGCCGAGCGCGCAGAAATATTTGCTGTCGCATTTCTGCCGAGCGCGCAGAAATATTTGCTGTTGCATTTCTGCCGAGCGCGCAGAAATATTGCAGTTCCGCAACGCATGCGGAGTGATATTCAGACAAGCAGTATTCTGATAGTATAGTGCTATGCTAGATATGATACGATCATCAGCAATGTTTGACCAAGGATGATGAATGCAAGTATCAGCGACTTGGGGAGAAAACAGGTTAATTTCAATAAGAAAGTAACTGTTTCCCCCTTTTCCATAAGAAAGTAAGGATATATACAGTTTCCCCTATCAATATGTTCACAAAAGTAAAGTAAACCTAAATTAAACCTGGGCTGATCATCCACATAAAGACTGATGATGGTTAAGGTGGTGGGGCGGTGGTGGATAACATCCACTCTAGTCGGGCTCCATGCCAAACTGAAATGAAGCAGTTTCGAAATGAACTTAAATACCTGCAGGGACCATAGAGAAATGCTCACACGGTATGTAAATAATGTCAAACAGTCAAAATAAACCATATTTATTCTTTAAAATAAATCATCATTTATTTTGAGCTACCAATTAATGAAACGAGCAAGTCCACGCAATATATATATATATGAAAACTAACAAAAATGTCCCGAAACAAGATAGTTATATGTAAAAAGTAAATAACATTAGCACATGGACGGTTTAATAGTATTTTTATTATTGTCAACCGGTTTCAGATCTTCAGGACAATAATGGCGCCAAACTATGCGCTGTTTCTAAGCAACGTCACTAAGCAAATATGCGTACACATGTGGACGGAACGTGCGCAAAATTTGACACGTCATAATAAAGTGTTTAGAATTGGTTTGAAAACGTCAATAAAGTATCGTTCTTTGGTCAGCCTAGCTGAAACATCATGTTTATGGAATTTATAAAACGGAAACATTGAAAACTTAGGTTCCGTTTTACAACAATTGTCTATATGTGCGCTTACTGGCATTTGTCTTGTTGATGGATCTCTTATTTGTTGATCATGCACTGTTTTTTCTATTTCTTAATTTGTCTAATGTCTGGCCTATGTAATATTCATTACACCCGTTACACACCAATACATACAAAACGTTTTGCACAGTACAATTCATATCTTCTTTTACGTGAAAGGTTTTTTTTTTTGTTTTAATTGTAAGGATGATTCCTCAATATTATTTTTACATAGGCCGCACCTTGGCTCATTGCATTTGCTAACGCAAGGTTGAGCCCTGTTTTCGCGAAATTCCGAATTTATTAAGATACGGCGTAGATTCGGAAGTTGGCGTTTGCCTTTTATGATTTTTGTAGTTTCCATAATATTTTTCATTCTTTCATCATTATTGAAAATGTTCATATTAGTTTTTTAATATGCCAAATACTTCTCTGTTTTTTTGGGTTAAATGTGGAAATAAAAGGTGTTATGTTTTCTACTATATCTGTTTGTGTATTTAATAGAGTGTTTCTAGGTATTTGCATGGCCTTAGAAATGCCTGTTTTAATAACGTCCCATGGATATTTTCTGCTTATAAGAATGGTTGCCAGTTCTTGTAGGCGTGTTTTCAGTATGCTTAAATCGGAAACAATAGTGCAAATTCGACGAGCTAGTGTGAATGGTATGTTAGTTTTTGTGGGTTTAGGGTGACAAGATTTGAAATTTAGATATTGTTTTGAGTCTGTGGTCTTAAAATAAATATCAGTTATTATAGAAGTCCCATTTTTAATCACCATCACATCCAGAAATGGAAGTTTTTCAATACTTTGTTGCATTTTAAATTGTATACCTGCATGTAATGTGTTTAACACAGTTTTAAAATAGACAAAGTCAGACATAGATCTCTCCCAAAACATGAAACAGTCATCTAAATATCGTTTCCATTCTTACCTTATATATTTTGCGAAGTTTTCATCCTTTTCCGTCTTAATCTTTTCGTACATTTTTTCTTCCAAAAACCCTAGAACAAGTGTTGCATATTTAGGGGCAACTTTTGTCCCCATTGCCGTGCCTTTTGTTTGCTTAAAATAATCTTTGTTGAATGAAAAAGTGTTGTTTTCTAATATTATTTTTAATGCTTCAATGATAAATGTTTTATTGTAGCGATCTGCTATTAATTCGGGATATTTATCCAACCAAAATGAAATGGCTCAAAGCCCAAATCATGTGGGATGTTTGAATAGAGACTGACAATGTCAAAAGAAATCAGGCGAGTATTTTCTGACGCCTTTTTAGGTATAGAATTGAGAAAGTGTATGCCATCTCTCAGATAGCTTTCTACCTTTGTAAGAAATGGTTTAAGTAAAATATCCAGTAAACTACTGAGATGGCTTGTTTCATATATATTTGGCATCAGGAGAACCAGCCCAGTGCAACAAAGATACTAGCTTATCACGCGGGACCAAGCCGGAACCTGCATGGCGCGCAGATCGCTTGGACGAAAGGTGGTCTAAGCCTAGCGAAAGAAGCTAGTATTTGATGAACCCGGCCAAAAACTGCTGACTAAGAAAATTCTATGCTGTGTAACATGAGCACTATACTTGACTACTTAGAAGCACGCTGTCGCATTTCTGCCGAGCGCTCAGAAATATTTGCTGTCGCATTTCTGCCGAGCGCGCAGAAAAATATGTTGCCGCATTTCTGCCGAGCGCGCAAAAATATATGCTGCCGCATTTCTGCCGAGCGCGCAGAAATATATGCTGTTGAATTTCTGCCGAGCGCGCAGAAATATTGCAGTTCCGCAACGCATGCGGAGAGATATTCAGACAAGTAGTATTCTGATAGTATAGTGCTGTGCTAGATATTATACGATCATCAGCAATGTTTGACCAAGGATGATGAATGCAAGTATCAGCGACTTGGGGAGAAAACAGGTTAATTTCAATAAGAAAGTAACTGTTTCCCAAAAAACTAATCAGATGCGAAATTTGTTCACAGCTGAGTGGTTGCCCAAGGAGTGAGGTAAATAAAAAAATTGAAAAAAAAAAAAAAAAAAAAAAAAAAAATACATTAAACCATCATCAGCCTCAAAATGATCCAAAACATTAAACATCCTGCTAATATTTCAACACTGTTAAATGTCATAGCAGATTTGGCAGGATGTAATCAGAACAATAAATGAAGGTTCCTTTTAAACGGAAAGGCTTGCCTGGTTTTAAGGGTACTGTTCCTGGTGTAAATGTAGCCATAATGCCGCCACATGGATGTACGAGTTGATGTAAATGAAAGTACTGGTGAGGAAGCAAATTGCACTGTTCTTGTTAATGGGACATAGACTTTTGATGCAATGTACTCAAAGGCAATATAATTTGAATGGACAAACCCATGAGGTGTCAATTGTCTATGTGGCACTACCCTGACATTTATTGGAAGAAATATTTCAATGTTAAGGTAACTGAGGCATTGACATGTGACCCAATGATCACATTCTCACTTTTGACCAACTATGATAGTAAGGGATCATTGTGATGACCCTGTTTTATTGAAATTTTCTCAGTAGTATCTGAATAGTAGTTGGAAGAAGACATTTCTAACAGACAGACAGGAGGAATAATGGACTTATGGAGCACGGACGATATGCGATTTGGCAAGTAGAAATGGACAAACAAAACAAAATAAATGTCCCTAACAGATTTATGAGAGACAATAATGTGGTAGAACACATCATACCTACTGTTTGTTTTGTTAGGTTTTACACCCGTTCAACAATCTTTCAGTCATATACAGGCGGGTAGTTTCCTAACCATCGTTCCTGGAAAGTACCAGTACTAGACTCCGATCCTCAGACACAAACTACCAAATGTTCTCACATAAACGATCATGGCCGATAGCGGGGCTCGAATCCATGACCCTCCAGTGATTACAAGTCAGCGACCTTAATCACTGGACCACAGAGGCGGTCTTCCATACATACTAAGTATACATTCATGTCATGTGGCCACTAAACATGTAATTGTTAGGTGACGAGACTAATATACATACAAGGGAGTATAAGACGAAGGAGGAAGAGACATTAAATGTTAACATCTTTTATTAGCAAAGTATAAAAATATTATAAACAAGAGAAAACCAAAGTAAACAATGTTACCAATGTTATCAGTTTTTATCTGAAAGTCTAAAAATAAATAAACAGTATAAAGCTATTTAAGGTGAATCTTAATCTTGATAAAAACTGGACCAATTGACTGTCAGTACGCCGTAAACTTTGTTCATTTATTGGTGGAAGTACCTTCAATATAACTAGAGCTGTCAGTGAAACTGACTAGCGCCCCGGCAGCCCTATCAGATGAGTAAGAAAATGTTGATGTTAAAAAACTATAAAAAACAAGGAAACGAAAGAACATAGCTCAACGAATCATTTTGAACATGATAACTCGGTTTTAGAAACCAACCTGGGTTTTGCGCACAACACATCCTCTCATGATGATTAACATGACTGTCAAGTTATTCTAAAATCAATCCAGGAATAAGAAAGATATTGATCGGACACGATAAAAAAGACGTTTTTTTTCCTTTCACCTCTAAGTATGACCTTGACCTTTGAGGTACGGACCTGGGTCTTGCGCGTGACACACTGTCACATTATGGTTAATATTTCTGCTAAGTAATATTTAAATCCATCCAGGTAACAGAAAGTTAAAGATTGGACACAATAAAAAGACGCTTTTTTGACCTTTTATCTCTAAGTTTGAGCTTGACCTTTGAGGTACGGCTGAGGGTCTTGCGCGAGACACTCCGTCACATTATGGTTAATATCAAGTAGTATTTAAATCCATCCAGGAATAACAAAGTTATTGATTGGACACGACAAAGACCCTTTTTTGACCTTTAACCTCTAAGTATGACCTTGACCTTTGAGGTACGGACCTGAGTCTTGCGCGCAACACTCCATCACATTATGGTTAACATTTCTGCCAAGTATATATTTAAATCCATCCAGGAATAAGAAAGTTATGGAGGATGAAAAAAATGTGGACGGACAGACAGACGAACGGACAGAGTGATTACTATAGAGCACCCACACTTTCAGTGCGGGGCCCTAATAAGTTTGTACATATACATTATGATTCAATGGAGGTTTCAGGCAGGTAAATCAAAATTTTCAGTAAATGCTATTATTCTAATTTCTCACATGAAATTATTCAATTTCATTCGTGCAGGTAATTGAAAATGTGGAAAGTATAATATTCACCTTTATGTCCAATATGTACTCGCACATGTTATTGAAGGTTTCCATAGTTCAAATATTTCCGAACTCTGTGTGTCCACAATTTATCCATTTTTAGAATGCATTCATCTGTTCGGACTGCTACACAGATGATTTATGAATGCGGTCAGGTAAACTTTATTGACGGTAGTGCTAAGTAGACCGTGGCCTAGTGGATAAATTCGCTTCGGTGTTTAGTTAAACTTTCGCACAGAAACGATAGCTCTGCCACTAGACCATCTCTCACTAAACTGGTACCCTGTATTCTATTAAAATATGCGAAAGCTATTGAGCTATAGGGTGAGGGAACCAGAGCACCGGAAAAAGCTGACTGTATCTCTGATTTTTGTTTAAAAAAAAAACACACACCTGAGGATCCAAAATAACAGAGAAAGAGAAGTCTAAAACCGGAACCACTTTTCCAATCTAACTGGCTTGCAGCCGTCGCAGCCAATAACTATCAAGTTAAATAAATGTTAGCTCCTGGTAATTATGTTGACAAGGCAATTTTTTGTCTGCCATTCTTGGTGATATATCTGGCCACCTAGGCTGAAAATTGAAACAACATGAAATAGATGTCCTTTTTATGTTGCAATTGGTGATTTTCTACCGTGTGTGCATTTTAAAATCTGAAAACTGCAAGCCAATAAAGGCTGAAAAATTAGGTCACGGTGTCATTTACCGGTAACTAGCAAGTCACTCAATCCCTGTCCTGCTCACAAACATGACAACCCGTATCATATAAACAGTGCTGATCCAGATCAGATGGCAGAACTCATCAGGACCTACACTGTTTGGAAATCAGTTTGTGAACTTAACAAATACATTTCTGGTTGTTGGTTGATATACAGCAACCGGCATGAAAAAATGAATGTAGTCAGCAGGACAAGGGGAATGTCCTTTATATGTTGCATTAAATTAGGACTAAAATGCATAAAGTTTCTACCTTCAATGCATTAAAAGCCAATAAAGGTCAAATAACTAAGTCACAGTGATTTACTGATTCAATCCTTGTCCTGCCCCTCACAAAAAAAAAAAAAAAACAAAACAAAAAAAAACAAAAAAAAACAGTCAACCCTTATCTTTGCAAACAGTGTAGGCCCAGACCAGATGACAGAACTCATCAGGACATATACTGTTTGTTTGTCCGTATGTGAATTGAACAAATACATTATATTTAGTTATTTAAATGATTGATATTTGCAGCAACCGGCATGGTAAAATGAATTTACTCAGCAGGACAAGGATTAATTAAAGCTGTTTGTGCCTGATTAATCACAGATCTTGGTGTATGAATATACAGTCTGTAACAGTCTGACGACCACCTCCCCAGTGTTTTTATTAAATGATCTTCTAAGCGTGCTGTACAGGCCGAGCTTGCGGCACCAATTCGAAACGAATGGCCAGAATAATTGGCACTGTCTAGTTCTGTTCTTTTAAGCAATTCTTTTACATGAGTGATAAAGTAACTTCTACTTAGATGATCACCCAACTCTGTTAAGAATAATGGTTCTGATGGTAAGTTCCTCAACATGAATCTGTTAGTGCGTTGAGCTAGATAGGTTTTTAACAAAGTGTAAGGACATAAATCCAAACTGTTCTCTAGCTTGAAAAGTGGTATGATGATACCTTGTCTGAATGGATCTGTTTTTGGATGACTTAAGAAATATTTTATCTGCATGACAATCAGAAAAAGTTAAGTCACTCAGACACAAGTCACTATGAGGATCAAAGTTTTGCTGCTCAATAGTAAATTCTCCACATCTGAGACATCCAAAGAAAGCTGTAGCACATACAGCCTGTAATAAGCAGTCCGTATATTCCGAAATATAGCCTGTCTTTAGAATTCCACACATCTGTCTCAAAATAGGCCCAGTATTTGGATATCTGGGATGTTTGGTCTTCCCTTGCATTCAAAATGGTATAAATACGCACACAGGAACTGCCACCTCGAAGCAACAGACAGGGTATACCTGCCTTCAGGTACATAAAACGTATTCCACACATGTACAACTTAATTGTAGAATGTTTCAAGCCCAAAGTCTTGAAACAATGGGCAATAAAAAGAAGAAATGTCTCCTCTGAAACTTCTGGTAATGGGTAAAAACTGGAAGCAAGATTATTCATTAACAGAAACATTTTAAAGGCTCGTAGAGCTGTTTCATACGTTTTTAATGTTTTAACACTCACTGCAAAGTCCCACAAGGAAGTCATTGTATTATTTAGATTATGTAGTCCCATAATACCTCCTCTGGCGTTGGGCACATTTGTGGGTGTAGATCTGCATGAGGAGCAACCATACGAAATTTCTGCAAACATAAACGCGATAAACTGTCTGCTGCCACATTTGTATGAGTTCGTAGATGCTTGGACGAAAAATGAAGTTATTGACAGCTGCTGTCCATGTAAGTGTACGCATTAATTTCATGATGGCTAAGCACTTTGAGCGTCCTTTTTGTATTATAAATACAGCTGATAGATTGTCACACATGAACATGATACGTTTTTTGGCCCAGCACTTCCCCCAGACGACGGCAGCAGCAACTATAGGATAAAGCTCGTGAAAGGCCATAGACAGATCACCGTCAGATACTGAAGGAAGTTGTTCTGGCCATTTTGAATAAAATCACTGTGAACCAAAAATTGCAGCAAAACCCACCAAAGATGCATCCGTATTAAGTTTAATGTCATGGCTTAGTGTGAAGTCTGATTCATAAAATAGGGAAAGCCCATCCATTCTCCAAGAAATTTATGCCACATGCGTAAATCTTCCTGGCAATGCTGAGTCAGTGTGGCTCTATGCCACAATTCTTTGACCGTGGTGGAAAGCTGAATTAAGTAGGAGACAAATGATCTTCCTGGTAAGATCACTCTGGAAGCAAAATTGAAGTGCCCTAAAAGCTGGAGCAATTCTTGTTTGGTGCAAGAGGACTGTCCTAATAAGGTCTCAATAAATTCAATGATCCTCTGCACCTTGTTTGAAGGTAATCTGGCCTGCATATTCATACTATCGAGAATAATTCCAAGGTATTCTATGCATGTTGTTGGTCCTAAGCATTTGAGCTTAGCTATAGGTACACCCAATCTGTTGAACATCAGGGTAAGTACGGCATTTGTTCGATGGCCGGCACAAGAATCCGGTACATCTACAGTGAGGAAGTCATCAAGGAGATGAAATATTGTTTGGATACCATAGTTATTTTGTGAAATCCAACAGAGTGCCTGTGACAGCGTGTCAAATATACATGGGGAGGACCGACAGCCAAAGACTAATCTAACAAAGACATAATATTTTTTCTTCCATTTGACACAAAAATATGGCCATTGACTGACTTTGATTGGCATAATCTTAAAGGCGTTAGAGATATCAAATTTCGACATAAGGGCCCCTTTTCCACACGTGAGTATTCCTTCAATGGCATCGTCCACTTTTACATAAGACAGAATACAAGACTCGTTATCAATAAGCTCATTTATGCTGATATTGTTGGAATCGTTATGGGGTGATGACATATCAACAATAAGCCTTTTCTTTCCAGAGTATTTCCCGGTAGCTATCCCAAGGGGACTCACTCGGTAATTTTTGAAAGGAGGCTCATTAAAAGGACCATATAAAAACCCATTCTCAACCTCAGCTTCAAGAAGCTGCTGAACGACTTCAGGGATTTTTAAAGCCGACAACAAATTCCTACATTCCTTATTAGGCAAGGTAATATCTGGCACCATGGTGTCATATCCCGAAGGTAAGCCTGAAAGCAGCTGTTACCAAAATTTTTGACAGGATGTTTTCTTAATTCAAATTCTAATCAGTGAATGTCAATAGGGGTAGAAGCAATTCTTGAATGAAACAAATCTAGTCAGCCTGAAGTTGAGGGTTTAGGCTCAGGGTCCTTATTGGGATATGCACCGGGCTTAGATTGTGGCTGAGATCTACATGAAGTCTCTCCGTGACCCAGTTTTCTACATTTCTTGCAAATATGACTGAAGGGGCATTTCGAAAAGCTGCATCCTTTTGCTGAATTGAAGTTATTACAAATCTCAACACCCTGATGGAACATTTTATGCCTTCCGTGAATATCAAATGAAGTCCTAGTTCTCTCATTTAAGCTCTTACCATTTGACAGGACAGAAATTTGGGTTGGACAGAAAGGGCTCTGGTGGTCAGTTTGACCACAGTGCTGGCAAAGTTTAGTTTTAGCACCTCCAATCAAAAGCTGAAAGAGGTCTTTATGGTCTTAGACCAATCGATTTTTATTCCTTTGTCAAGATAAGCGGACGCCCTTTTAGAGAACTGAACATGGTACTGATAAAAAACCTCACCGCAATGCTCATAGATATTTCCAATATCCGCCTCATATAAGTCCAATTCAGTTCGACGCTGAGGGTACGCCTCACACATAACCCTTTTATAGACCCCGAAAGCCTTATAAAACTGAGTAATAGACAAAGATCTATCAAGACGGTGATCTCTATGGCCCATCTTGAGAAAATCAAATCCATAAATGTTATCCTGTGAAGTACTTTTCACCTCAAAGTCTGGAATTAGTAAACATGCTAGATTTACATATTTACCACTTAAAATGTTTTTCTTCACAGAGTCTGTGACCACATCAATATGTGGTAACTCATCTGCTGCAACTCCATTACGAACTACAGGGACAATGCTGGTCAAAGGCTCTGATGTTTTGTCCTTGTAAAAATGTTCTAACTGGTTTGCTTTCTCCTGCCCTGCAGCCGGTTGCTTCAGCAACAAAGTATTGACGGTGGATTGAAGATTTGATATGGTACTCTGCATGGTAGACACCATTCCGAGTGTACTCTGAATCAGTTCATTAGACATGTGAGCACAAGTTGTTGAAGAGCTTGCATTATCCACTGATGAGTTAATCATTGTGACAACAGGGCTTGCTGTAACAGCAGAGACTGGTTCAGCACTATCCGGCACTACAGACAAACTGTCTGACAACTGTTGATTATCCCCAGTCCTTGAAGACTGTGCCCCTATTTCATTAGAGCTCTCAGTGGCACAATGTTCATTTATTTCCACTTGTTCTCTGGCATGAAGCCCACCATTATCGTTTCTCTGATCACTCACATATGAATTTTCATGTGAAATAACTTGTTCATAAATCTGCTTGAGGGCACTCTTTGGAATCGAAGTTGAAGTTAACTTATACCCCAGCTTCTCCAATTCAGTCCGTAGTTGAGCTGCAGTCCAATTTGCTGGATTATTTAAGTCATATGGCTGCTTTCTTTAGGTTTTGCGACTCTGTGAAGCCATTCTTTTTTTCAAATAATTGATAAAGTCAATTTTTCAACAAATATGGTACGAAAGCACACAAATAAATGTAAATGATAATTGTCTCCTGATTGTCACAAACACCATCCAATAGGTAGTTAATTTGTGAATGTATTTGAACAATTATAATAGCATCCACTCTAGTCGGGCTCAATGCCAAAACTGAAATGAAGCAGTTTCGAAATGAACTTAAATACCTGCAGGGACCATAGAGAAATGCTGACACAGTATGTAAATGTCAAACACTCAATATAAACCATATTTATTCTTTAAAATAAATCATCATTTTACGCTTACGTAAAAAGTCTGCCCAGGAAAGTGTGGATAGGTATACTGAAGGCTCAAAAAGTGACCTAAATAGTGTTGACTGGGCCGTTAAACTCCAATACAAACATACAAAACCGTCTCAGTATATGAAGATAGAACGTTGACACAGGTCTAACCAATATTACTCGATGCTCCATAATCAGGCTGATGAGTCCGTGTAATAAACAGCCCTATATAAGTATGTTCTATAAAAGGGTTACCCTTTGGAAGCAAGGAATACACCACAGAACTGAAAAATATGGAGTGTACATGTTTTCTGGGCCAGACTAGCTAGTTTCGGCCAATTAGGCCTCATCAGTGACCCTCAGATATTTTCAAAATTCCACAATGGAATCAATGATCCCAAAGGACAAGAAAATATAATCTACACTATGATGTAGGGCAGGGAGACGTTTTACCGCCGCCACACAGTCCCACACACCAGCTGTAGTGAAGTTAAATATGTTCTATAAAAGGGTTACCCTTTGGAAGCAAGGAATACACCACAGAACTGAAAAATATGGAGTGTACATGTTTTCTGGGCCAGACTAGCTAGTTTCGGCCAATTAGGCCTCATCAGTGACCCTCAGATATTTTCAAAATTCCACAATGGAATCAATGATCCCAAAGGACAAGAAAATATAATCTACACTATGATGTAGGGCCACATAAACTCATATTATTCACCTTATTTGCATTATCTGCTGGTTCCTAGTCTGAAGGTTATCAGTGTTGGAAAAACAGGTCACCAGACCCCCCTTGCCTTGAAAGGTCAGGGGGTCTGGTTACCTGTTTTTCCAATATTGACAATGTGCAAGCTGGGAGCCAGCAAATAATGCAAATATGGTGAATAAGAGAAAACTGGGCTTTTCATAGAGGATCTTAAAGGTGTTCATGTATTAATATTTACATTTTCATTGTATTTACAGAAAAAAAAAACCCATTAAATCTATTAAACGAGTTGAGATAAAGGGATAAAATGCGAGGCTTTCAACGAGTTTAATAATTTTAATAATACATGAGCTCGAATGCAAGATTCTATCATCATATGACATTTAAAACGCATTTTATTAAAGCAAGGAGAAGTTAGTTTGCTTTTCGTTTTTCGCTTTTCGACTTTCAGAAGTTAGGTTGCTTTTCGCTTTTCAACTTTCAGAAGTTAGTTTGCTTTTCGCTTTTCGCTATTCGACTTTCAGAAGTTAGTTTGCTTTTCGCTTTTCGATCATAGATCTGTTTAATGATGTAACTGTTAAGTGTCTGAGTACATGGATAAGTGAGTGAGTAAGTGTGAGTGAGTGAGAGTGTTTTACGTCAATCAAACTGCTCATACCATATGCAGATGTTCATTATGTCACAGATTCTTTTTGTTTTTCGCTTTTCGTTTTTCGCTTTTCGCTTTTCGATCATAGGAATGTTTAATGATGTAACTGTTACGTGCCTGAGACCATGCGTGAGTGAGTTAGTGAGTGAGTAAGTGAGTGAGTGAGAGTGTTTTACGTCAATCAAACTCCTCATACCATATGCAGATGTTCATTATGTCAAAGATTCTTTTTGTTTTTCGCTTTTCGATCATAGGTTTGTTTAATGATGTAACTGTTAAGTGTCTGAGTACATGAATGAGTGAGTTAGTGAGTGAGTAAGTGAGTGAGTGAGAGTGTTTTACGTCAATCAAACTCCTCATACCATATGCAGATGTTCATTATGTCAAAGATTCTTTTTGTTTTTCGCTTTTCGATCATAGGTTTGTTTAATGATGTAACTGTTAAGTGTCTGAGTACATGAATGAGTGAGTTAGTGAGTGAGTAAGTGAGTGAGTGAGAGTGTTTACGTCAATCAAACTGCTCATGCCATATGCAGATGTTCATTATGTCAAAGATTCTTTTTGCTTTTCGCTTTTCGCTATTCGATAATAGATCTGTTTAATGGTGTAACTGTTAAGTGTCTGAGAACATGCGTGAGTGAGTTAGTGAGTGAGTAAGTGAGTGAGTGAGATTGTTTTACGCAAATCAAACTGCTCATGCCATATGCAAATGTTCATTATGTCAAAGATTCTTTTTGTTTTTCGCTTTTCGCTTTTCGATCATAGGTCTCTTTAATGATGTAACTGTTAAGTGTCTGAGTACATGAGTGAGCGAGTTAGTGAGTGAGTGAGTGAGAGTGTTTTACGTCAATCAAAGTGCTAATGCCATATGCAGATGTTCATTATGTCAAAGATTCTTTTTGTTTTTCGCATTTCGTTTTTCGCTTTTCGTTTTTCGCTTTTCGCTCTGTTTAATGATGTAACTGTTAAGTGCCTGAGGACATGAGAGAGTGAGTTAGTGATTGAGTGAGTTAGTGAGAGAGAGTGTTTTACGTCAATCAAACTGCTCATGCCATATGCAGATGTTCATTATGTCAAAGATTTTTTTTCGCTTTTCGCTATTCGATCATAGGTCTGTTTAATGATGTTAAGTGTCTGAGTACATGAATAAGTGAGTTAGTGAGTGAGCAAGTGAGTGAGAGTGATTTACGTCAATCAAACTGCTCATGCCATATGCAGATGTTCATTATGCCAAAGATTATTTTTGTTTTTCGCGTTTCGTTTTTCGCTTTTCGCTTTTCGATCATAGGTCTGTTTAATGATATAGTTGTTAAGTGTCTGAGTACATGAGTGAGTGAGTGTGTGAGTGAGTGAGTGAGTGAGTGAGTGAGTGAGAGAGTAAATGAGTGAGTAAGAGTGTTTTACGTCAATCAAAATGCTCATGCCAGTTGAGGTTTAATGTCCCCGTCAACACTGTATAGGCCATTTGGGAGATGTCGCTTCCAATTTTGTGGGACTTTTACCCGACCTTGAGATGAGACTCGCACCGATTTTCCTGGGCAGGCTTAGATCCTCTAAGCGGTTTACCAGTACTCGTGTGCGGTCGGTTTAAGCTCTGCGTGGAAGCATCATGCAAGCCATCTATTTCTTCAAGCCCCGATGGGCGGGGCGAAAAGTGGCTATTGATACCCGATGGCGGGGCGAAAAGTGGCTATTGATACAAACACAAAATGAAATATGCATAAAGTGTAATTTAATTAAGTTTTATTTTTGTTTTAAACAAATATACCGCTACAGTTCATATTTCCTACTTAATTTAATTAAAGTTATGAATAATCAAGGTTTGTCTTATGACTTCAGACAAGTTTGATAATGTGCTAATATGAACAGTGTGATAATTAAAAATAAATGAAAACATAAAACTCCCTTCGGATTGGGTGGCCCTCGGAAGTAAGGCTCTATGAAAATAAGTCTCAGTCAACTTTTGTGTTTAATAAATAAATTAATAAATAAATAAATAAAAAGAGGTCCATGATGGACCTAATTCGCTCACCTGAGTAATGATATACAAACATTCAGATTGTTTACAGTTTTTTTCTATATTTAGCTCTGACAGCCATTTTGTACAGAGGAGCAGAACCACTTCAGCACTTTTTGGTAGAGGGGTCACCCAAGGAACATTCCAGTCAAATTATTTTTTGAAACCAAGCCATTGGCCTAGGAGAATATGTTCTTTTGAAGATCATCTGCAGTAATTGACCATTCTGTTCAGAAGAGCAAACCCATTTCAGTAATTTAAGCAATCATCAGAACAATAATACCTACTTTGAGATGGGATGTTTCAATGGAATAGACCTTTGCTGAGCCATACGGTTTAATCAGTTTTAGTACAAAAGTAAAAGCCAACCATTTCCGGGAATCGGGTTTGACATTGGGTCATAGACCTTGAAGGATATGTCATTTAGAGGTCTTTCTATTTTTAGCTCTGGTAGGTATTTTCTTCGGTGAAGTGGAACCTGTAGAGGGCCAGCAAAATAAATTTCTGTGAAATAAATTTGAAATTGGATTATTAAGCTAGGAGGAGATGTCAATTAAAGTTTTTTTTCTACACTTAACACTGGTGGCCATTTTGTTCAGCGATGTGGAACCGTTTTAACAGGGTTACCAAAGGATCATTTCTGTGAAATTATTTTGAAATTGGACCATGAGCCTAGGAGTAGGTCATTATTTTTTTCTATTTTTAGCTCTGGTGGCCATTTTATTCAGCAGAGCAGAACCATTTTAGCAATTCTGGTAGATGGTCACAAAAGGAACATTCCTGTGAAATTATTTTGAAATCGGACCATTTGTCAGTTAAAAGTCTTTAGCTCACCAGAGCCGAAGGCTCCGGGGGAGCTTATATACATGTATAGGCAGTGGTCCGTCGTCCGTCGTCGTCATCATCGTCGTCGTCTGCGCGTCAACATTTTCAAAAGACATCTCCTCTGAAACTACTTGGCCAGTTTAAACCAAATTATATGGAGCCTCTATGGGAAGGGGGGGGGGGAGTTTGTTCGTGAGGACTGGGTCACATGACTAATATGACCGTCATGCCCATATATATATGGTAAAAATCTTCTTCTCAGGAACCGAATGGCCGATGACCTTTAAACTTGGTATACAGCATCGGGGACTCGGGCCCTACCAAGTTTGTTCAAATGATGACCTTTGGTTGACCTTGACCTGCTTTAGGCAAGGTCAATGTTGATCCCTTAGACATTTGTATGGGAAAAAAGGCAAGACAGTGGATTTTTGTTGATTGCATTGTAGCTTGTGGCATCAGAAATGATATTTGCAATCAGCTGAATCCAAGTTAATCAATTACAAAGGTCAAGGCCATTTACTGATCTTTATCCTTGATGGCTCTGAGTATTATTATCATCTTCTTCACTTAAACTGCTGGGTTGATTGAAACAAAATTACACGTGGAGCCTCTGTGGGAAGCGGGGAATGAAAATGTTCGCCAGGACTGGGTCACATGACCATTATGGCCGCTATGCCCATATATGGTGAAAACCTTTTAAAATCTTCTACTCAAGAACCAAATATCCGATGACCTTGAAACTTGACATGCAGCATTATGGACTCGGGCCCTACCAAGTTTGTTCAAATGATGAGCTTTGGTAGACCTTGACCTTTTTATGTCAATGGCAACTCTGGTCACTTAGACATTTGTATGGAAAAAATGGCAAAACAGTGGATATTTCTGATAGCCTGCCAGTCTTTGGCATCAAAAATTATATTTGCAGCCAGCTGAATGGAAGTTTATCAATTCTTAAGGTCAAGGTCATTTATTGACTTTCATTCTGAATGCCTCAGATTCAGTTTTTTTTATCTTTACCACTTAAACTGGTGGGTTGATTGAAACCAAATTACAATTGGAGCCTCTATGCGTAGGGAATGAAATTTGTTCTAAAAGACTGGGTCACATGACCAATATGGCCCCATGCTCATTTATGGTCAAAAAAAAAAAAATAAATAAATAAATAAAATAAATAAATAAATAAAAAAAATTCTCAGGAACCAAATGGCCGATGAACTTGAAATAAATTTGGTATGTGGCACCGGGGACTTGGACCTGCCAATTTGTGTCCAAATGATGCCCTTTGGCTGACCTGGACCTGTTTTACATTAAGGTCAAATTTGGTCGCTGTGACATTTGCACGGGAAAAAGGCAAGCCAGTGGATTTTACTGATTGCATGGTAGCCTGCCGCATCAGAAGTATTATTTGTAATCAGCTGAATGGAAGTTAATCAATCCCAAAGGTCAAGGTCATTACTGACCTTTGTCTTGGGTGGCTCAGAATCAGTATTTTTTTTATCATCAATTTTTCCACTAAAACTGCTGTGCTGATTGTAACCGAATTACATGAAAAGCCTCTATGGGATGAGACAATGAAAAGTTTGTTCGTGGGATTGTTGTCACATGGCCATTTTGTTCAACAGAGCGGAACTATTTTAACAGTTTTGGTAGAGGGTTTATTTTAGCAGTTTTGGTAGAGGGTTTACAAAGGAGCATTGCTGTGTAATTATTTTGAAATCGGACCATAAGCCTAGGAGAAGATATCGTTTGAAGGTTGTTTTTTATGTCTCCGGTAGCGAAGCGGGGACATATTGTTTTTGAACTGTCTGTTTGTTTGTTTGTTGGTTTGTTGGTTTGTACGTGGACAACTTTAACGTTGGTCATAACTTTTGAACCGTTTGAGATAAAGCATTCATATTTGGCCTGAAGGTTCCTTGTGACAAGAGCTTCACAACCATGCAAATAATTTGACCTGTGACCATGACCTTTGACCTACTTAAAAGAAAAAAATAACATTGGTCATAACGTTTGAACTACTTGAGATACAGCCTTCATATTTGGCATGTATGTTCCTTGTGACAAAAGCTTTACATTCATACATTCATCATGCTCTATCTCTTCTTCTTCTCTTCATCTCTTATTCTCTTCTTCGTCGTCTTCTTCTTCATCTTCTTCTCGAATAAGTGTCATTCTACATTATTTTTGTATTACATTCATTAGTTAAATCTATATAATTAACATATATGTATATGCCTTCAACACCACAAAGGAGAGGATAAATATAGGCCGTGCCTACATCCAATCCTTTGACATTTGTATGTATATTTGTAGTACAGATGTATGTACAGTATATGTCATAAAATTTTGAATAAATAAATATCAAACATTCATACAAAAAATTTTGACCTGTGACCTTGACCTTTGACCCACTTGGAAAAAAAAAGATTTTGGTCATAATTTTGGAACGGTTTAACATAGAGCCTTCATATTTTGCATGTAGGTTCCTTGTGACAAGAGCTTTACATTCACACAAAAAATTTGACCCGTGACCTTGACCTTTGACCTACATAAAAGAAAAGGTAACATCGGCCATAACGTTTAAACCGTTTGAGATACAGCCTTCATATTTAGCATGTAGGTTCCTTGTGAAAAGAGCTTTACAGTCATGCAAAAAATTTTGACCTGTGACCTTGACCTTTGACCTACTAAAAATAAACATTTTGGTCATAATTTTGGGATATAGCCTTCATATTTGGCATGTAGGTTCCCTGTGATAAGAGCTTTACATTCATGCAAAATGTTTGGACCATGACCTTAACCTTTGACCTTTTTAAAAGAATTTTTTTTCCATAACTTTTGAACTTTTTAAGATAGAGCCTTTATGTTTGGTATGTAGGTTCCTTGTGACAAGAGCTTTACATTCATGCATTTTTTTTACCTGTGACCTTGACCTATTTTAAAGAAAAAATATTATTGTTCATAACTTTTGGGCCGTTTAAGATAGAGCTTTCATACTTGGCATATAAGTTCCTTGTGTAAAGGGCTTCCCACACAAACAAAAAAATCTTGACCTGTGACCTTGACCTTGAACTGTGAGCAACATTGAATAAAAATGGCCATGCCCGGGGACATGTTCGTGTTTTAAAAACAGCTTGTTTTTTTAGTTTTAGCTCTGGTGGCCATTTTTTTCAGCGTTAGTAATTTTGGTAGAGGATTACAAAAGGAACACTCCAGTGAAATTTGTTTGAAATCGGACCATTATCCTAGGAGGAGTTGCCGTTTAAAAGTAGTTTTTTCTGTTTTTAGCTCTGGTGGCTATTTTCTTCAGTGGAGCGGATCCATTTAGCAATTTTGGTAGAAGGTCACCAAAGAAACATTCTTGTGAAATTATTTTTGAAATCGGACCATTAGCCTAGGAGGAGATGTCGCGATCCGATCTGCCCCAAATTCGATCTCATCTAAGATTTTATGGCTGTCCACACTACCAACAAGTTTGTTGAAGATCTTAGCAAAAGTTAAGTGTCTTTAAGTCTATGGGAGAGTAATGGGCAAGTAACTCTCACATGTACAATCCAATCTGCCCCTAATTCGATCCTTTCCTGTGACTATCCTCATTACCTACAAGTATATTAAGGATCCGATCAATAGTGTCTATCGCCCGGACAACATTTTCTTGCACACCAGACAAGGAAATCCGTGATTTTACCCTGGGATAGAAATTTATGTTCTGACCCTGATGTTCTGACCCAGGCAACTAACATAAATGCGCTTCAATTCTATTCAACTGCCGGAACTACTTCCGCACTACTTTTATTTTGTAAACAATATACATGTGCGAGCTGTCAAAACTAACCAGAGGTGTTGTGCAGGTAAAATAATCCAATATGGGGTCCTGTTGTAGATGGGCGTTTCCAACTCTCGGATGACCGTGCTGAGCGGAACCGAGGCATAGCCTCGGTTCCGCTCAGCACGGTCATCCCTCGGGTTGGAAACGCTCATCTACAACAGGACCCCATATCAGATTCTTATATTCCCAATTAAAAGACTATGGGATATGAAAGGGCAAGTAACTCTCATACGAACAATCCAATCTGCCCCCTATTCGAATTCGTCCAAGATTTTATGGCTGTCCTTATTACCCACAAGTTTGTTGAGGATCAAACAAAATAAAAAAAGCGTCTGTCGCCAGGACAACATTTCCCCATTTTAAGGCTCTGGGGGACGAAAGGGCAAGTAACTCTAACACGAACAATCCATTCCGCCCCAAATTCTGTTCGTATTACCTACAAGTGTGTCGAAGATCTGATCAAAAGTAAAGAGTCTATCGCCTGGACTTTTTCCCCATTATAAGCCTATGGGAGACTAAATGGCAAGTAACTCTCCAATGAACAATCCGATCCGCCTCGAATTCGAACTTGTTCAAGATCTTGTAACTGTCCTCATTGCATACCAGTAGGTTGAGGATCAAATAAAAAACAAAGTTTCTATAGCCCGGACTTAATTTACTTTCCCCATTATAAGTCTATGGGGGACGAGAGGGCAAGTTACTCTCACATGAACAATCTCAAATTATATGCATGATTCACATTCCATGACCAGAACGAGGCTGAGTGAGTACAGCTGCCTCGACTTCAAGCCTGTGAAATACCAAAGTAAAGGGCTCTATTAAGCAGCTTTGCTGTGTACCCGTATGTCATTCAAACAGTACATATGACCCATCATTCTCTTTTCATCATTTTCCATCGGGTGAAGTATTGAAGAAACAATGGATAGTGAAAGAAGCGATTGGGACAGTATGCCCATATAGTCTATTTCACCATAAATATGAGTATCAAACACTGTCACCTACCTTTATCGAATTACATTAATAATCATAAAATGTCCATTTTGCACAGAAATTATATTTCCCATTTATTAATGCATTTTTATTTATTTCTTTCTCTTTGAATACCGTAATTATTCTGGTAAACTCTGAATACGTCATACAAAATATATTGATATGGGGAGAAAGTACTGCCAGACCAGCTGGAGAATGGTAATGTATATTCAAGCTGATAGCCATTGGTACAATTGTGCACCAAACAAAAATACCTCACCATTCTAACCCAGTGCCTGCATGTTGTGTGTGTTTGAACTGAGGTTTTACATCCCCTTCAACACTATTTGGGTCATTTTGGAGACGTTTCTTCCATTTTTGTGGGACTTTTACCCGACATTGAAATGAAATGACATCTCAAGCCCTGCCACCAAAAAAACCCGAAAGGGTTTATATTTCGGGAAGGTACGACTCACACCACTTTGCCTTGGCAGGCTTAGACCCTCTTAGCGGTTTATCAGGACTAATGTGTGGTCTGTTTCAGGTCAGCGTGGAAGCATCATGCAGTCCAATCTGATTCCCCAAGCCCCGATGGGTGGGGACTGTGCAAGATGTGTAAGAACTTGATAATAATAATTTCTTTTCTGCTTCAGAGCTCCTGTTCCATATATACTACTCAAAATTTGATAGGGATCACTTTTTTAATGCAAAATAATTTCTTGGCTAATCAATAAGCTTAATCCAAATTAATTACAAAACATTTGTAAACATGTCCTCTGTAAAGTGCTATGGTTCATCTTCTGAAAAGTCACGGAATTCAAGCGTAGCAACAGCAAACGTCAGGGCACCCACAAAATTTGACGTAACACACAGAATTTTTGCAGACTGACGTTTCGCAGTTTTTGGATTTCGTGCAGAAAAACATGACTAATAACGGGTATGACGTCCACGGGCATCAATCACAGCACGACATCGCCTGCGCATGCTCGTTATCAGAGTCTGTATCCGATTTTGTGGAATCAGCCTCCATTCAGCAACCAATGCGTCCTTGAGCTCTTGCAAAGTCCTTGGCTGTACAGGTCGGGCCGAAACAGCACGCTGAAGAATGTCCCACACATGCTCAATCGGATTTAAGTCCGGAGATCGAGCAGGCCAGTCCATACGGTCAATTGCCTCACGTTCCAGGTAGGCGTCAGTGACGTGTGCACGGTGGGGACGTGCAATATCGTCCATCAGACTAAAGTCTGGGCCTATAGCACCGGCATATGGTCTCACAAACTGGTCCAGAATCTCCTCACAGTACCTCACTGCCGTTAACATCGCATTTTCAACGACGTACAAGTCAGTTTTTCCGTTAACACTAATGCCTGCCCAAAGCATCACTGAACCCTTGCCATAGTGATCATGCTCTGCCACATTTAAGTCATCAAATCGCTCTTTTGACATTCTCAACACTAACTGGCGTTTATCAGTGAAGTCTAGACAAAATCTGGGCTCGTCAGTGAACAGCACTGGCGTCCAGTCACGAATCGTCCACCAGACGTGAGTTCTGGCAAAGTCCAACCGGTCTTGCACATGCTGTCGCGTCAACGGAACACGTACAGCGGGTCTTCTGGCATTAAGTCCGAACTCATGGAGTCTGTTTCTGACTGTTTGAGTAGAAATGCGTACCCCAGTCCCGTTTCTAAAGTCGTTATTCAAGTGCGTAGCGTTCATAAACCGTTGACGTCGAGACTGAATCAACAGAAACCGGTCCTGACGTTGAGTTGTAGCCCTTTCTCGACCCCCGCCGTGTCTGTGTGAAGGATCGCCGTGTGTTTGATGACGATTCCACATTCGGGATACCACGCTCTGAGACACATTAAGAATCCCAGCAACACGACGTTGGGAGACGCCAGCTTCCAACATTCCGACGCCACGGTTCATTTCTTCGGGGCTAAGACGGTTTCTTAACTCTCCGAGGCATTTTTAGGGTTCACAAACCAAATGAAATCCTTTTTGCGCTTAGAGAATGAGAAATGACAATTCTGATTCTTCGGTTGGAATGCAGTGTTATGCAAGATTTTTGGGGTGCATGAATTCAATTGCAAAGTGTGAGAAGTGTGCAAGTTCATGAGCACGAAATTTTGCATGAGTTTAAGCTTAAGATAATCATCAATGTACGGAGTGCAAATTCTGTCAAGAAATGGTATATTTTCATTGCAAAAAATGACTAGTAAAAAGTGATCCCTATCAAACTTTGAGTAGTATATATATTCTAATTTTATAATTGGCTTCAAGTATACTTGGCACTTGTGGGCATTTAATTTCTAGAAAGGCTTTTAAGGGCCTCCAGCCTAAAGGATAAGAGAGCTACTTCCCAATCATTAGATTTCTCACCTCTGTGGGTTCGAGCCTGGCTCGGGGTCACATGCTAGACGCCAATGCAATGGATGCTCAGGTGTTTTTTTTTTCTCCGGGATCTCTACTTGTCGCCCACCTTTTATAAACGGTCTGTTCGATATGAGGGAAATAATCTTGAAAGGATCGTAAAATAAAAAAAATCTAACACCAAATGCAGGGCACTGCTCTGGACACCATCCTTCTCTGTTGGGGCTTGCTGCTATCTATAGGGCCCATTTGTTCACGACAACACTGCTTGGATAGTGATTTATTTACTCTGTATTCTTGCTTTCTGCATAGGCTTTTGTTGATAGGCTCTGCCTCAAAATTATTGCCACCAAGACAATACAAAAACACGCCTATACAAATACGTACATTGCAAACTTTACCGCTGGAAAAAGCTATTTTTTAAGACGAAAAAAAAGTGATATTTTTTCTTATTGCTGTTCAAAATATAGATTGTGGGTACATGTTAGAACTGCCTCATCAAGGGGTTCTAACGACTACCCACTGTTACAAGATGGAATAGGAAACCTCTCTGGTGCTTATGCACATCTAAATTATTTCAGTAGGTATATGGCAAGGCTGTGCGAGTGAAATATTTTAGGTGTAATACGGTAGGCAAAATGTGCTGCTCCATGCACAAGTCATGCACATATCATACGATGTATGCATGAGTGATTTGTGGAGATTTTTCTTTTACCATACAGTTGGCCGCTATAAGGCTGATTTCTATAAAATTTGCCTAAAAATCGCCAACCGCCAATTGTGCCATATATAATTTTCATTCCAGTCACGATGTTGTGCGTTCGATCAATAGCGTTTTTATTTTTTGATGGATTTTGAAATTACTTAGCAGAAATATTAACCGTTACGAGTCGATGTGTCGCGCGCAAGGCCCAGGGCAGTTCCTTCAAAGTAGGGTCGTTCAAAGGTAAAAAAGGGCCCGGATTGTTTTAGTATCCGTGCAAAAAACGTTCTTATGCCTGGATGGATTTCGAAATAACGTTAATGATAATCATTATGAGACGGTGTGTCACATGAATGGCCCAGGTCGGTACCTCCAAAGTCATGGTCATTCTTAGAAGTCAACGGTCAAAAAGGTGTTTTATCGTGTCCGATCAATAACTTATTATTATTTTTAAAATTACATGGTAGAAATGTAAAAGCATCATAAGACGATGTGGCGCACGCAAGACTTATGTCGGTACCCCTAGGTCAAAGTTATAATACATAAGAGGTCAAATGTCAAAAAAGGCCTTTTCCGTGTCCAGTCAGTAACCCTCAGAAGATTTGTGGCTTGCTAGGCCCAGGTGGATGCCACCAAGGCCAAGGTCATCTTTAGAGGTCAAATATAAAAAAGGGTCTCTTTTTTGAGTCTTGTCAATAACTTTCGTATTCCTGCATGAATTATAAAATCACCTGGCCAAAATGTTAATTATCATCAGACAATGTGGCGTGCATAAAACTCAGGCCCGTAGCTCAAAAGCAAGGTCCATTGTGGTGTCCTCACACAGACTATACATAACACTCATTTCTGTGTTCAATATCATATGGCGGGGGCATCCGTTTTCTATTGACGCAATTCTAGTTTCTTTCTTCTTTTTCTCTATTTCGTCTTTTGATGATACTTGTGTCGGGAGACGGCTTGAGGTGGACGGCCGCTTCTAGGCTGGTCCGTTGCCCACCGGTTGGGGTGCGATCTCACTAAGTACATCTATCTGGCCGGCCCAACAAGACCTTAGGCATAACATAAACGGTGTTAGCATTCACTATCGTAACAAATTAATTATCACAGTTTCCCTCACATTCGTACGTTTGAGAGAGAGAGAGAGAGAGAGAGAGAGAGAGAGAGAGAGAGAGAGAGAGAGAGAGAGAGAGAGATGCATCATGAGACGAATAATAGGGTTCGCAAATATTCCAAAACCGACAAAGACATTGTAAATTATTATCCCCTCTTTGAATCTGAGAAAAACGTTGCACTTGTGTATACATAAGTCTCTTGATAGAATTGCTGCAGCTCATACGCCAGTCTGTGGCAGTCCTATGTTAAACTATAAAATGCGATGTTCCGTCAACAGTGATCAAAAAGGATTGTACCGATATCAGACGTGGTGTCACAGCTAATGACTTTCCATGAAGTGATCGTGCAAATAAACCATATACGCCCTTGTAATTTACAATAGTATAGTTTATCAACGACCTTTGAGAGTTCAACGTTCAAGCGTGGCAAGACTATTCCATGTTTTAGGGAAATCAGGTTTCGGATTTCTTTTTCACAGGATTTTAAGACTATAAATAAGTTTCTTAGATAATGCCATTATGTAGAAGTCGTGGTCAAGTGGGTAGTAGTATGATGCAGTACGAATCTCAGTGAAACTATATCTCTCAATGTAAAATCGAAACTGAAGGCGACTTACCTAAAACACGGACTAGTCCAAAATGAAAAGTGCAGTCACGTCTCACTGCGTATTGAAAGACTATAGTAACCACTTCTACAGTTCGCCAACAAATAGCTGGCAGTGACGTACTGCTTACTATTTGAGCTATTTTACGTTAGCCCCATAAGCTTTGCATTGTTCAAAACAAAAACAAGTCGTGACGTCACTGTCAACTATTCCTCGACGGACAGTGTGTGTGTGTGTGTGTGTGTGTGTGTGTGTGTGTGTGTGTGTGTGTGTGTGTGAATTCGGGTTTAACGTCGCTTTCAACAATTTTTCAGTCATATCACGACGGTGTCTGGTTGCGACAGGGAGCTCGATGCTCACTTTTATAGTGCTGCCTCACTGAAGTATCATGTCCCAGACACATTACATGATACCACACCCAGTCACATTATCCTTTCTGACACTGGGTCAACCAGTCCTAGCTCTACCCCGTAAATCTGAGTGCCAAGCGAGGAGCAGCTAGTACCATTTTTAACGATTTTGGTATGTCGCGGCCCGGGATCGAACCCGTGACCACCCGTTCCCCGGAGCGGACACTCTACCAACTGAGCTATCGGGTTCGGTCCCCTGAACGGACAGTATATAGGGTTTAAACTGACAAAATGTCTCAGTCTGTTAAAGGAAATTTAGATTTTGCAATTTTCTCAAAATAATCACAGCCTTTCCTGGCTGTCTCAGAGGCATACGACTTGCTGGAGAAATCGGCGGAGGTTCAGGTCTAAAACTTATGGGCTTAAATGAGTATTAACAGCAAGAAATGAAAAAATCGATGATTCAAGTTTACCATTGTTTACATCTTGTGGCGAAGCTATCGAAGCCTTTTAAATTTTTAGCTCACCAGAGCCGAAGGCTCCGGGGGAGCTTATAAGATAGGCAGTTGTCCGTCGGCGTCTGCGTCGTCGTGTGGCGTCAACACTTTTAAACGACATCTCCTCTGAAGCCGCTAGGCCGATTGGACCCGATTTTCTTCTGTAGCATCCTTGGGTTGGGGGATTGAAAGTTTGTGTTTTTTAGTAAATTCTTCTCATTAGTTTGGCTGCTATGGCAACTTAGAGTTTCCATAGACTTATAATGAGGAAAATTGAAAAAATGGCATTTATTACCAAGCCGCTGCAGATATTTGGACAAAACTTACATAGAAATATTCCTTAAGCAATCTACTATCTGCCATATGATTTTAGGCCTACTGCTCATTTGTTTTGGTTGCCATGGAAACCAAAATGAAACAAAAAAAAAAAAAAAAATAGAAAAAAAAAAAACAAAACAAAAATACTTAAAAAAATCATCTCCTCAGAAACCGTATGCTCTATGAGGCTGAGAGTTTATGAAAATATTCACCATATTTGCCTTTACAGGTTTTGTGTTTTTTATGAAATTCGGCTCTTTAGTTTGGTTGCAATGGCAACAGATTTTCCACAGACTTATAATGGGGAAAATTGAAAAAATGGCATTAACTACAAAGCCTTTTCAGATATTTTGACAAAACTTTCATAGAAATGTTCCTTTAGTTAACATCTCTCACCCATATGCTTTTATGTCAACCTGGGGGTCTAGAAGGTTGTGCCGGGGCCATGCCCCGCCCCCAGTACTTCATAAGATGCCTAATATCTCAGAAACCTTACAGATCCCCACCCCTAAACCATATATATTCTTGTTCCTTATGATAAGTTGCCTTAAGTGACACCACCCCCCCCCCCGGATGTGCCGGGGACATGCCCCACCCCCTTCACTTCATAAAATGCCATTTATCTCTGAAACCATTCAGATCCCCACCCGTAAACCGTATATATTCTTGTCTCTTATAATAAGATGCACTCAGTGATACCAACCTGGGGGTCCCTCGGGATGTGCCTGGGCCGTGCCCCACCCCTCCATTTCAAAACAGGCCCAATATTCCAGAAACCTAACAGAGCCAAACCCCTAAACGAAATATATTTTTGTTCCTTATGATAAGTTGCATTCAGTGACACCAACCTGGGGGACACCTGGGATGTGCCGGGGACATGCCCAACCCCCTCCACTTCATAAAAGGTTGGCCCCCGCCCATAGGGACTTTAAGAAATATATGGGCTGCATGATGCTTCCACGCAGAGCTGAATCCGGCCCGCACGCTTGTACTGGTAAACCGCTTAGAGGATCTAAGACTGTCCAGGAACCGCGGTGCGAGGCGGACCGTCCATGCTAATAAACCCTATTGGTTTCATTGGAAGGCAGGGCTTGAGATGTCATTTCATCTCAATGTCGGGTAAAAGTCCAACAAAATTGGAAGCAACGTCTCGAAATGACCTTTGCAGTGTTGACGGGGACGTTAAACCTCAAACCAAACAAACAAACAAACAAAACTTCATAAAAGGCCAAATATTCCAAAACCTTAAAAATCCCTACCCCTAAACCATATATATTCTTGTTCCTTATGATAAGAAGCATTAAGTGACAGCAACCCGGGGGTCCCCCAGATGTGTCGGTGACATTCCTTACCCCCTCCACTTCATAAAATGCCATTTATCTCAGAAACCAGTTCCTTATGATAAGACGCACTCAGCGACACCGAACTGAGGGTCCCCCGGGATCTGCCGGGGTCATGCTCCACCCCCTCCACTTCATAAAAGGCCAAATATTCCAGAAACCTTACCGATCCCCACCCCGAAGCCATATATATTCTTGTTCCTTGTGATAAGACACATTCAGTGATACCAACATAGGGTTCCCCCAGGGCTCGCCCGGGCCATGCTCCACCCTTCAACTTCACAAAAGACCATATATCTGAGAAACTGTTCAGAGCCCTACCCCTAAGCCATATATATATTCTTGTTCCGTATGATAAGACGCAATCAGTGACACCAACATGGGTCCCCCTTGGTGCCACGGGCCATGCCCCACCCCTTTACTTCATTAAAAGCCATATATCTCAGAACGGTCAGATCCCCACCCCTTAACCATATATATTCTTGTTCCTTATGATAAGACCCCACTTCATAATAGGCCATATATCTTAGAAACTATTCAAATCCCCACCACATAATGACATATAATCTTGTTCATTGTTATTAGACACATTCAGTCACCCCATCTTGTGGGGTCTGCAGTGTCCATTTCTCTCCCATCCACTTCATAAAAGGGCCTCATATCTCATAAACTGTTCAGCATTAGGTTGCAACAATCTTGGGCTTTTCTGGAATCCTACATGCCCGAATTCCCCCCCCCCCCCCCCCCCCCCACTGCTTAAAAGGCCTTACATCTCAGGAGCCATACATATCCCACCGCTAAACCATATATGTCTCTGTTCTTTTTATAAGACACATTTAGTGTCACCAACCAGGGCTCCATTGGGTTCATGCCCCACCCTCTCTACTATATAAAACACCTAATATTTCAAATACAGTCCCCATGAGTGCTCATTTGGGAATGGGGTTTGTTTGGGAGACTTTATAATTGGTAGATTAAAATCATACCATGTTAAAATACATGTCTGCCATTGGGCAGTGCCCATCTTAGCTCCGGTTTATGAAATTTGGCTCTTTGGTTTGTTTGCTATGGCAAGTTAAAGTTTCCATTGACTTACAATGGGGAAAATTGAAAAATGACATTTATGCCTTTCAAGATATTTTGTCAAACTTACATAGAAATGTTCCTTTAATAATGTTCTTTTAGGCCTATTGGTTGCCACAGATGGGAAATTGTCAGTTGTCAACTGTTGTCCTGCAACAACACATAGACATAGGCATAGACATAGACATAGAATTTTTATTTTTCGTCGGTTATATCATAACAGATAACATAAGCCCTTATGGGCTTGTACTTCGACAAAACATTTGTAAATCAACACAGTAATATCACATGCAGACACATAAATAAGTAAAAACATAAAAAATAATTACATTATATGGGCCCCGCCAAGCGATTTTGGTACTTATCGCCTATGCGAGCAGCGAAGGTTCAGGCGAGCCTGCGCATCCGCGCAGTCTCGCCAGAACCTTCGCTGCTCGCTCATACAAGCAGTGAATCAAGAGGAACCTTCAGACAGAAAGCCATATCCCTGGCCCCTCTGAATGGCTGGGCATGCGCAGTTAAAATTTGTCATGACGGAATGCTCGAAGACCCAAATTCGCTTGGCGGGGCTCATATATCACAGCATGCAGGTATTGTACATATGTTACATTTAGACATGATCTTTACTTAAAAAAATTAAGGATTCTGTGAGAGAAGAAGGCAACTGCTGGGCCACACCCCTCTGCGCATCAGACACTAGAGCGCGTGCTGCACAAACGTTCCGACTTCCCAAGTTACAGGTTAATACAATTTTACATGAAAATAAATATTAAATAAGGGGGGGGGGGCAACATCAGACCTCTGAAGCCACTAGGCTGATTGGGTCCAAATTTAAGCTGTAGCATCCTTGGGCGCAGGGCTTCCATGGTTAATTAAAATACTTTGCTGCCGGTCGGCAGTGCCCCCTGAGCTCTGGTGAGCATAGTGGCCCATGGGCCTCTTGTTCTAGGTAAAATTAGCTTACACCAATATGGCCGCTACTTTAATGGGTACGACATCTCTGCTATGACGTAGGCTTATGCTTCTTTCGTTCCTATCATATTGATTTGTGTAATTATTGTATGTAATGTCATATTGTTGTTGAAATAAAATATGTTTAAACCAATTTCTTAGAAGCCTCCGTAGTGAAGTGGATTTGCTACTCCCCTTGTAAACCAGGGTCGCAGGATCGATCCCGGGCTTCTCCAGACTTTCGCATGAGTCTTTAAACCGAGGTCTCACCTTAGCTGTTGGTGAGACGTAAAACTAATACACTCACTCACTTAAACCAATTTCTTTAACTAGTATACGAGGAATTACTACACCTTCAGGGGAGGCAAATCCTGCAAAAGTATTTTTGTCTCCCGTGTCAATAGGGGTCAACTCTTAAAGGAAAGAATTTGCTCCAGAGGAGCAAATTCTTTCCTTTAAGAGTTGACCCCTTTTTCAGTGGGACAGGGCTTATAGAAAAGCGAACAGGAAGTCCCGAAAGTTGTTTCCCTTTAAAAAATGGCGGAAAAATATGCCAAGTGTATGCATCCCCCTTAAGACGTGGTTGTAAAGTTTTGAATTCGAATTTCTACCGCCTGTGCTGGGCTCCAGGGATGCATGCACAGTTCGGTTCAGCATGAACCAACAGCAACAGGGCGAATAAAATGCTCTATTGGTCGGAGATATTTATAAACATTAACACATGCTCATGTTAGTTGAGCATGAAACAAGTTTTATTTCCTTGAAGCCTGTCCCCGAGGCTATGAAACTTTTCTATGCCTAACTCACTAAATTGATCCTGCTCATAAATTTTAAAATGCAAACAAATGTTGAAATGTTGAAAGCGGGATAAATATTGCCTTTCTGTGCTGATCTGAGCAGCACAATTGCCCGATTTTTTTTTTTTTGGTATTTTAATAGTTATGAGCATTACAAATTTCATGCTCAGCTGAGTTGAGCACGAAAAAGGTTTTATGACCTTGGGATCTGGTATTTCATAATCTTATTTGGAACTATTTCAGAAGTGTGACACGTTCAGAATGGTTTTTAAACATTTGAACAGCGTTTGGAATAAACTGTGTCTGCGGGGACATAGAAGACACTTGTGTTTGTGGATCCTGATTGTTCCATCAATAATCTATATATACTTCGAGTTAACATGGCCGGTACAACATGTCTACAAACATGGAGCTGTCCAACGTGCATGTGTGATCCCTAGGCCTAATCCATGGGACCCTTTTGTGATGAAGTTTGTTTGGCAACCAGAGCCATTAATCTGTGATGCCTTTCCATCTTTGATGTTCTTCGACAATCGCAGTTTCCTGCGGTTCAATATGTCTTCAGTTATTCATTATGGTGGGGACACTTCCAAGCTGAAATGCGAGTACCGCATCTGTAACCGCGATCCTGACGATCTTCACGTGACATTCACTGAGTCTGTTCCATTCGAACCACCAGCGTACATATCTTCTGATTTTGTTTTGGTAGTGTGCAAAAATCTAGATGGAAACATAGTTTATGAACATTTTCTGACAAATATTGCATGTAATACTACATATTCTAGAAGAAATATACACTCGGAATCTGAATCCCAATTATCAGTAGTGCTTTTTGGTATAGACTCCGTTTCTCGTTCAAGTGCTATTCGAAAACTACCGAAAACGATCCAGTATTTGATGCAGGATCTCAAAGCATACGATTTCAAAGGATTTATGAAAGTTGCTGAGAATACACTACCTAATATCTATCCATTATTGACAGGCAGAATTGCCTTTTCACCAGAGCTGCCTCTGAAGAATTACTGGGAGGAAACGCATGATTCAATGCCACTTATATGGAACAACTTTTCCAATGCTGGATACGTGACCATGTTTTCTGAAGACTTACCAGAACTTTCAGGTTTTGGAAAAGGATTCGCGAAGCCTCCAACAGACCATTACATGCGACCATATTTTCTGGGCTTACAAGACAGGAAAGTTACAAATGAACAACTAGGTTACATTATGCGTTTCCTAGAAAACAGAAATGTACATTTACGGAAAAATTCATACTTGTGTTATGGGGATAAATCTCACCATAAGATTGTAATAGAATATGTTAAGCAATTCTTGCAGGCATATTCTGGAAAGAGACGTTTTATGTTTTCTTTTCTTACAGAAATCGGCCATGAACATCAAAACTTTCTAAGTTATGGTGATCAAGACTTCGCAGACTTTTTGCGATGGATGAACGAGGAGGGCCATCTTAAGAATACTGTTTTGATATTTTTCAGCGATCATGGCGCTAGAATTGACGAAATACGAAACACAGTTATTGGCCGCATTGAGGGCAGAATGCCATTGATGACAATTTATATTCCAGACCATATCAAGCAAAAATACCCAGAGATAGCCAGAAATCTTAATATAAATACAGAGAGATTATCAACATTTTTCGATCTATATGAAACATTGATAGACATACTACAGAGCAATTTTAAAAAACCGACCGAGTTATACATTGACGGCAAACTGCGAGGAGTTAGCTTATTTCGGCAACTATCGGAAACACGATCTTGCGCCGATGCTTGGATACCAGAAAACCATTGCGCTTGCTACATGTCAAAACCAGTCAACATTGCAACCGATCCTGAGATTGAGAAGATCGTCACTGCATTTGTCCAAGAACTGAATTATAAATTGGAATCCGAGCCAAAATGTTCCAAGTTAGAACTCTTTAGAATACAGGAAGGGCATCTGATAGAGAACGGTCTGAAATACTATGACACCGAGAACAAAGGCATCTCATTATTCCAGTTCCTTCTCCCAGAGAATGAGCTCAATAGACGATATTTTGTGATCATTGAAACTGTTCCCGGTCATGGTGTCTTCGAAGCAACGTATGATATATTTGGAAAAGATAGAAGAACTCTTGTAGGGGACATTGTTAGAGCAAACAAATATGGCAGTCAAGGAGACTGCATGAAGGATTCTCGATTAAAACCACTTTGTTACTGCATATGATACATACACGCCGGCCTCGGTAGCTATTACGAAAACACGCCTATACAACTACACTGACACATTTATTTTCGCCCCCGCCCATAGGGGCTTGAAGAAATATATGGGCTGCATGATGCTTCCACGCAGAGCTGAATCCGGCCGCGCCCACACACTAGTACTGGTAAACCGCTTAGACGATCTACGCCTGTCCAGAAACCGTGGTGCGAGGCCATGCTAATAAACCCTATTGGTTTCATTGGGCGACAGGGCTTGAGATGTCATTTCATGTCAATGTCGGGTAAAAGTCCCACAAAATTGGAAGCAACGTCTCCAAAATGACCTTTACAGTGTTGACGGGGACGTTAAACCTCAAATCAAACAAACAAACAAACAAGCAAACTGACACATTTATCGCCGAAAAAAATGAAAATTTTCAGATGAAAAATTGTGATATTTTTCTTATTTCTGCTCAAAATATAGATTGTCGGTACTCGTTAGAACCGCCTCGTGGAGGCGGTTCTAACGAGTACCTACAATCTATATCTCAGAGCAGAAATAAGAAAAATAAGGTTTATCCCGGCAAACCCCAGTTTTACTATATAAAAGTGGGGTTCGAGGGGTTCAAAATTATATAGGCGTGCTTTCGTGATGTCAGTCGGGTGCCCGGCTGACTGGTGATCAGGAGGACGCGGCCTCGATATCTGCCGGGGTCGGAAACATTCTTCGTGGAGATAGATCGTTAAATCTTTTCAACGGTCATTCTTCCTCTTCCGCTGATTCAATGAGGGCAGTTGTCAGTTTCTGGCGAAAGAATGTGCAATGTACTAATTAACAGCTTACGTATAAGCCTGTCCAGGAAGTGTGGATAGGTTTAACTGACCGACTCAAAAATGACCTAAAATAGTGTTGACTGGGCCGTGAAACTCCAATATAACAAATAAAACATAAACTTTGTAATGCAATTGTATTGATTCTATGGAGTCCTGTAAGTGTCGAAAATAACAACAAGCATGCACCATACCATTAATGTCTTCAGTAAATATATCTGAAGCTTAAGCTGGTCTAGTGATCATAAACGCATTTCTGTTACTGTATCTTGCTAAAATGAATGGGCAACACAACGATTTTAAATGAATTTTTCAGTTTTCATGCGCAATTTTCTGGACAGGCACAATATAAAATATTATTAATTGACTATGAAGTCATCCGTATTAACACCAGGTCAACCGATATTAACTGAGGTAAACTGAGGTCAAAAAATCAATAATCATGTTTTTTAATTGTGTCAATTAATAAAATTGTCATTAATCAAGTCATTTCGCATAGACCCAGGTACAGGTCTGAGGTCTGCTGCATTGGCCCGAGGCCGAACTTGATTAATAACATAATATTATGAATTGTCTATAAAATAAACCGCTGCACGACAACTCACCGACAGACAACTCACCGACACGGCCCAAAAAAACAAAAAAACTCACCGACACCAAAAAACTCACCGACAAACCAACTCGCCGACAGCGACAACTCACCGACACGACAACTCACGGACAAAAGGGATTAATTTCTAGTCACATTGATTATATAATTCGGTTTGCCTGATGTATATAACGGGTCTTGGTTTTATATACACTTTCATTATTGAGAAAAATGGCGACATTTACGTTCATGAAATCTCAGAGAGGAAAACGGACAAAATCGTCTTCGAGGGGTACATTTACAAGTTGGATCGAGAAAGAGGGGCAAAATCATACTGGCTTTGCCATCTGCCGGACTGCACTGGGCGAATAATAAAGGACTCTGATGACATAAAAACTACAAAACCACACAACCACAGCCCTGATTCTGCGAGTATTGAGGTACGTTTGTTCGTAATCCTTTGTACGTACATATCTATTCGAATCGGGTTAAGCGTGTTTGGGTTATTTCCCTTACTATGAAATTACAAAATTTGTACATTTATGTTTGGGTTGTTTCCCTTACTTGGACCAACGTCGGGTCGACAATGGGACGATGTGCTTATGTGATAATTATTATTTTCGTTCAGTCTATAAATAGAGACTAATAAACTGATACAAATCTGTTTATTATTCTTTTCTTATAGGCTGAAAAAGCACGTGGACGGCTTAAGGATGCTGCCCGATCAGGCCAAACCAAAACATCCCGAATTGTGAATGAAGAGGTAGCCGTTAAACTTCCCTCTGCTGCGCAAGGCGCCATCCCCAAAGAGCCTTCACTGCGTAGGGTGGTACAACGTGAGAGAAGGAAACTGATGCCAAAAGCTCCTTCCACCATCAGTGAGATTGATCTGTCCGGTGAATGGTCGCAGACGGGTAGCGGTGGAAACTGGATAATATATAACAATAATACGAACGATGGGAAAATTGTGATATTTGCAACACATGAAAACTTGTCTAATCTTGCGTCGTGTAAAACTTGGTATGGTGATGGGACTTTCAATGTTGCACCGCCTTTGTTCACACAACTCTATAGCATACATGGTACTTACCTTGGTCGAACGGTGCCACTTGTATATTGTTTATTTCCTCTTTGTTTTTGAAAGTATGATGTATGAAATGATTGGATACGGTTATCATTGAATCTACCTTTGATCTGTCATTTCCAGGCTTTTGATTGCTATTTGGTCATCTTATTGCAATTATTACCTTCCTGGTGTATTTAAAAGTCCCACAATAAAACATTTAACAGAGAGAGAGAGAGGTCTGCACAAACAGTAACTGAGTAATGCGGACTGAACAAATTATTTGTCTAAACCACGACGGAAGTAAGGCCACGTAAAATCGATTAAATACTTTTTGTCGGTTCTTCTGTCGCGGTTTATTTTTGTTATAGTTTGTCTTTGACTGTGTGTATCGCTTATATCTTTTTGTTTTTAATCAATTGGACATTTTGTGGGTAGTAGCTGTCCTTTTGGCTTTCCACTATTGGTGTGTCCATTAAGGGCTAGTTATTTCATGTTTGTGTTTCTTTCCCTGTGGTATCTCTAGTGGGTTTGTTTGTTTGTTTGATTTGATGTTTAACGTCCCCGTCAACACTGTAAAGGTCATTTTGGAGACGTTGCTTCCAATTTTGTGGGACTTTTACCCGACATTGAGATGAAATGACTTCTCAAGCCCTGTCGCCTAATGAAACCAATAGGGTTTATTAGCATGGACGGTCCGCCTCGCACCGCGGTTCCTGGACAGGCTTAGATCCTCTAAGCGGTTTACCAGTATTAGTGTGCGTGCCGGATTCAGCTCTGCGTGGAAGCATCATGCAGCCCATATATTTCTTCAAGCCCCTATGGGCGGGGGCTGGCTCACTGCTGGGAGCTGTGGGTTAATTGCATCGATTTCTGATCATTGCCGTCATTTCTATTTTGGAAAACATGGTGATACATGAGCCCCGCCAAGCGAATTTGGGTCTTCGAGCATTCCGTCATGACAAGTTTTAACTGCGCATGCCCAGCCATTCAGAGGGGCCAGGGATATGGCTTTCTGTCTGAAGGTTCCTCTTGATTCACTGCTTGTATAAGCGAGCAGCGAAGGTTCTGGCGAGACTGCGCGGATGCGCAGGCTCGCCTGAACCTTCGCTGCTCGCATAGGCGATAAGTACCAAAAACGCTTGACGGGGCCCACATGTAACAGGACATCTCCCAACTTAAATGAAGATCATCACGAAAATTTGCCAATATAATTATGACCCCCTTAAACCCCACTTTTATAAAGTAAAACCGGGGTTTACAGGAGTAAACCTCATTTTTATACCCCCGCAAACGAAGTTTGAAGGGGGTATATAGGAGTCAGCTTGTCGTCTGTCGTCGGTCCGTTACAAATCGTCTGTCGTCGGTCCGTTACAAAAAACTTTAACATTGCTCATAACTTCCTTATTCTTTGACCGATTTCTATAATATTCACACACCACACACCTTGCCACTAGTACTTAAGATTGATATACACAAACCTGACCTTGAACTTTACGTTGACCTTCCTCAAGGTCAAATACTTGTAAAAATTTGTCGGTAGCGGGGGTATAATTGGCGCCCGTTAGGCGGCAGCTCTAGTCTTATTTCTGCTCTAAAATATAGACTGTGGGTACTCGTTAGAAACGCCTCGATGAGGCGGTTCTAACGAGTACTCAAAATCTATATTTTGAGCAAATAATATCATAATTTTTCATCCTAAAAGTTTAGTTTTCTCGGTGAACAATTTACAATGTATTTGTATTGGCGTATTTCGTAATAACAAGTGGTAAGTGGCGCGCGAGGTACACAAGGTGATGACAGTCCATCTCCCAAACTGATTCTTCAGAGGCTATGAAGTTGAACAGTATCAGGGCAAAAGAAAGTGGTTAGATGTGCGAATTAGAGGTGCGCCTAATTTACAACTACCATGTTGCCTTTACTGGCAGTTGTGTGTGTGTGTGAATTCGGGTTTAACGTTGCTTTCAACAATTTTTCGGTCATATCATGACGGTGTCTGGTTGCGACAGGGAGCTCAATGCTCACTTTTATAGTGCTGCCTCACTGAAGTATCATGTCCCAGACACATTACATGATACCACACCCAGTCACATTATCCTGACACTGGGTCGACCAGTCCTAGCTCTACCCCTTAAATCTGAGTGCCAAGCGAGGAGCAGCTAGTACCATTTTTAATGACTTTGGTATGTCGAGACCCGGGATCGAACCGTGACCTCCCGCTCCCCGGAGCGGACACTCTACCAACTGAGCTATCGGGGCCGGTTTACTGGTAGTTGAATGTAATGAGAACACCGGTGGAGGTTTATTCACGGGGGAAATTGAGTGTGAAGTTTGAATACTTAATGTAGAGTCGGACTATGCCTGACAAATAAGTAAATATATAAAAGGTGTGGTTGTTGTATATTGTAAGCAACACAATATTTTTTGCAGACTATCTAAATATGAAATTGGAAATTCAGATAAGTTCTGAACATCTACTTATGTGCTAAAGACGTTTATCCTCTTTATTAACCTTTACCTAGTCAGATACGTCTTTTTAGGTGTCTGAACCCCCTCTATCTATCTATCTATCTATCTATCTATCTATCTATCTATCTATCTATCTATCTATCTATCTATCTATCTATCTATCTATCTCTCTCTCTCTCTCTCTCTCTCTCTCTCTCTCTCTCTCTCTCTCTCTCTCTCTCTCTCTCTCTCTATCATTTACTTGTTTCAGTTCAGTAATTACGTGCCAGTCAACACTAATTAGGTTATGTTTGGAGATATTGCTTCTGATTTTTATTAAGAAGTAATGCCCTACTCAGAGTAAAGCCCAAAGAAACCTCTAGTGTTTAAGGAGCTGTCTTAATCGCACCACTTTTCCCTTGGCAGGCTTAGGGTCTGTTGTTCCATGTTTGTGTTTCTTTCCCTTGATGTCTCTGATGGGAGCTGTGGATTAATTGTATCGATTCCTGATCATTGCCTTCACTTCTATTTTAGACCTATTTTAAGCGGTTTACCAGTAATTAAGTTCTGACAGTCTGTTTTATCTCTGCGCAGGAAGCACCCCATGTTGATAAGTCTCTTTATCCATGCCCAGGGCCCAGTTGTTCAAAACTAACGACATCGTTAGTTAACGTATCGGTAAAATTTTTATCATTAAATATGGCAAATATGCTGAAATTTTTGCTGAAAAAATGTGAGCAGCTTTTGCGGATGCAAAAGCTGCTCACATTTTTTTAGCAAAAATACCAAAATTTTGAATATTAAACTTGCTAGAAGAGTTAACAATATGACCACTAACGAGCTCGTTAAGCTAACGATGCTTTGAACAACTGGGCCCAGATCTGCAGGAATCTACCTATACTGAGCCGGTCACAATTGACCATTACCTCAGTTTGCCGATGTTTATCATATTACTGAAGTAATAATGTCAATATATCGACACAGGAAACATAATAGTGCCGTTTGGATTGCGTGGATGCCTAGGCTGGTCTTCACATTTGTTGTTCGTAAATGGCCAAAATCAGGTTTTCCCATGACGTGGCTTAATTATTCTGGCTTTTAACAATCTAGAACTAGCCCTGCACAGATAAAAAGGTTTGGTTTTCTTACTTGCTCCAACATTCCCAGAATTTACCTTTGGTAATTGGTCAATATTCTGCTACGTAACGCCCTCAGTTATTAGTGAGTGATTGTTTGAGTTTTACGTCTCACTGACAGCTAAGGTCATACGGAAACGGGACCTCGGTTTAAAGACCCATCCGAAAGTCTGGAGAAGCCCGGGATCGATCCTGCGACTCCTGGTTTACAAGGCGAGTAGCGTAACCACTGCGCCACAGGCTTCTAATCCTCAGTTATTAATGGGCTGGTATTAGACAATTTATTTTACCACCCGGTTTTGCCATTAAAACATTGAAGTACCGAATTATTTTTCATCATTCCAGAATTTATATACCTTCTTTAAATGGACATATTTTAATAAGATTCGTTTGAAGAAAAGTTAGGTTATTTTTATGGACGAACTGCATACCCCTCTTTCTCTTAGTTACTATGGGGAACCATCCCGAAAACACGCCTATATAATTTTGACCCCCTTGAGCCCCACTTTTATATTGTAAAGCTGGGGTTTGCAGGGGCAAACCTTATTTTTCTTATTTCTGCTCAGAGATATAGATTGTGGGTACTCGTTAGAACCGCCTCAATGAGGCGGTTCTAACGAGTACCCACAATCTATATTTTGAGCAGAAATGAGAAAAATATCACAATTTTTCATCTGAAAATTTTCATTTTTTCGCGATAAATGTGTCAATGTATTTGTATAGGCGTGTTTTCGTAATGTCACCTTGGAACTATTACCATAGGTCAAAATAGATTATAAAAACTAGATCATTTTTTCCTATAAATACAAAATATTTCATTTCGAAAACACGCCTTTTTCAAATACACTGTAAATTTTACCGCCAAAACACGAAAATTTTAAGATGAAAAATTATGATATTTTTCTTCTTTCTGCTCAAAATATAGATTGTGGGTACCCGTTACAACCGCCTCATTTAGGCGGTTCTAACGAGTACCCACAATCTATATTTTAGTGCAGAAATATGAAAAATAAGGTTTATCCCTGTAAACCCCATGCAGTTTTACTATATAAAAGTGGGGTTCAAGGGGGTCAAAATTATATAGGCGTGTTTTCGTGATGTCATATTTCCTACAACCCGAATAAATTGTCTCTCTAAAGATATAACATTGGCATTTATACTAAGAAAAAAGGTCATATTTACAAAACAAACAAGAGGGCCATGATGGCCCTGGGTCGCTCACCTGATCCATATTGTACAAATGAAATTGTAGGTAATATATGTTGGAGTAGAGGGTTTGAGCAATTTTGGTTGACCCGAGAGTTTTTTTTTATAATTTTAGCTCTGGTGGCCATCTTGTTCATGCAAGCACAACGGTTTGAGCAATTTCGAAGAGGGTCACCCAAGGAACATTCCTGTGAAATTAATTCGAAATCCATCCACTGGTTAAGCAGGAGAAGTTATTTAAAAGTTTTTTTCTATTATTAGCTATGGCGGTCACCTTTTTCACCCCAGCAGAATTGTTTGAACAATTTTAATATAGGGTAACCCAAGAAACATTCCTGTGAAATTATTTTGAAATCCATCCACTAGTTATTACGGAGAAGAAGTCGTTAAAAGTTTTTTTCTAGTTTTAGCTCTGGAAGCCATCTTGGTCATCCGAGCAGAACGTTTTGAGCAGTTTGGTACGAGGTCACCTTAGAAACATTCCTGTGAAATTATTTCAAAATCCATCCACTGGTTTAGGAGCAGATGTCATTTAAAGGGTCTCTGGTGGCTATCTTGTTCATCAGAGCGGAATGGTTTGAGCAATTTAGGTAGATGGTCACCCGAGGAATATTCCTGTGAAATTATTTCGAAATCCATCCACTGGTTAAACAGGAGAAGTCTTTTAAAGGTTTTTTTCTTTCTATTTTTAGCTGTGGTGGCCATCTTGTTCATCCAAGTGGAACAGTTTGAGCAATTTTGGAAGAGGGTCGCCCAAGGAACATTCCTGTGAAATTATTTCAAAATCTGTCCAGCAGTTTTGGAGAAGAAGTTGTTTAAAGCAAAAATTGATGACGGACGGACGCACGCACGCACGCACGGACGGACGACGGCCGACGGACAAAGACCGATCACAATAGCTCACTTTGAGCACTTCGTGCTCAGATGAGCTAAAAACAAAAACAAACAAAGAAAAACTAAAGGATCTTTTGACGAACTGTATCAAACTGGTACATGAAAGCGAGCTCACTGCTCCAGGTATTAAATAGAGACCAAATCGGACAAAACATTGATGTTTTCGTTCTTGAACTTCATCACTGGCCATGATACATATTGATGGGACTCGTTAGTATCGCCTCATTTTCTAATGAGTATCAATACGCAAGCTGATTCAACTTAACCCTTGTCCTGCTGAATATTTAAATATGTCACACCCACCACTGATTATCAGCCAATCAGATTACTTGATGCAAATTATTGCAACATATTCATAAACAAAATGGCAAACAATGGAGATCCTGATCAGATGGCTTCTTCAGAAGCCATCTGATCTGGATCTACATTGTTTCAAAGAAAAGGCATATCCGGGCTCAGCAGGACAAGGGTTAACGTCAAGACGATTGGACGATTTTTTTAAATACCCAAAGGATCAGAACGGACTTTACTATCATATAGAGTGTAATCGTCGACCGGTTTTTGAATATTGACAATCCTTATTTTTAATGGAGTGGTTCGTCAACTTAACACTACCGATTTGTAGCTAGATCCCGTCTTTACGGAACCCGGACAGGGACATGCAAGTTTTTTTTTTAATGCCCCCGCCATTCGAAGAATGTTGGAAGGGCATATAGCGTTGCCCCTGTCCGTCCGTTCGTTCGTTCGTTCGTTCGTTTGTTCGTCCGTTCGTCCGTCCGTCCGTTCGTTCGTCCGTTCGTTAGTTCGTCCGTCCGTCTGTCCGTCCGAAACTTAAACGCAGTAAAAACTGTCTTATTTATGGATGGATTTTGAAATTACTTTGCAGAAATATTAAACATCATGAGACGATGTGTCACGTGCAAAACCCAGGTCCGTACCTCCAAGGTCAAGTTCATATTTAGAGGTCAAAGGTCGAAAAATGGATCCGAAACTTAAGGCCCGTTTACACGACAAGATTAGTCTTATATGATTAGTCTTACAAGACAAATCTTGCCATGTAAACCCTGCTATTACACAGTCTTGGGAGTCAAGTATGACAGTCATGGCAGATAGAACATGTTCTATTCGGCAAGACTAGTCATGCCATTTCAGCCAATCAGAGCAAAGGTGACTGAGGTTAATGACTTCCACATGAAATTTTAGAGTCAAGGCTAAACATTCCATTGATAAATTGCCCTGCATATAGAGGTGTGAAAAAATAAAACAAATATGCCATGTAGTAGTCATCTGATCAGGATCTGCACTGTCAGGCAGATTGTGAACTTAATGAATGCATAACATGAAGTAATTTGATGGTTGGATATTAAAAATTAGGTGTGGCTAAATTGAGCTATTCAGCCAGATTAAGGTCTTCTTTCCCTTCTCAGACTGAAAACTGCACTTGCAGTTATTGTCATACACAAAGGAATTTTTTTCCTCCATTGTTCATCCCCTGATATAAGGCGGGAAAATAAAATCATGCAAGATTTGTCATGATGTGTAAACGTAAAAAATCTTTCGGGAGAAAATCATGCATGACAAATCATGAAAGACTAATCTTATCGTGTAAACGGGCCTTTGAACGCAGTCAATCACCTCCTTATTTCTGGATGGATTTTGAAATTAATTGGCAGAAATGTTGGCCATCATGAGACAATCTGCCTCACACAAGACGAAGGTTCTTACCTCCAAGGTCAAGCTCATACTTAGAGGTCAAATGTGAAAAAAGGGTCAAAAACTTAAACACCGTCAATAACTTTCTATAGAATAATACCAACATAGACATATTTTCAGGCGGGGGCATCCGTGTCCTATGGACGCATTTCTAGTTTTGAGCGGACAACATAATATATCTTGCGCAGACAACATAATATCTTGTGCGCATCTTATAATATTTTGTTCGCACAATTTAATATCTTGTGCTCACAAAATATTATCTTAGATCTTGTGCGGACAACATAATATCTAATGCGTCTGATAAAATCGTGCTAACAAGATAATACGTTGTGTGAACAAGAAATTAAGTTGTGCGAACAAGATATTATCTTGTGCGCACAAGTTAATATCTTGTGCGTACAGGATATCATGTTGTCCGCACAAGATATTAAGTTGTGCAAACAAGACAATGTCTTGTGTGCACAAGATATCACGCTGTCTGCTCAAGATCTATGGTGTGCCAACAAGATAAAATGTGGAAACAAGATAATATGTTGTGCAAACAAGATAATAACTTGTGCGCACAAGATAATACGTTGTGCGAACAAGATATTAAGTTGTGTACACAAGATATTATGTCAGCCCCCGTCCATGGAGGTTTGAAGAAATATATGGGCTGCATGATGCTTCCACGCAGAGCTGAATCCGGCCCGCACACTAATACTGGTAAACCATTTACAGGATCTAATCCTGTCCAGGAACCGCGGTGGGAGGCGGACCGTCCATGCTAATAAATCCTATCGGTTTCATTGGGCGACAGGGCTTGAGATGTCATTTCATCTAAATGTCGGGTAAAAGTCCCACAAAATTGGTAGCAATGACCTTTGCAGCGTTGACGGGGACGTTAAACCTCAAATCAAACAAACACATGTTGTGCGAACAAGATAATAAGTTGTGCGCACCTGCACAAGATCTATGTTGTGCCAACAAGATAAAATGTGCGAACAAGATAATATGTTGTGCAAACAAGATAATAACTTGTGCGCACAAGATAAAACGTTGTGCGAACAAGATATTAAGTTGTGTGCACAAGGTACTATGTTGTGCGAACAAGATAATAAGTTGTGCGCACAAGATATTATGTTGTTCGTACAAGATAATATCTTGTGCGCAAAAGATACTATCGTGTGCGACCAACATATTAAATTAAAATGCATGTCACCTCCAGGGTTCTGTACGTTTTAGATTTACATTTATCAATATTAGATGGATTGATTTGTTTCGGTTAAAATCGACATTTATAACTTTCCATTTTTAGACGGCGATTTTTCCCGCATCACTTCTTATGATTTTTATATCTCTCGACTTATTCTCTTTACTTGGGTGTCTATAACTTCATTGTACTAAACATTTCTAGGTTCGAAAAATTTCAAATGGACTATACGCACGGTGTAGCATCGACTCCGGAACTTGTTACTCAAAAGTACCAGATAAATGAGGAAAATGATAATACCGACGGTAGGTAATCGCTTGAGTTGGCGTTATTACGTAGTGTCAGAACTTAAACCCACTTCCCATATTTACTTATTTTTCTCTGAAATGCTTGAACAAAATTTTGGAAAGCTTTGTCAGCTGCCATTTAAACAGACAAATGAGTCACTAGCGGCTGGTACCGCGAAATTTCATAACAGCTTCACAAATCTGTGAATTTATTACAGAAACGGCTGTGACAATCTTCACTTCACTGGCATCAATAGAAGCCGAATCCTTTGCTGCTTGCAGTGTTTTAGTTGTTTTTTCCCCCAAAGAACATTGTGACTGAATGAAACAAGCCGAAAGCTCGAAGGTCAGAGTACGGCAACTTGGGTCACTACGTAAAATACTGGACGGCAATTTGCTAGGAACAGTACGGCGATTTGCTTTGAACAATTATACATAAAGTACTATGGCGAAGAAGTGTTCTAACTAGTTTCAGAACTATCAATCTTAATATAAACAAAGGTTTGTTGTGCATTATTTGCCTTTCGTCGTTACTTGCATTGTCGGTCTCCATTTTTATAACTAATTTTAAAGGGACAGAAGGGTTGGGAATGTAAGAAATTAGGTAATAACAACAGACTGACCTGTTGTTGTCCTCTAGCGTTTTTTTTTTACTTTTATCGATTTGCTTTCTTTCTTCCAGTACGGCTAAACCCCCGAAGGTAACATAAGACTGGTTCCAGCGAACCAAGTGTTGATAGGTGTTAGCTGAAATAAAAGGAAAGGAAAGTGGGTGAAAATAGTTTGTACAGAGGGAAAAGAGAGTGTTAGTATAGTTAAAAGATAAAAAACAGAAATTGGTCTTTTAAGGAGAAGCATGTGCCACCAGGCTAACAGCACTGCTAAACTGCACCAGAGTGGGTAGCGTTACAACATAGGCAGGTAGAGCATTCCAGTGAATAATAGTCTTGGGAAAGAAGGTGTACTTGTAGTAGTCTGCGCGGATGTAAATATGTCTGTATGCAAGGGGGTGATTGTGGGCTGATGGTCTAGTATTCAGGATGAGGTGCTCAGATGCGGGTATTGCAGCAAGATCATAAGTGATCTTATACAACATGGCGAGATGGTTATATTAATGCAGCGTTGTTCAAGAGGGCGCCAATTTAGGTCCTTCCGCATAGCTGTAACACTTGAAGTGTAGCTATATAGTCATGTGTTGCCCACCTGGAAGCCTTTCGTTGGACTGTTTTCACTTTGTATATGTCACTGGCAGTGTGGGTATACCATACAGTGAACGCATACTCTAGTTGCGGCCTGACAAGAGTCTTATATGTAACTGATTTCAGGTCCTTATTATGGACCCGAAAGTTTCTTTTCAAGAATCCAAATGGTCTGATTTGCTTTTTTTGTTATGTTGTCAATGTGGGGGCTCCAGTTTAGATCATCAGAGATGGTGACCCAAGGGACTAAGCTGCAGAAACACTCTCCAGATGGCTACCATGCAAGAGGTACATATGTGGGATCGGGTTCTTACGTCGGGTAACATGAAGGACCTGGCATTTAGAAGGATTAAAGTTTTATGTCCCACATATTTTCTTTATGTCATTGTGCCGCCATGAAACCGTATGTTCTCATGTTATCATATTGTATAACCGGAGAGAAATAAAATCAATTTGATTTGATTTGGACATACCTTATGATCGCGAAATACTCAAGTGCCTGGGAGTGCAGATCTTGTGACACCCATGTGATTCAGTTTGACCTTACCAGATCATGATTGAATGGTCAAAAAAAAGAGGATCTTAACTTGGATTTAGCAAGGCCTTTGGCTAGGTGAATCACCTAAAGCTCCTTCGCAAGCTAAAGGTACATGGGTTAACTATCCAGTCGATTAATAAATAGAAGTGGAAGCAATGATCAAGAATCGATACAATTAACCCATAGCTCCCATGAGAGACACCAAGGGAAAGAAACCCAAGCATGAAACAACTAGACCCTAATGGAAACATCACTAGCGGCAAGCAAAAAGGACAGTTACTGTCCAACAAATTGGCCAATTGACTATCCAAAACAAAATGTTATATGCGATACGCTCATTCAAAAACAAGCCATGACAAAATTAAACCACGACAGAAGAACCGCCTTGGAACGGTCAGTGAATCGAATTCGGTTCCAACGAATTCCACTAGGGGGGGGGGGGGGGTGGGGGTGGGGGGGGGGGCTTAAACCGCTTTTACATGGCCACAATCCTCGCCCTTACTTTAAGTCTTTTCTGACTGGGAGAGATCAGACAGTTGAACTTGAAGGTGAGTCCACAGATGAGGTTCCATTTACTTCAAATATACCACAAGAATCAGTTTTAGGTACCCTGTTATTGTTATTATACCTAAACGACCTGTCCGACAATGTGTGGTCCCAAGTTCGCCTATTTGCAGGTGACACTGCGATGTACCTGACCACTATTAACCCTGATTACTCAGCCACACCCCTACCTCTAGAGGGAATTAGACCGTCCAATCATAAGAATCTCACTGGGACATGGAATTCAAACTTAGAGAGTTCAGGTTTTGCACATAACCTGGGACAGAACTCCAACCATTACACCATATATAATCATGTCCTCGAAATTGTTTCGCCTGCAATGTACTTAGGTTTCGATCTATCCACCAACATGAACGTCAACATATATATCAATAGAATCTCTTCAACTGCTAATAAGTCCTTTGTTTTATTTATCCAATATCAGAACAAAAAAAAAAAAACTGCGTTCGGGAAGCAGGTTACAAGACAACAGTTCGTCAACACGTGAACACGTCTCCACGGTATGGTGCCTATGCACACAGTCATTTGCCCATTAACACGAAATGATGTAGCATAGAGCTTTCCACTTGGCTCCGAACAATTATTATACCTACGACATGCAGCCTTATCTTGGCTAGAGATCCCTGCAGCAGAGCTTGTCAGTTGCCTGCTTCATTTATTTATATAAAATTATTCATGGCATAGTTGCAGTATCTCCCTCCCCTTATTTCTAGCAACCAATCGAAACACGCGTCACAGCATGAGCCACCAACTCGCATTACGTTAATCGTTACACGTATTTATTCTTCCCCTTTACAACATGGCAATGGACTAGATTCACTCAAATATTGTTTTGATGCCTGCATTAACTAAGTCCAGTGTGGTTGTCCGGCCTCTTGGTCAGAAGTTGCCATGAACACAGCATACCTGTTTTAGACCGGAATTTACCTAATCTATTGTTAACATTTAACACTATCACCTTTCTTCATTTCACTTTCATACTTTTTAGTCTCACCATTCATATTCATTAAACACTAATAACGCGCAGTAATCCTGGACATAATCAAACAAAAGGTTACTAATTACAGAAGCTTCCCGCTTGCTATTGTCCATTTGACTGTCGCTGACCTTGTATAAAATCAAGGTACCGGTTATTTTAAACATCGTAGACGCTAGTCCACCTTTTAGCTTCTTATTCTCCCTGTGACGTCCGATCTCTGTGTAATAAAATAAAAGCTAGACTTGGCTCGTGTGCTGTGGCATTGGCAAACATTGGATACCTTATCAGACGCCACATAACGTGGCGTATGGCGAGATCTACACTGCTTGTTTAAAATGCTGACAGTATAATAAAAATAAAAAAATGAGTTCCTTTATGAAAACATTCATAAGAAAGAAGATGGGTCATACTACGTAGTTTCGGCTAATAAAGCCTCATCAGTGACCCTGTAATGATCCGATAACGAAAGCCAGAGGAAACATACTGCAATTTTGCGAACTCGAATAGGCAGTCGATTCAAAGACTGATATAAATCAAAATGGGGTCCAAATAATTAAAAACGTGTCTAGAATATGAGTCTAAACCAATAATTTATTTCTGATTTCTCAGAATATTCACGCTGATCTCAAAGGACCAAAAGTAAAATATAAACTGCACTATGGTTGATGTACGGGGAGACGTTTTACGGCCGCCACACGGCACAACACCAGCTGCAGTGAAGGCAAATAAAAATCAAAAATGAGTTCCTTTAAGAGCAATGAAAAATTTCATAAGAAAGAAGATGGGTCATACTACGTAGTTTCGGCTAATAAAGCCTCATCAGTGACCCTGTAATGATCCGATAACGAAAGCCAGAGGAAACATACTGCAATTTTGCGAATTTCGATTAGGCAGTCGATTCAAAGACTGATATAAATCAAAATGGGGTCCAAATAATTAAAAACGTGTCTAGAATATGAGTCTAAACCAATAATTTATTTCTGATTTCTCAGAATATTCACGCTGATCTCAAAGGACCAAAAGTAAAATATAAACTGCACTATGGTTGATGTACGGGGAGACGTTTTACGGCCGCCACACGGCACAACACCAGCTGCAGTGAAGGCAAATAAAAATCAAAAATGAGTTCCTTTAAGAGCAATGAAAAATTTCATAAGAAAGAAGATTGGTCATACTACGTAGTTTCGGCTAATAAAGCCTCATCAGTGACCCTGTAATGATCCGATAACGAAAGCCAGAGGAAACATACTGCAATTTTGCGAATTTCGAATAGGCAGTCGATTCAAAGACTGATATAAATCAAAATTGGGGCTAAATAACTAAAAACGTATATAGAATATGAGTCTAAACCAATAATTTATTTCTGATTTCTCAGAATATTCACGCTGATCTCAAAGGACCAAAAGTAAAATATAAACTGCACTATGGTTGATGTACGGGGAGACGTTTTACGGCCACCACACGGCACAACACCAGCTGCAGTAAAGGCAAATAAAAATCAAAAATGAGTTCCTTTACGAGCAATGAAAACATTCATAAGAAAGAATAAGTCACATTTCAGGACTATTTTTCCAGCCTACACTCGGAGATAATCGATTACAACTAGGATGAAAGTTATTTAACTGTCCTTCATACTTAAGCGAAAGTAACCTCCATTTGTGAACGGAAAAATAATTTATGAAAGGACTTTTTCAGGACATCTTAAATCAACTTCTTTAAGGATTTGAATACTTTTATATAAGTAGCCAGTTGGCCATTTTGTGGGAAAGAAACTATCATTTTAGCTTTCCGCTATTGATGTTTCCATTAGGGTCTACATTACGATAACACACCCGTGCGACATAGTGCATTTTTCTCATCTCCAAAATGGCTACTTTTCTGATGAAAATCCGTGATATTTTTCTTATAAATACTGCAAACATAGGTCGTGGGTGCTCGTTAGAACCGCCTCATTGAGGCGGTTCTAACGAGTACCCACAACCTATGTCTTGGAGCAAAAATAAGAAAAATAATGTTTACCCCCGTAAACCCCAATTTTCTCTATATAAAGTGGGGTATAGGGGGGTCTTCATTTCACGGACTAGTTCACGTGATGGTTATTTCTTGTTTGTGTTTCTTTCCTTTTGGTGTCACTGATGGGGGCTGTGGGTTAATTGTATCGATTCCTGATCACTGCCTCCACTTCTATTTTGTTGCAGATAAATATTCAAGATGAAAATTCCAACATGCGTGCACTTTCGTGACCGCCGATTTCGAAAATAATAATAATAATAATAATAAAACGATTATCCATGACACAGAATGCGGTTTCAAACGACTTACAGAAGACTATCATGAAAACATGCCTTTACAATTTTGACCCCCTTAAACCCCAATTTTTTATTACTTAAAACTGGGGTTTTAGGGTTGTACATTATTTTTCGCATTTCTGCTCAAAAACAGTACCTCCAGTCTATGTTTTGAACGGAAATATGTAAAATATCAGAATTTTGATCTGAAAATTTTTTTGTTTTGGGCGGAAAAATTTTCAATATATTTGAATTGGCATGTTTTCGTAATGCAAACAAGCGAACAAGTATTGGCCGCAGTCATTATTTAAAATAATTGGAGTATAATATGCATACTACGGGATCTCCGTTTGAATAGAGTCTCTTTCGCAAAAGGAATAAACAGATCTATAACCATAAAATAACTATCAAAAGAAGAAAGTAGAAACTATTTAAGTTCATTAAAAAGACACTTTATTTCGAAGAAAAAAAAACTTCATTTCACGAAAGTAAAGTTCCTGTTAAAGGGGACAGACTTTGTTTATACAATATTTCCTAATTATTTACAGTAATGAAACAAAGCGAAAGCAATGAGAAAGAATTCTCAAGAGGAAATATGGCCCTGGTGTATATTTCACATCTCCATCTGTTGCATGCACAAACAGATTGGTTTACGATCAGTACTAGCATTCGAAACAACCCCTTGCTGTGTGATGAAACCAAACATGATAATAACCATGGCTGTTCGTTCCCAAAGATGTTAAAATGCTGCCAGTAGTTTCCAAAGTGGCAATTTTGTGATACAAGTTGCCGTACTGTTAATTCAGTATTTTCCCCAAGTTGCCGTACTTAAAAATCCAAGTTGCCGTACTCCCTTGTTTTGTATTTTTTGAAAGAAAACTGCAGTATTAAGCGAACGTTTCAATTAAAACTTATACACAACAACTTTTCTAACCTTCTATATGTTCCGGCATGGAAAAAAAGGCCAGTGGTCTTTAATCAAAGCAAAAACGAGTACTTTCGACGAAAAATATTATTTGTTCTTGGTACCAGCTGTCAAGATTTCAGTCTGTTTAGCGATTTCCAGTGAGTTGTTATCAGACTCATGAAAGCAGGCAAGAGCTAGATATCTCTCCGACACATATACATTTTGCTATAAATGGCAGAATCATGTAAAAACCTGTAAACAGCTTTTTACCTACCTTACTATGTGTCATACTTGCGATAAATATTGATTTCGCTGGTACTTTTGAGTAACAAGTTCCGGAGTCGATGCTACACGGTGATAAGCGTTTAACGCGAGTAAGGGCTCCATAAGAGTCTAAGAAAGTATATGACGTCAAATTACTGAACCTGGCCTCTAGTATGCTCACAAGGTTTTTCTATGATTTGACCTATTGACCTACTTTTTGACCGGACATAACCCATATTCGAACTTGACCGAGATATTGTCAAGATGATCATTCTGAGCAAGACTCTTGCTGATCAGACCAAAACCGTGGCTCCATAAGAGTCTAAGAAAGTATACGACGTCAAATTACTGAATTTGGCCACTAGTATGTTCACAATATTTTTCTATGACTTGACCGATTGACCTACTTTTTGACCCGACATGACCCATATGTGAACTTGACCGAGATATTGTTAAGATGATCATTCTGAGGTAGTTTGATGATCATCGGACCAAAACTGTGGCCTCTAGTGTTTTCACAAGGTTTTTTTTTAATGATTTGACCTACTGACCTACTTTTTGACCCGACATGACCAATATTCGAACTTGACCGAAATATTATCAAGCTGATAATTCTGAGTAAGATTGAGGATCATCGGTCTCAAACTGTGGCCTCTAGTGTGTTCACAAGGTTTTTCTATAATTTGACCTACTAACCTACTTTTTGACCCGACATGATCCATATTCGAAGTTGACCGAGATATCAAGACGATCATTCTGAGCTAGACTGATGATCCGACCAGAACTGTGACCTCATGTGTGTTCAAAAGGTAATTTGCACACCCGTGGGCCAGGCCTCAGATTCTATGACGCCGGTGGGTCAAACCTCAGATTCTATGATGGTTCAGCGTAAAGGCTTACTGATAATTAGAGAGAATCTAATTTTATGTAATGTTGGTTGGTGCCTGATGCTGTGTCTCTGGTCGGGCCCATCGGAGTCAACTGTTGGTTATCTTTTGCTTCAACCTCTCAGTTGTTTCTTGCTGTCGAGTCCTCACTGTTGTTTCATCTCAGTGGTTGTTTGATCTTTGTGTTCGCGTAGATGTTGCACTGATGAAATAGGAGGCCTTCATGCGGACTGAACAAATTATTTGTCTAAATCGCGACGGGAGTAAGGGCGAGGATTGTGGCCACGTTAAATCGATTTAATCCCACCCCCGCCACACACACACACACACACACACCCAGAGTTGAAAATTCGTTTCACTGACCGTTCCAAGGAGGTTCTTCTGTCGCGTTTTTTTTGTTGTTATAGTTTGTCTTTGAGTGTGTGTATCGCTTATTTTATTTTGTTTTGGATAGCCAATTGGCCATTTTGTGGGAAAAATAACTGTCATTTTGGCTTTCCGCCATATATGTTTCTATTAGGGTCTAGTTGTTTTATGTTTGTGCTTCTTTCCCTTTGGTGTCTCTGATGAGAGATGTGGGTTAATTGTATCGATTCCTGATCATTGTAGATGCCTCAGTGGTGTAGTGGTTACGCTACTCGCCTTGTAAACCAGGGATCGCAGGATGAGTCTTTAAACCGAGGTCCCGTCTCCGCATGACCTTAGCTGTTGGTGGGACGTAAAACTCAAACACTCACTCACTCCTGATCATTGCCTTCTCTTCTTTTTTTCTATGATTTTACCTACTGACCTACTTTTTCACCCGACATGACCCATATTCGAACTTGACCGAGATATTGTCAAGATGATCATTCTGAGTAAGGACTTGAAAAAATTCAGTGTACTGCTTGCTATCCTGCTGCTGATCATATTATTGCTGGCAATATAAAAATATTCCTGATTCTAGGATGCGAAATATAATTTCTTATGGACCGAAATATCGATTTCCTTCTAAAATTGATTTCAATAAGTGTAGAGATGAAATCGCTGCTGCCTTGAATGGATTTGGTAATCGATGGTGTAAACGAGAGTATGTTGAGCAAAAAGCTCCCAAAGAATGGAAACGTGCCATTCTGAAACTAGTGAACAAACGCATTTCTTTCCACTCTTAAAATACGAACTTATTAGCTCTAAATCTAAGACGACTTTACGTCACCTTAAACTAGGTATTCACGAATTTCATAAGAAGTTTGTTTTGGCTCCAACAGAAAAAGTCGTTGTTTGACGGCTCCACGATGTTAATACCTTTCAGCAAGAACTTGGTGGTGCTAAGGCCTATGAGCTGCAATCTTTGGCTGTAGAGAGGGCTTTAGTTGATGACCACATTTGTCATTCAGCCACCAAGTTTGTTGTATGTGTTACAGAAGGTCAAGAAAAGCGTCCTACGTTATATTGGTTACCTAAACTCCATAAAAGACCAAACAAAGCATGGTTTATTGCAAATTCCAGCTCTTGTACCACAATTGAACTCTCCAAATTATTAACTTCATGTTTTACTGCCACCAATAAACATATGATTAAATATTGCGACAAAGTCTTTGAAAGATCAAGGAGACATCTGTTTTGGTCTATAAAAAATTCTAATGAAGTTTTTAATAAATTGAAATCCAGACGTTTTCGTGCTCCAAGTCGGTCTACTTATGATTTTTTCATCCTTGCCACTACACTTATAAAAAGAAAAACTTAATGATCTAAATGAATGGACATTTCTTAGGGTGGACTCCCTTTGTCTTGCGTGTAATTTAAGAAATGCTTTTGTCATTTCTGAAGAGCATAAGAATTATACTTTATGGTCATGTCAGAAAGTGTGTGAAACTCTCACCTTTCTACTTGACAATATTTACATAAGACTAAGTCATTTAGTCGAGTTGCGGGTATTCCGATGGGTACAAATTGCGCACCCCTTGTGGGTGAACTGTCCTTGTTTGTTATGAAAGAGACTTCATTTCATGATGTCCCTTTCCGTTGAAAACCCATATGAAATCATTGAAGCCTTTAGCTCGACTGCTAGATATTTAGATGGTTTATTAAATATTGACAATACCTATTTCGATGGTTTGATCAGTCAAATCTCCCGCACGCCTTCCCAGAACTTCAGTTAAATAAAGCAAATTCTTCTGATACCGAGGCCCCGTTTTTGGATTAAGTCTATCTCTTGTAGATGGATTTGTTTCTTGCAAAATTTATGATAAAAGCGATGCTTTTGAGATTGTAAATTTTCTTTTCTTGGATGGTGATGTTCCTCGTGCGGCATCCTATGGTGTTTATATTTCGCAATTAATTCGATCTGCCAGAGTGTCTAGCCATGTAACTGACTTCAACACTCGTAATAAATTTTGAAATGCTAAACTTCTTAACCAGGGTTATCGGTGTCGTAAACTACGCAAAGCTTTTTTCAAAATTTTGCAGACGTCATTCCGATTTAATTACAAAATTCAATGTTGGACTTAAATCTCTTCTGCAACAAGGTCTATCGGAACCCAAATTGTATGGTGACTTAGAAATTCAGAAAAATATATAATTGCAATGACTTCAGTACCAAATTTCGTAAAAGTAAAATCATTCTTCGATACAAAACGGCAGACTACATGCATGAGAGTTAACCCAATCACGGTTGACAATTTTGCTTCCCTCTTTGCACGCCGGTGGGTCAGACCTCAGATTCTATGACGGTTCCAGCGTAAAGGCTTGCAGAGAATTAGCGAGAATTTAATTTTGTGTAATGTTGGTTGGTGCCTAATGCTGTGTCTCTGGTCGGGCCCATCGGAGAATAACTGTTGGTTTTCTTTTGCTCCAGTATTTCAGTTGTTTCTTGCTGTCGAGTCCTCTGTGGTTGTTTGATTTTAGTGTTCACGGAGATGTTGCACTGATGAGTATGGCCACGTAAAGTCGATTTAAGCCCCTGCCCCCAGTGAAATTTGTTTCACTGACCGTTTCAAGGCGGTTCTTCCGTCGCGGTTTATTTGTGTTATGGCTTGTCTTTGAGTGTGTGTATCGCTTATTTAATTTTGTTTTAGACAGCCAATTGGCCATTTTGTGGGAAAGTAACTCTCCCTTTGGCTTTTCGCTATTGATGTTTCCATTAGGGTCTAGTTGTTTCATGTTTGTGTTTCTTTCCCTTTGGTGTCTCTGATGGGAGCTGTGTGTTAATTGCATCAATTCCTGATCATTGCCTTCACTTCTATTCTGATGGGGATCGGACCAAAACTGTGGCATCTAAGTGTGTTCACAAGGTTTTTCTATGATTTGATCTACTGACCTATTTTTGAACTGACAAGACCAATATTCGAACTTGACATTTTGAGTAAGTTTGACGAAGATCGGACCAAAACGTTGGCCTCAAGTTTGTTCACAAGGTTTTTCTATGATTTGACCTGCTGGCCTACCTTTGGAACCGACATGACCCGAACTCGACCGAGATATTGTCAAGATGATAATTTTGAGCAAGATTGAAGATGATCAGACCAAAACTGTGGCACTAGTGTGTTCACAAAGTTTTTCTATGATTTGACCTGCAGGCCTACTTTTTGACCCGATATAATCCATATTCGATGTTGACCGAGATAGTGTCAAGATGATCATTCTGAGTAAATATAATGATGATAAGACTAAAACTGTGGCCTCTAGTGTGTTCATAATGTTTTTCTATGATTTTTTCTACTGTCCTACTTTTTGACCCGACATGACCCATATTCGGACTTGACCGAGATATTGTCAAGATGTTCATTCTGAGAAAGTTTGATGATTATCGGACTAAAACTGTGACCTCTAGTGTGCTCACAAGGTTTTCCTATGCTTTGACCTTGTGACCTACCATTTGACCCGACATGACCCATATTCGAACTTGACCGAGATATTGTCAAGTTGATTATTCTGAATTAGATTGATGATGATTAGACCAAAACTGTGGTCTCTTGTGTGTTCACAAGCTTTTTCTATGTTTTGACCTACTGGCCGCCTTTTTGACCCGACATGACCCATATTCGTTTTTGACCGAAATATTGTCTAGATGATCATTCTGAGCAAGTTTGATGCTGATCAGACCAAAACTGTGGCCTCTACTGTGTTCACAAGGCATTTTTATGATTTGACCTTCTCATCTAATTTTAACCCGACATGGTCCATATTCGAACTTGGCCGAGATATTGTCAACATGATCATTCTGAACAAGTTTGATGATGCTCGGACCAAAACTGTGGCATCTAGTGTAGGTTTTTCTATGATGTGACCTACTGACCTACTTTCTGACCCGTCATGAACAATATTCGAACTTGACCGAGACATTGTCATGATGATTATTTTGACCAAGTTTGAGGATGATAGGCCCAAATCTGTGGCCTCTAGTGTGTTCACAAAAAAAGTTTAGGCACGGACGACGGACGATGACGCCGGACACCTCACAGTTAGGAAAGATCACCATGACATTCAGGTCAATATTTCTGGACAGACCTTTTGAAGTTATTTTGCAGAAATGCTCACCTTTATTAGACGATGTGTCGCGCACAAGACCCATGTCCGTACCTCCACTGTTAAGAACATCATTAGAGGTCAAAGCAGGGGTCTGTTTTCGTGTCCGGTCAATAACTATCTTATTCTTATTCTTGGCATCAAAACAGGAGTTGAATGGAAGTTAATCAATTCCATTGGTAAAGGTCATTTACTGGCCTTTGTCCTGGATAGATCAGATGGATCAGATTCAGTAATTTTTATCTTCTCAACTTAAACCAGCTACGCTGAAAGAAACCAAATTACGTATGGTGCCTGTATGGGATGAGGCAATGAAAACTTATTTGTAGGATTGAAGTCACATAACAAGGATGTCTCTCATGTTCTTATATTGTGAAAACCATTGGGAAATCTCCTTTCAGATACCAAGTTGCTGATGACCTTGAAACTTGATATGAAGCATTCGGGACTTGGGGTTATAACCAAGTTTGTTCAAATGGCAGACTTGGTTGACCATGGCCTATTTTACATCAAGGTAAACTTTGGCATGTGAAAGAGGCAAAACCGTGGATTTTTTCTTATTCTGTCGTAGCCGGTGGCATCAAAATTGATATTCATAGCAAGTTTGCACATATGATGACCTTTGGTTGACCTTGAACTGTATTATGTCACTTGGGCATTTCTAATGGGAACAAAAACCAAAACGGGGGATTTTTCCGAATCTCTTGTATCCTTTGGCATCAGAATTGATATTTGCATGCAGTTAAATGGAAGTTGACAATTATGACCAAGATTGCTACCATGCATGATGAAAAAGACTAGAAACTTTTCATTTCAGGAACTGAAAGACAAGATTATTCAAGCCACAGTGGTTCGTTGAAAAACATGGCTGCCAGGGGCTGGGCAAGTTTTTCACACTTGACCTTTGGTGAGCGCAGTGGCTCATTTTATTTAAAACATCACGAAAACACGCCTATATAATATTGACCCCCTTGAACCCCACTTTTATATTGTAAAACTAGGGTTTAAAAGGGTAAATCTTATTTTTGTTATTTCTGCTCTAAAATATAGTTTGTGGGTACTCGTTAGAACCGCCTCGATGAGGCGGTTCTAACGAGTACCCACAATCTATATTTTGAGCAGACATAAGAAAAATATCACAATTATTCATCTTAAAATTTCATTTTTTCGGCACTAAAGGTTACACCGTATTTGTATAGGCGTGTTTTCGTAATGATATGTTCACCGGTTTAAGAGGAGATATATTTTAAGCATAATGATAACAGATGATATGTTTTCTATTTTCAGCTCTGATAGCCATCTTTATCATACATTTTATATAAAATACTTAGTATTTGAATATGCGATACGAACGTGACACCAATGCACGTATCACGCTTGCACGTGCTTTTGCAATATTTTCGTCTGTTCGAACTGTTTGGCAAAAAACAACAACAAAAAAACAAGAGGGCCATGATGGCCCTGGATCGCTCACCTGATCCATAGAGTAATAAGTGGGCCCTGGGGAGGGTTATTATTGACACCAAGGCTATAATGTGCATAATGTTGAGGGAGGTCTAAAAAGGTGAAGGTTCATACCAAATATCAACAAAGGCTATAATTTGAACAATCTTGGCAAAGGTCCAATAGATGAAGCTACACACCAAATATCAAAGACCAGGGCATTGCGGTTTCAGAGAAGAAGATTTTTTAAAGATATTCTCTACATAAGCCTATGTAAAACCAAATGGCCAAGAGGCGGGGGTATTTTTGGCCTCAGGGCTGTAATTTAAACAATCTTGATAGAGGTCCACTAGATGAAGCTTCACACCAAATATCCAAGACCTGGGCCTTGCTGTTTCAGAGAAGAAGATCTCTATATAAGTCTATGTAAAACCAAAGGGCCCCGGGGAGGGGGCATTTGAGGCCCAAGGGCTATAATTTCAACAATATTGGTAGAGGTCCACTAGATGAAGCTCCATACCAAAATATCAAAGACATGGGCCTTGCAGTTTCAGAGAAGATTTTTAAATATTTCCCTATATAAGCCTATGTAAAACCAAAGGTCTCAGGGCAGGGGCAGTTTTAGCCCCAGGGATATAATTCAAACAATCTTGATAGAGATCCACTTGATGAAATTTCACACCAAATATCAAAGACCTACGCCTTGTGGTTTCACAGAAGAAAAAGATTTTCCCTATAGAAGTCTATGTAAAACCAATGGGCCCCGAGGCGGGGCCATTTTTGGTCTCAGGGCTATAATTTGAACAATCTTTGCAGAGGTCCACTAGATGAAGCTTAATACCAAATATCAAAGACCTAGGCCTTGTGGTTTCAGAGCAGAAGATTTTTTCAAGATTTTCCCCATATAAGCCTATGTAAAACCAAAGCGTCCCAGGGCGGGGGCATTTTTGGCCCCAGCACTATAATTTGCATAATTTTGGTAGGGGTCCACTTGATGAAGCTTCATTCCAAATAGCAAAGACCTGGGCCTTGCTGTTTCAGAGAAGAAGATTTTTAAAGATTTTCCCTATATAAGCCCATGTAAACCCAAAGGGCCCCGGGGCGGGGGCATTTTTGGCCCCAGCACTATAATTTGACCAATCTTGGTAGGGGTCCACTAGATGAAGCTTCATACCAAATATCAAAGACCTGGGCCTTGCGGTTTCAGAGAAGAAAATTTTTAAATATTTTCCCTATATAAGCCCATGTAAAACTAAAGGGCACCGCGGCAGAGGCATTTTGGCCCCAGCACTATAATTTGATCAATCTTGGTAGGGGTCCACTAGATGAAGCTTCATACCAAATATCAAAGACCTGGGCCTTGTGGTTTCAGAGAAGACGATTTTTTAAGTTTTCGGTGAAAAAATCTATTTTTGGCTCCTGTGACCTAGATGTGCAACAGACCGGAACCATTTGAACAACTTTGAAAGGGGACCACCTAAGGATTATTCCTATGAAGTTTGGTCAAAATCCGATCAGTGGTTTAGGAGAAGATGTCGTTTGAAGAAATTGTTTACGCACGGATGACAGACAAAAAGTGATCCTAATATAAAACACAAGAGGGCCATGATGGCCCTGGATCGCTCACCTGATCCATAGAGTAACAAGTGGGTCCCGGGGAGGGCCATTATTGACCCCAGGGTTATAATGTGCATAATATTGAGGGAGGTCTAAATAGGTGAAGCTTCATACAAAATATCAACAAAGGCTATACTTTGAACAATCTTGGATAGAAGCCTCCGCGGTCGAGTGGTTACGCTACTCGCCTTGTAAACCAGGGGTCGCAGGTTCGATCCCGGGCTTCTCCAGACTTTCGGATGAGTCTTTAAACCGAGGTCCCGTCTCCGTATGACCTTACCTGTTGGTGGGACGTAAAACTCAAACACTCACTCACTTGAACAATCTTGGGGAAGGTCCACTAGATGAAGCTACACAACAAATATCAAAGACATGGGCCTTGTGGTTTCAGAGAAGAAAATTTTTTTCCCTACATAAGCCTATGTAAAACCAAATGCCCCATGGTGGGGGCATTTTTGGCCTCAGGGCTATAATTTAAACAATCTTGATAGAGGTTCACTAGATGAAGCTTCAAACAAAATATCAAAGACATGGGCCTTGCAGTTTCAGAGAAGAAGATTTTTAAAGATTTCCCTATATAAGTCCATGTAAAACCAAAGGGTCTCGGGGCGGGGGCATTTTTTGCCCCAGGGCTATAATTTGAACAATCTTGATAGAGGTCCACTAGATGAAATTTCACAACAAATATCAAAGACCTAGGCCTTATGGTTTCACAGAAGAAGATTTTTAAAGATTTTCCCTATACAAGTCTATGTAAAACCAATGGGCCCCCGGGGGTGGGTGGGTGTGTGTGTGTGTGGGGGGGGGTGGTATGGGCTATAATTTGAACAATCTTGGTAGAGGTCCACTAGATGAAGCTTCATACCAAATTACCAAAGACCTAGGCCTTGTTGTTTCAGAGAAGAAAATTTTTCAAGATTTTCCCTATATTAGTCTATGTAAAACCATAGGGCCCCGGAGTGGGGGCATTTTTGGCACCAGGCTATAATTTGAACAATCTTGGTAGAGATCCACAAGATAAAGCTTCATTCCAAATATCAAAGACCTTGGCCTTGCGGTTTCAGAGAAGAAGATTTTTAAAGATTTTCCATATATAAGCCTATGTAAAACCAAAGGGCCCCGGGGCGGGGGCATTTTTGGCCCCAGCACTATAATTTGAACAATCTTGGTAGGGGTTCACTAGATGAAGCTTCATACCAAATAGCAAAGACCTGGGCCTTGCGGTTTCAGAGAAGAAGATTTTTAAAGAGTTTCCCTATATAAGCCCATGTAAAACCAAAGGGCCCCGGGGCAGGGGCATTTTTGGCCCCAGCACTATAATTTGGACAATCTTGGTAGGGGTCCACTAGATGAAGCTTCTTACCAAATATCAAAGACCTAGGCCTTGCGGTTTCAGAGAATAAGATTTTTAAAGTTTTTCACTATGTAAGCCCATACAAAACCAAAGGGCCCCAGGGCGGGGGCATTTTTGGGCCCAGCACTATAATTTGAACAAACTTGGTAGGGGTTCTCTAGATGAAGCTTCATAGCAAATATCAAAGACTTGGGCCTTGTGGTTTCAGAGAAGAAGATTTTTTAAATTTTCGGTGAAAAAAATCTATTTTTGGCTCCTGTGACTTAGATGTGCAACTGACTGGAACCATTTGAACAACTTTGAAAGGGGACCACCTAAGGATCATTCTTATGAAGTTTGGTTAAAATCTGATTAGTGGTTTAGGAGGAGATGTCGTTTGAAGAAAAAGTTTTAGCATGCACGCACGTACGGACGGACGGACGGACGGACGGACGCACGACGGACGAAAAGTGATCCCAAAAGCTCGTCTCGTCACTACGTGACAGGTGAGCTAAAAAAAACATGGCACGGCGCAATGTCCGTGAAGTTGGCTGCCAGTTGCCAGTTGCCTATTCAATCGGCAACTGGCAAATGGCATCTAACTTCACAGTGTGGCTGCCAATTCGCTAATTCTATTGAATTTGCAACTGTCAACTGGCAGCCAGCTGCCAATTCGATTTGAAAGGGTTTAAGAGTATAAAAACTGAATAGGCAACTGGCAAACGGCAAATTCGACAATCCTAGTGAATTGGCAACTGGCAACTGGCAGCCAGCTGCCAATTCGATTTGAGAAGGTTTTAGAGTATAAGAAATGAATAGGCAACAGGTAAACGGCAACCAGATGCCAATTCGCTAATTCTATTGAATTGGCAACCGGCAGCCAGCTGCCGATTCACTAATTCTATTGAATAGCCAGCTGCCAGTTCGATTTGAGACGATTTTAGAGCATAAGAACCGAATAGGCAACTGGCAACCGGCAGTCAGCTGCCAATTCGTTAATTCTATTGAATTGGCAACTGGCAACTAGCAGTCAGCTGCCAATTCGATTTGAGACGGTTTAAGAGAACAAAAACTGAATAGGCAACTGGCAAACGGCAACCAGTTGCCAATTCGACAATCCTAGTGAATTGACAACTGGCAACTGGCAGCCAGCTGCTAATTCGATTTGAGATGGTTTTAGAGTATTCGAACTGAATAGGCAACTGGCAAACGGCAACCAGATGCCAATTCGCTAATTCTATTTAATTGGCAACTGGCAACTGGCAGCCAGCTACCAATTCGATTTGAGAGGGTTTTAGAGTATAAGAAATGAATAGGCAACTGGCAAACGGCAACCAGATGCCAATTCGCTAATTCTATTGAATTGGCAACTGGCAATGGGCAGCCAGCTGCCAATTCGATTTGAGAGGTTTTAGAGTATAAGAAATGAATAGGCAACCAGATGTCAAATCGCTAATTCTATTGAATTGGCAACTGGAAACCGGCAGCCAGCTGTCAATTCGCTAATTCTATTGAATTGGCAACTGGCAGCCAGCTGCCAATTCTATTTGAGACGATTTATAAGCATAAGAACTGAATAGGCAACTGGCAACCGGCAGCCAGCTGCCAATTCGCTAATCCTATTTAAATGGCAACTGGCAAATGGCAGCCAGCTGCCAATTCGACTTGAGACGGTTTAAGAGTACATCAACTGAATAGGCAACTGGCAAACGGCAATCCTAGTGAATTAGCAACTGGCAACTGGCAGCCAGCTCTCAATGCGATTTGAGACGGTTTTAGAGTATAAGAACAGAGCAGGCAACAGGCAAACGGCAACCAGAAGCCAATTCTCTAATTCTATTGAATTGGCAACTGCCAACTAGCAGCCAGCTTCCAATTCGATTTGAGAGGGTTTTAGAGTATAAAAACTGAATAGGGATCTGGCAAACGGCAACCAGTTGCCAATTCGACAATCCTAGTGAATTGGCAACTGGCAACTGGAAGCCACCTGCCAATTCGATTTGAGACGGTTTTAGAGTATAAGAAATGAATAGGCAACTGGCAAACGGCAACCAGATGTCAATTCGCTAATTCTTTTGAATTGGCAACTGGCAACTGGCGGCCAGCTGCCAATTCGCTAATTCTATTGAATTGGCAACTGGCAACTGGCAGCCAGCTGCCAATTCGATTTGAGACGATTTTAGAGCATAAGAACTGAATAGGCAACTGGCAACCGGCAGCCAGCTTCAAATTCGCTAATTCTATTGAATTGGCATCTGGCAACTAGCAGACAGCTGCCAATTCGATTTGCGACGGTTTAAGAGTACAAAAACTGAATAGGCAACTAGCAAACGGTAACCAGTTGCCTAATCGAAAATCCTAGTGAATTGGCAACTGGCAACTGACAGCCAGCTGGCAATTCGATTTGAGACGGTTTTAGAGTATAAGAAATGAATAGGCAACTGGCAAACGGCAACCAGATGCCAATTCGCTAATTCTATTGAATTGGCAACTGGCAACTGGCAGTCAGCTGCCAATTCGATTTGAGAGGGTTTAAAAGTATAAAAAACGAATAGGAAACTGGCAAACGGCAACCAGCTGCCAATTCGATTTGAGAGGGTTTAAGAGTATAAAACTGAATAGGCAACTGGCAAACGGCAACCAGTTGCCAAATCGACAATTCTAGTAAATTGGCAACTGACAACTTGCAACCAGCTGCCAATTCGATTTAAGACGGTTTTAGAGTAAAAGAAATCGAATAGGCAACTGGCAAACGGCAACCAGATGCCAATTCGCTAATTCTATTGAATTGGCAACTGGCAACAGGCAGCCAGCTGCCAATTCGATTTGAGAGGGTTAAAGAGTATAAAAACTGGATAGGCAACTGGCAAACGGCAACCAGTTTGCCAATTCGACAATCCTAGTGAATTGGCAACTGGCAACTGGCAGTTGCCAATTCAATAGAATTAGCGAATTGGCATCTGGTTGCCGTTTGCCAGTTGCCTATTCGATTTCTTATACTCTAAAACCGTCTTAAATCGAATTGGCTGCTGGTTGCAAGTTGCCAGTTGCCAATTTACTAGAATTGTCGATTTGGCAACTGGTTGCCGTTTGCCAGTTGCCTATTCAGTTTTTATACTCTTAAACCCTCTCAAATCGAATTGGCAGCTGGTTGCCGTTTGCCAGTTTCCTATTCATTTTTTATACTTTTAAACCCTCTCAAATCGAATTGGCAGCTGGCTGCCAGTTTTCAGTTGCCAATTCAATAGAATTAGCGAATTCGCATCTGGTTGCCGTTTGCTAGTTGCCTATTCATTTCTTATACTCTAAAACCGTCTCAAATCGAATTGGCAGCTGGCTGCCAGTTGCCAATTCACTAGGATTTTCGATATGGCAACTGGTTACCAGCTGCCAATTCGATTTGAGAGGGTTAAAGAGTATAAAAACTGGATAGGCAACTGGCAAACGGCAACCAGTTTGCCAATTCAACAATCCTAGTGAATTGGCAACTGGCAACTGACAGCCAGCTGCCAATTCTATTTGAGACGGTTTTAGAGTATACGAAATGAATAGGCAACTGGCAAACGGCAACCAGATACCAATTCGCTACTGCTATTGAATTGGCAACTGGCAACTGGCAGCCAGCTGCAAGTTCCATTTGAGACGGTTTAAGAGTACAAAAACTAAATAGGCATCTGGCAAAGGGCAACCAGTTGCCAATACGACAGTCCTAGTAAATTGGCAACTGGCAACTTGCAGCCAGCTACCAATTCGATTTGAGACGGTTTTAGAGTATACGAACTGAATAGGCTACTGGCAAACGGCAACCAGATGCCAATTCGCTAATTCTATTGAATTGGCAACTGGCAACTGGGAGCCAGCTGCCAATTCGATTTGAGAGGTTTAAGAGTATAAAAACTGAATAGGCAACGTGCAAACGGCAACAAGTTGCCAATTCGTCAATCCTAGTGAACTGGCAACTGGCAACTGACATCCAGCTGCCAATTCGATTTGAGACGGTTTTAGAGTATAATAAATGGATAAGCAACTGGCAAACGGCAACCAGCTGCCAATTCGCTGATTCTATTGAATTGGCAACTAGCAACTGGCAGCCAGCTGCCAATTCGATTTGAGACGATTTTAGAGCATAAGAACTGAATAGGCAACTGGCAACCGGCAGCCAGCTTCAAATTCGCTAATTCTATTGAATAGGCAACTGGCAGCCAGCTGCCAATTCGATTTGCGACGGTTTAAGAGTACAGAAACAGAATAGGCAACTGGCAAACGGCAACCAGTTGCCAATTCGAAAATCCTAGTGAATTGAAAACTGGCAACAGGCGGCCAGCTGCCAATTCGATTTTAGAGGGTTAAAGAGTATAAAAACTGAATAGGCAACTGGCAAACGGCAACCAGTTGCCAATTCGACAAGCCTAGTGAATTGGCAACTGGCAACTGGCAGCCAGCTGCCAATTCGATTTGAGACGGTTTTAGAGTATAAGAAATGAATAGGCAACTGGCAAACGGCAACCAGATGCCAATTCGCTAATTCTATTGAATTGGCAACTGGCAGCCAGCTGCCAATTCGATTTGAGAGTGTTAAAGAGAATAAAAACTGAATAGGCAACTGGCAAACGGCAACCAGTTGCCAATTCGACAAGCCTAGTGAATTGGCAACTGGCAACTGGCAGCCAGCTGCCAATTCGATTTGAGACGGATTTAGAGTATAAGAACTGAATTGGCAACTGGCAAACGGCAACCAGATGCCAATTCGCTAATTCTATTGAATTGGCAACTTGCAACAAGCTGCCAATTCGATTTGAGAGGGTTAAATAGTATAAAATCTGAATAGGCAACTGGCAAACGGCAACCAGTTGCCAACTCGACAATCCTAGTGAATTGGCAACTGGCAACTGGCAGCCAGCTGCCAATTCGATTTGAGACGGTTTTAGAGTATAAGAAATGAATAGGCAACTGGCAAAGGGCAACCAGGTGTCAATTCTCTAATTCTATTGAATTGGCAACTGGCAACCGGCAGCCTGCTGCCAATTCGCTAATTCTATTGAATTTGCAACTGGCAACTGGCAGCCAGCTGCCAATTCGATTTGAGACGGTTTAAGAGTACAAAAACTGAAAAGGCAACTGGCAAACGACAACCAGTTGCCAATTCGACAGTCTTAGTGAATTGGCAACTGGCAACTGGCAGCCATCTGCCAATTCGATTTGAGACGGTTTTAGGGTTTAAGAACTGAATAGGCAACTGGCAAACGGCAGCCAGTTGCCAATTTACTAGGATTTTCGAATTGGCAGCTGGTTGCCGTTTGCCAGTTGCCTTTTCAGTTTTTATACTCTTAAACCCTTTCAAATCGAATAGGCAGCTGACTGCCAGCTGCAAGTTGCCAATTTAAAAGAATTAGCGAATTAGTTGCCAGTTGCCTATTTAGTTATTATGCTCTAAAATCGCCTCAAATCGAATTGGCAGCTGGCTTCCAGTTGCCAGTTGCCAATTCAATAGAATTAGCGAATTGGCAGCTGGCTGTCGGTTGCCAGTTACCAATTCAACAGATTTAGCGAATTGGCATCAGGTTGCCGTTTGCCAGTTGCCTATACATTTCTTATACTCTAAAACCGTCTCAAATCGAATTGACATCTGGCTGCCAGTTGCCAGTTGCCAATTCACTAGGATTGTCGAATTGGCAACTGGTTGCCGTTTGCCAGTTGCCTATTTAGTTTTTATACTCTTAAACCCTCTCAAATCGAATTGGCAGCTGGCTGCCAGTTGCTAGTTCAATAGAATTATCGAATTGGCATCGGGTTGCCGTTTGTCAGTTGCCAATTCACTAGGATTTGTTGAATTGGCAACTTGTTTCCGTTTGCCAGTTGCCTATTTAGTTTTTGTGCTCTTAAACCGTCGCAAATCGAATTGGCAGCTGGCTGCCAGTTGCCAGTTGTCAATTCAATATAATTAGCGCATTGGCAGTTGGCTGCCGGTTGTCAGTTGCCAATTCAATAGAATTAGTGAATTGGCATCTGGTTGCCGTTTGCTAGTTGCCTATTCATTTCTTATACCTTAAAACCGTCTAAAATCGAATTGGCAGGTGGCTGCCAGTTGCCAGTTGCCAATTCACTAGGATTGTCGAATTGGCAACTGGTTGCCGTTTGCCAGTTGCCTATTAAGTTTTTATACTCTTAAACCCTCTCAAATCGAATTGGCAGCTTGCTGACAGTTGCCAGTTGCCAATTCAATAGAATTAGCGAATTGACAGCTGGCTGTCGGTTGCCAGTTGCCAATTCAATAGAATTAGCGAATTGGCATCTGGTTGCCGTTTGCCAGTTGCCTATTCAGTTCTTATACTCTAAAACCGTCTCAAATGGAATTGGCAGCTGGCTGCCAGTTGCAAGTTGCCAATTCACTAGGATTGTCGAATTGGCAACTGGTTGTCGTTTGACAGTTTCCTATTCAGTTTTTGTACTCTTAAACCGTCTCAAATCGAATTGGCAGCTGGCTGCCAGTTGCAAGTTGCCAATTTAAAAGAATTAGCGAATTGAAAGCTGGCTGCCGGTTGCCAGTTGCCTATTCAGTTCTTATGCTCTAAAATCGTCTCAAATCGAATTGGCAGCTGGCTGCCAGTTGCAAGTTGCCAATTCAATAGAATTAGCGAATTGGCAGCTGGCTGCCGGTTGCCAGTTGCCAATTCAATAGATTTAGCGAATTGGCATCTGGTTGCAGTTTGCCAGTTGCCTATTCATTTCTTATACTCTAAAACCGTCTCAAATTGAATTGGCAGGTGGCTGCCAGTTGCCAGTTGCCAATTCACCAGGATTGTCGAAATGGCAACTGGTTGCCATTTGCCAGTTGCCTATACAGTTTTTATACTCTTAAACCCTCTCAAATAGAATTGGCAGCTTGCTGACAGTTGCCAGTTGCCAATTCAATAGAATTAGCGAATTGGCAGTTGGCTGTCGGTTGCCAGTTGCCAATTCAATAAAATTAGCGAATTGGCATCTGGTTGCCGTTTGCCAGTTGCCTATTCAGTTCTTATTCTTATATTCAGTTTTGTACTCTAAAACCGTCTCAAATCGAATTGGCAGCTTGCTGACAGTTGCAAATTGCCAATTTAATAGAATTAGCGAATTGGCAACTGGCTGCCGTTTGCCAGTTGCCTATTCAGTTCTTAAACCCTAAAACCGTCTCAAATCGAATTGGCAGCTGGCTGCCAGTTGCTAGTTCAATAGAATTATCGAATTGGCATCGGGTTGCCGTTTGTCAGTTGCCAATTCACTAGGATTTGTTGAATTGGCAACTTGTTTCCGTTTGCCAGTTGCCTATTTAGTTTTTGTGCTCTTAAACCGTCGCAAATCGAATTGGCAGCTGGCTGCCAGTTGCCAGTTGTCAATTCAATATAATTAGCGCATTGGCAGTTGGCTGCCGGTTGTCAGTTGCCAATTCAATAGAATTAGTGAATTGGCATCTGGTTGCCGTTTGCTAGTTGCCTATTCATTTCTTATACCTTAAAACCGTCTAAAATCGAATTGGCAGGTGGCTGCCAGTTGCCAGTTGCCAATTCACTAGGATTGTCGAATTGGCAACTGGTTGCCGTTTGCCAGTTGCCTATTAAGTTTTTATACTCTTAAACCCTCTCAAATCGAATTGGCAGCTTGCTGACAGTTGCCAGTTGCCAATTCAATAGAATTAGCGAATTGACAGCTGGCTGTCGGTTGCCAGTTGCCAATTCAATAGAATTAGCGAATTGGCATCTGGTTGCCGTTTGCCAGTTGCCTATTCAGTTCTTATACTCTAAAACCGTCTCAAATGGAATTGGCAGCTGGCTGCCAGTTGCAAGTTGCCAATTCACTAGGATTGTCGAATTGGCAACTGGTTGTCGTTTGACAGTTTCCTATTCAGTTTTTGTACTCTTAAACCGTCTCAAATCGAATTGGCAGCTGGCTGCCAGTTGCAAGTTGCCAATTTAAAAGAATTAGCGAATTGAAAGCTGGCTGCCGGTTGCCAGTTGCCTATTCAGTTCTTATGCTCTAAAATCGTCTCAAATCGAATTGGCAGCTGGCTGCCAGTTGCAAGTTGCCAATTCAATAGAATTAGCGAATTGGCAGCTGGCTGCCGGTTGCCAGTTGCCAATTCAATAGATTTAGCGAATTGGCATCTGGTTGCAGTTTGCCAGTTGCCTATTCATTTCTTATACTCTAAAACCGTCTCAAATTGAATTGGCAGGTGGCTGCCAGTTGCCAGTTGCCAATTCACCAGGATTGTCGAAATGGCAACTGGTTGCCATTTGCCAGTTGCCTATACAGTTTTTATACTCTTAAACCCTCTCAAATAGAATTGGCAGCTTGCTGACAGTTGCCAGTTGCCAATTCAATAGAATTAGCGAATTGGCAGTTGGCTGTCGGTTGCCAGTTGCCAATTCAATAAAATTAGCGAATTGGCATCTGGTTGCCGTTTGCCAGTTGCCTATTCAGTTCTTATTCTTATATTCCGTTTTGTACTCTAAAACCGTCTCAAATCGAATTGGCAGCTTGCTGACAGTTGCAAATTGCCAATTTAATAGAATTAGCGAATTGGAAGCTGGCTGCCGGTTGCCAGTTGCCTATTCAGTTCTTATGCTCTAAAATCGTCTCAAATCGAATTGGCAGATGGCTGCCAGTTGCCAGTTGCCAATTCAATAGAATTAGCGAATTGGCAGCTGGCTGCCGGTTGCCAGTTGCCAATTCAATAGATTTAGCGAATTGGCATCTGGTTGCCGTTTGCCAGTTGCCTATTCATTTCTTATACTCTAAAACGTCTCAAATCGAATTGGCAGCTGCCTGCCAGTTGCAAGTTGCCAATTCACAAGGATGGTCGAATTGGCAACTGGTTGCCGTTTGCCTGTACTGTTTTTATACTCTTAAACCCTCTCAGATCGAATTCACAGCTGGCTACCAGTTGCCAGTTGCCAATTCAATAGAATTAGCGAATTGGCATCTGGTTGCCGTATACCAGTTGCCTATTCAGTTCTTATACTCTAAAACCGTCACAAATCGAATTGGCAGCTGGCTGCCAGTTGCTAGTTGCCAATTCACTAGGATTGTCGAATTGGCAACTGGTTGCCGTTTGCCAGTTGCCTATTCAGTTGTTATACTCTTAAACCCTCTCAAATCGAATTGGCGGCTGGCTGCCAGTTGCCAATTCAATAGAATTAGCGAATTTGCAGCTGGCTGCTAGTTGCCAGTTGCCTATTCAGTTCTTATGCTCTAAAATCGTCTCAAATCCAATTTGCAGCTGGGTGCCACTTGCAAGTTGCCAATTCAATAGAATTACCGAATTGGCAGCTGGCTGCAGGTTGCCAGTTGCCAATTCAATAGAATTAGCGAATTGGCATCTGGTTGCCGTTTGCCAGTTGCCTATTCATTTCTTATACTCTAAAACCGTCTCAAATCGAATTAGCAGCTGGCTGCCGGTTGCCAGTTGCCAATTCAATTGAATTTGCGAATTGGCATCTGGTTGCCGTTTGCCAGTTGCCTATTCATTTCTTATACTCTAAAACCGTCTCAAATCGAATTGGCAGCTGGCTGCCAGTTGCCAATTTACTAGGATTGTCGATTTGGCAACCGGTTGCCGTTTGCCAGTTGCCTATTCAGTTTTTATACTCTTTAACCCTCTCAAATTGAATTGGCAGCTGGCTGCCAGTTGCCAGTTGCCAACTGAATAGAATTAGCGAATTGCCGTTTGCCAGTTGCCTATTCAGTTCTTATACTCTAAAACCGTCTCAAAACGAATTGGCAGCTTGCTGCCTTTTGCCAGTTGCCAATTCACTAGGATTGTCGAATTGGCAACTGGTTGCCGTTTGCCAGTTGCCTATTCAGTTTTTGTACTCTTAAACCGTCTCAAATGGAATTGGCAGCTGGCTGGCAGTTGCCAGTTGCCAATTCAATAGAATTAGCTAATTTGCAGCTGGCTGCCGGTTGCCAATTCAAAAGAATTAGAGAATCGGCATCTGGTTGCCGTTTGCCAGTTGCCTATTCATTTCTTATACTCTAAAACCATCTCAAATCGAATTGGCAGCTGGCTGCCAGTTGCCGGTTGCCGATTCACTAGAATTGTCGAATTGGCAACTGGTTGCCGTTTGGCAGTTGCCTATTCAGTTTTTGTACTCTTAAACCGTCTCAAATGGAATTGGCAGCTGGCTGCCAGTTGCCAGTTGCCAATTCAATAGAATTAGCTAATTGGCAGCTGGCTGCCGGTTGCCAATTCAATAGAATTAGCGAATCGGCATCTGGTTGCCGTTTGCCAGTTGCCTATTCATTTCTTATACTCTAAAACCATCTCAAATTGAATTGGCAGCTGCCTGCCAGTTGCAAAGTGCCAATTCACAAGGATGGTCGAATTGGCAACTGGTTGCCGTTTGCCTGTACTATTTTTATACTCTTAAACCCTCTCAGATCGAATTGGCAGCTGGCTGCCAGTTGCCAGTTGCCAATTCAATAGAATTAGCGAATTGGCATCTGGTTGCCGTTTGCCAGTTGCCTATTCAGTTCTTATACTCTAAAACCGTCTCAAATCGAATTGGCAGCTGGCTGCCAGTTGCCGGTTGCCAGTTGCCAATTCACTGGGATTGTCGATTTGGCAACTGGTTGCCGTTTGCCAGTTGCCTATTCAGTTGTTATACTCTTAAACCCTCTCAAATCGAATTGGGGGCTGTCTGCCAGTTGCCAATTCAATAGAATTAGCGAATTTGCAGCTGGCTGCTTGTTGCCAGTTGCCTATTCAGTTCTTATGCTCTAAAATCGTCTCAAATCGAATTGGCAGCCGGGTGCCACTTGCAAGTTGCCAATTCAATAGAATTACCGAATTGACAGCTGGCTGCAGGTTGAAAGTTGCCAATTCAATAGAATTAGCGAATTGGCATCTGGTTGCCGTTTGCCAGTTGCCAATTCATTTCTTATACTCTAAAACCGTCTCAAATCGAATTAGCAGCTAGCTGCCGGTTGCCAGTTGCCAATTCAATTGAATTTGCGAATTGGTATCTGGTTGCCGTTTGCCAGTTGCCTATTCATTTCTTATACTCTAAAACAGTCTCAAATCGAATTGGCAGCTGGCTGCCAGTTGCCAATTTACTAGGATTGTCGATTTGGCAAATGGTTGCCGTTTGCCAGTTGCCTATTCAGTTTTTATACTCTTAAACCCTCTCAAATCGAATTGGCAGCTGGCAGCCAGTTGCCAGTTGCCAATTCAACAGAATTAGCGATTGGCATCTGGTTGCCGTTTGCCAGTTGCCTATTCAGTTCTTATACTCTAAAACCGTCTCAAATCGAATTAGCAGCTGGCTGCCGGTTGCCAGTTGCTAATTCAATAGAATTAGCGATTGGCATCTGGTTGCCGTTTGCCAGTTGCCTATTCAGTTCTTATACTCTAAAACCGTCTCAAATCGAATTGGCAGCTGGCTGCGAGTTGCCGATTTACTAGGATTGTCGATTTGGCAACTGGTTGCCGTTTGCCAGTTACCTATTCAGTCTTTATTCTAGTCTCTATTCATATTCTAGACAGGTTTTTATTTATTTGGACCCCATTTTGATTTATATCAGTCTTTGAATCGACTGCCTATTCGAAATTCGCAAAATTGCAGTATGTTTTACTCTGGCTTTCTTTGCCGGATCATTACAGGGTCACTGATGAGGCTTTATTAGCCGAAACTACGTAGTATGACCCATCTTCTTTCTTATGAATGTTTTCATTGCTCTTAAAGGAACTCATTTTTGATTTTTATTTATACTCTTTAACCCTCTCAAATCGAATTGGCAGCTGGCTGCCAGTTGCCAGTTGCCAATTCAATAGAATTAGCGAATTAGCAGCTTGCTGCCTTTTGCCAGTTGTCAATTCACTAGGATGGTCGAATTGGCAACTGGTTGCCGTTTGCCAGTTGCCTATTCAGTTTTTGTACTCTTAAACCGTCTCAAATGGAATTGGCAGCTGGCTGCCAGTTGCCAATTCAATAGAATTAGCGAATTGGCAGCTGGCGGCCGGTTGCCAGTTGCCTATTCAGTTCTTATGCTCTGAAAGCGTCTCAAATCGAATTGGCAGCTGGCTGCCAGTTACCAGTTACCAATCCAATATAATTAGCTAATTGGCAGCTGGCTGCCGGTTGCCAATTCAATGAAATTAGCGAATCGGCATCTGGTTTCCGTTTGCCAGTTGCCTATTCATTTCTTATACTCTAAAACCATCTCAAATCGAATTGGCAGCTGGCTGCCAGTTGCCAGTTGCCAATTCACTAGGATTGTCGAATTGGCAACTGGTTGCCGTTTGCCAGTGGTCTATTCAGTTTTTATACTCTTAAACCCTCTCAAATCGAATTGGCAGCTGGCTGCCAGTTGCCAGTTGCCAATTCAATAGAATTAGCGAATTGGCATCTGGTTGCGTTTGCCAGTTGCCTATTCAGTTCTTATACTCTAAAACCGTCTCAAATCGAATTGGCAGCTGGCCAGTTGCCAGTTGCCAATTCACTAGGATTGTCGAATTGGCAACTGGTTGCCGTTTGCCAGTTGCCTATTCAGTTTTTGTACTCTTAAACCGTCTCAAATCGAATTGGCAGCTGGCTGCCAGTTGCCAGTTGCCAATTCAATAGAATTAGCACCTTGGAATCTGGTTGCCGTTTGCCAGTTGCCTATTCAGTTCTTATAATCTTTAACCGTCTCAAACGGAATTGGCAGCTGGTTGCCAATTGCCAGTTGCCAATTCACTAGGATTGTCGAGTTGGCAACTGGTTGCCGTTTGCCAGTTGCCTATTCAGTTTTTCTACTCTTAAACTGTCTCAAATCAAGTTGGAGCTGGCTGCCAGTTGCCAGTTGCCAATTCAATAGAATTAGCGAATTGGAAGCTCGCTGCCGGTTGCCAGTTGCCTATTCAGTTCTTTTGCTCTCAAATCATCTCAAATCGAATTGGCAGCTGGCTGCCAGTTGCCAGTTGCCAATTCAATAGAATTAGCGAATTGGCATCTGGTTGCCGGTTGCCTATTCAGTTCTTAAACTCTTAAACCGTCTCAAATCGAATTGGCAGCTGGCTGCCAGTTGCTAGTTGCCAATTCACTAGGATTGTCGAATTGGCAACTGGTTGCCGTTTGCCAGTTGCCTATTCAGTTGTTATACTCTTAAACCCTGGCGGCTGGCTGCCAGTTGCCAATTCAATAGAATTAGCGAATTGGCAGCTGGCTGCTAGTTGCCAGTTGCCTATTCAGTTCTTATGCTCTAAAATCGTCTGAAATCGAATTGGCAGCTGGGTGCCACTTGCAAGCTGCCAATTAAATAGAATTACCGAATTGGCAGCTGGCTGCAGGTTGCCAGTTGCCAATTCAATAGAATTAGCGAATTGGCACCTGGTTGCCGTTTGCCAGTTGCCTATTCATTTCTTATACTCTAAAACCGTCTCAAATCGAATAAGCAGCTGGCTGCCGGTTGCTACTTGCCAATTCAATTGAATTTGCGCATTGGCATCTGGTTGCCGTTTGCCCGTTGCCTATTCATTTCTTATACTCTAAAACCGTCTCAAATCGAATTGGCAGCTGGCTGCCAGTTGCCAATTTACTAGGACTGTCGATTTGGCAACTGGTTGCCGTTTGCCAGTTGCATATTCAGTTTTTATACTCTTTAACCCTCTCAAATCGAATTGGCAGCTGGCTGCCAGTTGCCAGTTGCCAATTCAATAGAATTAGCGAACTGGCATCTGGTTGCCGTTTGTCAGTTGCCTATTCAGTTCTTATACTCTAAAACCGTCTCAAATCGAATTGGCAGCTTGCTGCCTTTTGCCAGTTGCCAATTCACTAGGATTGTCGAATTGGCAACTGGATGCCGTTTGCCAGTTGCTTTTTCAGTTTTTGTACTCCTAAACCGTCTCAAATGGAATTGGCAGCTGGCTGCCAGTTGCCAATTCAATAAAATTAGCGAATTGGCAGCTGGCGGCCGGTTGCCAGTTGCCTATTCAGTTCTTATGCTCTGAAATCGTCTCAAATCGAATTGGCAGCTGGCTGCTAGTTGCCAGTTGCCAATTCAATAGAATTAGCTAATTGGCAGCTGGTTGCCGTTTGCCAGTTGCCTATTCATTTCTTATACTCTAAAACCATCGCAAATCGAATTGGCAGCTGGCTGCCAGTTGCCAGTTGCCAATTCACTAGGATTGTCGAATTGGCAACTGGTTGCCGTTTGCCAGTGGTCTATTCAGTTTTTATTCTCTTAAACCCTCTCAAATCGAATTGGCAGCTGGCTGCCAGTTGCCAGTTGCCAATTCAATAGAATTAGCGAATTGGCATCTGGTTGCCGTTTGCCAGTTGCCTATCAGTTCTTATACTCTAAAACCGTCTCAAATCGAATTTACAGCTGGCCAGTTGCCAGTTGCCAATTCACTAGGATTGTCGAATTGGCAACTGGTTGCCGTTTGCCGGTTGCCTATTCAGTTTTTGTACTCTTAAACCGTCTCAAATCGAACTGGCAGCTGGCTGCCAGCTGCTTGTTGCAAATTCAATAGAATTAGCGAATTGGCATCTGGTTGCCCTTTGCCAGTTGCCTATTCAGTTCTTATACTCTTTAACCGTCTCAAAAGGAATTGGCAGCTGGCTGCCAGTTGCCAATTCACTAGGATTGTCGAATTGGCAACTGGTTGCCGTTTGCCAGTTGCCTATTCAGTTTTTGTAATCTTAAACCGTCTCAAATCGAATTGCAGTATGTTTTACTCTGGCTTTCTTTGCCGGATCATTACAGGGTCACTGATGAGGCTTTATTAGCCGAAACTACGTAGTATGACCCATCTTCTTTCTTATGAATGTTTTCATTGCTCTTAAAGGAACTCATTTTTGATTTTTATTTATACTCTTTAACCCTCTCAAATCGAATTGGCAGCTGGCTGCCAGTTGCCAGTTGCCAATTCAATAGAATTAGCGAATTAGCAGCTTGCTGCCTTTTGCCAGTTGTCAATTCACTAGGATGGTCGAATTGGCAACTGGTTGCCGTTTGCCAGTTGCCTATTCAGTTTTTGTACTCTTAAACCGTCTCAAATGGAATTGGCAGCTGGCTGCCAGTTGCCAATTCAATAGAATTAGCGAATTGGCAGCTGGCGGCCGGTTGCCAGTTGCCTATTCAGTTCTTATGCTCTGAAAGCGTCTCAAATCGAATTGGCAGCTGGCTGCCAGTTACCAGTTACCAATCCAATATAATTAGCTAATTGGCAGCTGGCTGCCGGTTGCCAATTCAATGAAATTAGCGAATCGGCATCTGGTTTCCGTTTGCCAGTTGCCTATTCATTTCTTATACTCTAAAACCATCTCAAATCGAATTGGCAGCTGGCTGCCAGTTGCCAGTTGCCAATTCACTAGGATTGTCGAATTGGCAACTGGTTGCCGTTTGCCAGTGGTCTATTCAGTTTTTATACTCTTAAACCCTCTCAAATCGAATTGGCAGCTGGCTGCCAGTTGCCAGTTGCCAATTCAATAGAATTAGCGAATTGGCATCTGGTTGCGTTTGCCAGTTGCCTATTCAGTTCTTATACTCTAAAACCGTCTCAAATCGAATTGGCAGCTGGCCAGTTGCCAGTTGCCAATTCACTAGGATTGTCGAATTGGCAACTGGTTGCCGTTTGCCAGTTGCCTATTCAGTTTTTGTACTCTTAAACAGTCTCAAATCGAATTGGCAGCTGGCTGCCAGTTGCCAGTTGCCAATTCAATAGAATTAGCACCTTGGCATCTGGTTGCCGTTTGTCAGTTGCCTATTCAGTTCTTATAATCTTTAACCGTCTCAAACGGAATTGGCAGCTGGTTGCCAGTTGCCAGTTGCCAATTCATTAGGATTGTCGAGTTGGCAACTGGTTGCCGTTTGCCAGTTGCCTATTCAGTTTTTTGTACTCTTAAACCGTCTCAAATCGAATTGGCAGCTGGCTGCCAGTTGCCAGTTGCCAATTCAATAGAATTAGCGAATTGGAAGCTCGCTGCCGGTTGCCAGTTGCCTATTCAGTTCTTATGCTCTCAAATCATCTCAAATCGAATTGGCAGCTGGCTGCCAGTTGCCAGTTGCCAATTCAATAGAATTAGCGAATTGGCATCTGGTTGCCGGTTGCCTATTCAGTTCTTAAACTCTTAAACCGTCTCAAATCGAATTGGCAGCTGGCTGCCAGTTGCTAGTTGCCAATTCACTAGGATTGTCGAATTGGCAACTGGTTGCCGTTTGCCAGTTGCCTATTCAGTTGTTATACTCTTAAACCCTGGCGGCTTGCTGCCAGTTGCCAATTCAATAGAATTAGCGAATTGGCAGCTGGCTGCTAGTTGCCAGTTGCCTATTCAGTTCTTATGCTCTAAAATCGTCTCAAATCGAATTGGCAGCTGGGTGGCACTTGCAAGCTGCCAATTAAATAGAATTACCGAATTGGCAGCTGGCTGCAGGTTGCCAGTTGCCAATTCAATAGAATTAGCGAATTGGCACCTGGTTGCCGTTTGCCAGTTGCCTATTCATTTCTTATACTCTAAAACCGTCTCAAATCGAATTAGCAGCTGGCTGCCGGTTGCTACTTGCCAATTCAATTGAATTTGCGCATTGGCATCTGGTTGCCGTTTGCCCGTTGCCTATTCATTTCTTATACTCTAAAACCGTCTCAAATCGAATTGGCAGCTGGCTGCCAGTTGCCAATTTACTAGGACTGTCGACTTGGCAACTGGTTGCCGTTTGCCAGTTGCATATTCAGTTTTTATACTCTTTAACCCTCTCAAATCGAATTGGCAGCTGGCTGCCAGTTGCCAGTTGCCAATTCAATATAATTAGCGAACTGGCATCTGGTTGCCGTTTGTCAATTGCCTATTCAGTTCTTATACTCTAAAACCGTCTCAAATCGAATTGGCAGCTTGCTGCCTTTTGCCAGTTGCCAATTCACTAGGATTGTCGAATTGGCAACTGGTTGCCGTTTGCCAGTTGCTTTTTCAGTTTTTGTACTCCTAAACCGTCTCAAATGGAATTAGCAGCTGGCTGCCAGTTGCCAATTCAATAGAATTAGCGAATTGGCAGCTGGCGGCCGGTTGCCAGTTGCCTATTCAGTTCTTATGCTCTGAAATCGTCTCAAATCGAATTGGCAGCTGGCTGCTAGTTGCCAGTTGCCAATTCAATAGAATTAGCTAATTGGCAGCTGGCTGCCGGTTGCCAATTCAATAGAATTAGCGAATCGGTATCTGGTTGCCGTTTGCCAGTTGCCTATTCATTTCTTATACTCTAAAACCATCGCAAATCGAATTGGCAGCTGGTTGCCAGTTGCCAATTCACTAGGATTGTCGAATTGGCAACTGGTTGCCGTTTGCCAGTGGTCTATTCAGTTTTTATTCTCTTAAACCCTCTCAAATCGAATTGGCAGCTGGCTGCCAGTTGCCAGTTGCCAATTCAATAGAATTAGCGAATTGGCATCTGGTTGCCGTTTGCCAGTTGCCTATCAGTTCTTATACTCTAAAACCGTCTCAAATCGAATTTACAGCTGGCCAGTTGCCAGTTGCCAATTCACTAGGATTGTCGAATTGGCAACTGGTTGCCGTTTGCCGGTTGCCTATTCAGTTTTTGTACTCTTAAACCGTCTCAAATCGAACTGGCAGCTGGCTGCCAGCTGCTTGTTGCAAATTCAATAGAATTAGCGAATTGGCATCTGGTTGCCCTTTGCCAGTTGCCTATTCAGTTCTTATACTCTTTAGCCGTCTCAAAAGGAATTGGCAGCTGGCTGCCAGTTGCCAATTCACTAGGATTGTCGAATTGGCAACTGGTTGCCGTTTGCCAGTTGCCTATTCAGTTTTTGTAATCTTAAACCGTCTCAAATCGAATTGGCAGCTGGCTGCCAGTTGCCAGTTGCCAATTCAATAGAATTAGCGAATTGGAAGCTCGCTGCCGGTTGCCAGTTGCCTATTAAGTTCTTATGCTCTCAAATCGTCTCAAATCGAATTGGCAGCTGGCTGCCAGTTGCCAGTTGCCAATTCAATAGAATTAGCGAATTGGGAGCTGGCTGCCGGTTGCCAGTTGCCAATTCAAGGGAATTAGCTTAGCGAATTGTAACCGGTCGCCGTTTGCCAGTTGCCTATTCATTTCTTAAACTCTAAAACCGTCCCAAATCGAATTGGCAGCTTGCTGCCGGTTGCTCGTTGCCAATTCAATAGAATTAGCGAATTGGCATCTGGTTGCCGTTTGCCAGTTGCCTATTCATTTCGTATACTCTAAAACCGTCTCAAATCGAATTGGCAGCTGGCTGCCTGTTGCCAATTTACTAGGATTGTCGATTTGGCAAATGGTTGCCGTTTGCCAGTTGCCTATTCAGTTTTTATACTCTTAAACCCTCTCAAATCGAATTGGCAGCTGGCAGCCAGTTGCCAGTTGCCAATTCAATAGAATTAGCGAAGTGGCATCTGGTTGCCGTTTGCCAGTTGCCTATTCAGTTATTATACTCTAAAACCGTCTCAAATCGAATTGGCAGCTGGCTACCAGTTGCCAGTTGCCAATTCACTAGGATTGTTGAATTGGCAACTGATTGCCGTTTGCCAGTTGCCTATTCAGTTTTTGTACTCTTAAACCGTCTCAAATCGAATCGGCAGCTGGCTGCCAGTTGCCAGTTGCCAATTCAATAGAATTTGCGAATTGGCAGCTGGCTGCCGGTTGCCAGTTGCCAATTCAATAGAGTTAGCGAATTTGCATCTGGTTGCCGTTTGCCAGTTGCCTATTCATTTGTTTTACTCTAAAGCCAGCTCAAATCGAATTGGCAGCTGGCTGCCAGTTGCCAACTAGAATTTGTTTTTCTACAAAAACACAGATGTCTCCCCCGTTTTTGCCTGCTAAGTATAACCTTGACATCTGAGGTATTGAGCTTGGTCTTGTGTGCAACACATCATCTAATGAAGATGAACATTTCTGCATAGTAACTTTAAAAATGTTCATAGAAAAATAAAAAAGTTATTGGCCGTAAACAAAAAAAACAACACTTTTTTACCTTTGACCTCTAAGTATGGCCTTGACCTTTGCGGTACAACACATCGTCTCATGATGGTTAACATTTCTGCCGAGTAATTTCATAATCCATCAAAGAATAAGGAAGTTATTGACTGTCCTTTTTTTACCTTTGACCTCTAGGTATGACCTTGACATTGGAGGTATGGACCTTGGTCTTGCACATGACTCATGGTCTAATGACGGTGAACATTTATGCTTGGTTACTTTATAAAGTCCATCCAGAAATAAAAAGTTAATGACTGGACACAAAAAAAAAAACAAGTTTTTTTTACCTCTGACCTCTTAGTATGACCTTGATCTTGGAGGTACCGACCTGGGCCTACCGTGCACCACATCGTCTTATGATGGTTAACATTTCAGCCAAGTAATTTCACAATCTATCCAGGAAGAAGAAAGTTATTGACTGAACACTAAAAAAGGCCCCTTTTGTCCTTTGACCTTTTGTCCTTGACATTTGAGGTACCAACTTGGGTCATGCACACAAAACATCGTCTCATGGTGGTTAACATTTCTGCCAATTAATTTCAAAATCCATCTAAAGACTAGAAATGGTGTTTGTAAAACACAATGCCCCCAACCTTTGCTTGTCCCTAGCTGGCAAAATATTCAACAAATATTGTTAAAGACACAAAAACATACAACAAGAATTCCGCCGAAGGCTATGTCGCGCCTGAGTGCATGTGTGCATGCATGTTTTCTTATGGCATGCATTAATGCGTGAGTGCATGCCTTCATGTGCATGCATGTGTGTGTGTGTGTGTGTGTGTGTGTGTGTGTGTGTGTGTGTGTGTGTGTGTGTGTGTGTGTGTGTGTGTGTGTGTGTGTGTGTGTGTGTGTGTGTGTGTGTGTGTGTGTGTGTGTGTGTGTGTGTGTGTGTGTGTGTGTGTGTGTGTGTGTGTGTGTGTGCATAGTGAGTGCATAAGTGTGCATGCCTGCATGTGCATGCATGTGTGTGTGTGTACATGATATTGTACGAGTCCATAAGTGTGCATGCATGCATATTTGTGTATGTGTGAGTATCTGCATGTATGCATGCAAGCATCAGTGTGTGTGTGTGTGCATGCATGCATGTGTGTTTGTATGTGAGTGTGCAAGCATAAATGAGTGATTGAGTATGAGCATGCATGTTTGAGTGTAAATGCATGTGTGTGTGCATGCATGCATGTGTAATTGGAGTTGGCCGGGTTGAGGTGTGTTGTCCTGGGGTGGGGTGTTGTGGGGTAGGCTGTCATGTGGTGGGGTGGGGAAGTGTGGGGTAGGGTAGGGTAGGAATATATGCATGCATGTATTTATGTATGTACAGGACAAATGGCATATCACCACCCACTATTAACTTTTGTGTAGGGGTATAGTTTCTGTGTTATGTGTTTATGAAGAAAAAGACAAAAAAAAAATATTCCTAGTCAACAAAGGATTTGTGCATGACTGCATGCATGTGTGTGGGGTGGGGCAGGGTGTGGTGGGGTGTTGTAGGGTGGGGCATGGTGGGGTTGGGTGGGATGGGGTGTAGTGTGGTGTGGTGGGATGGGTGGGTTTGAGTGGGGAAGCGTGGGGTACGGTAGGGTAGGGTAGCGATGTATGCATGCATGTATTTATGTATGTATAGGACAAATGGCATATCCCCACCCCATATCAGCTTTTGTGTAGGGGTATAATCTCTGTTTATATGTGTTTATGTAGAAAAAAAAACACAAAAAAATAATTAAAAAAAAAATGTCCATCCACCCGCCCAGCCACCCACCCGGACATCGCTTTTTTAAAGGACGGACTTTTTGAAAAACCTGTCCAATGAAACCGAAAATTACCATGATTACAATAATAATTCTAAGTGTGTGGCCTTGGCCCAAAAGTTATGCTAACAAATAAATTAAAGGACAATAACTTTTGAAAGGGGCGTAATGCGGATGAGAAAAAAAATATGTGTCAGCTAATTTTCCATAGCGAATCCATATATGAAATTTCAAAACCCTAGCTTACACGGTTCTTAAGTTAATCCGGATGAAAAAAAAATACGTGTCAGCTTATTTTCCATCAGGAACGCATATATGAAATTTCAAAACCAAAGCATACACGGTTCTTAAGTTATGGAATGCATCGCTTTTAGCATACATTACAATAGACACAAATTACCAAAATGACAAAGGGCCATAACTCAAATTTTGTAAAAGTTAATCAGGTCATCTACTCATCACCACCAATCTTTTCATCAACTTTCAAGACTCTAGCTATAATAGTTTTTGAGTTCTCTTGCTGACAAGATTTCATTAAAAAAACTTCAAAGGGCAATAACTCTTGAAAGAGGCATAATCCGGATGAGAAAAAAAATAAGCACGGCTTATTTTCCATCAGGAATTCATATATGAAATTTCAAAACAATAGCATATACAGTTCTAAAGTTATGCTATGCATCACTTTTAGCATACATTATAATGGGCACAAATTTCCAAAATGACAAAGGGCCATAACTCACAAAGTATTTTTCAGAATTTTGTCAAAAGTTAAGCAGGTCATCTACTCATCAACACCAATCTATGTGTATTCACCAACTTTCAAGGCTCTAGCTCCAATAGTTTTTGAGATATTTTGCTGACAAGATTTTATTCAAAAAACTTCAAAGGGCAATAACTCTTGAAAGGGGCATATTCCGGATGAGAAAAAAATGCTTGTCAGCTTCCATCAGGAATGCATATATGAAATTTCAAAACCATAGCATACACGGTTCTAACGTTATGCTATGCATCACTTTTAGCATATGTTACAATGGGCACAAATTACCAAAATGACAAAGGGCCATAACTCACAAAGTGTTTTTCGGAATTTTGTCAAAAGTTAATCAGTCCATCCACTCATCACCACCAATACGTTCACTAATTTTCAAGGCTCAAGCTCCAATAAGTTTTGAGATATCTTGCTGACAAGATTTTATTAAAAAAAAAAATTCAAAGGGCAATAACTCTTGAAAGGGGCAAAATCCGGATGAGAAAAAAATACGCGTCATCTTATTTTCTATTAGGAATGCATATATGAAATTTCAAAACCATAGCATACACAGTTCTAAAGTTATGCTATGCATCACTTTTAGCATTCATTACAATGGGCACAAATTACCAAAATGACAAAGGGCCATAACTCGCAAAGTATTTTTTGGAATTTTGTCAAAAGTTAATCAGTTCATATACTCATCACCACCAATATACTCAACAACTTTCAAGGCTCTAGCTCCAATAGGTTTTGAGATATTTTGCTGACAAGATTTTATTAAAAAAATTCAAAGGGCAATAACTCTTGAAAGGGGCATAATCCGGACGATTAAAAAAATATGTGTCAGCTAATTTTTCATGAGGAATCCATATATGAAATTTCAAAACCCTAGCATACACGGTTCTTCAGTTATGCTATGCATCGCTTTTAGCATACATTACAATGGGCACAAATTACCAAAATGACAAAGGGACATAACTCACAAAGTATTTTTCGGAATTTTGTCAAAAGTTAATCAGTTCATCTACTTATCACCGCCAATATATTCACCAACTTTCAAGCCTCTAACTCCAATAGTTTTTGAGATATCTTGCTGACAAGATTTTATTAAAAAAAATTCAAAGGGCAATAACTCTTGAAAGGGGCATAATCCGGATGAGAAAAAAATACGCGTCAGCTTATTTTCCATTAGAAATGCATATATGAAATTTCAAAACTATAGCATACACGGTTTTAAAGTTATGCTATGCATCACTTTTAGCATACATTACAATAGGCACAAATTACCAAAATGACAAAGGGCAATAACTCACAAAGTATTTTTCGGAATTTCGTCAAAAGTTAATCAGTTCATCTACTCATCACCAACAATCTATTCACCAACTTTCAAGGCTCTAGCTCCAATAGTTTTTGAGATATCTTGCTGACAAGATTTTATTAAAAACATTTCAAAGGGCAATAACTCTTGAAAGGGCATAATCCGGACGAGAAAAAAAATTAGTGTCAGCTAATTTTCCATGAGGAATCCATATATGAAATTTCAAAACCCTAGCATACAGGGTTCTAAAGTTATGCTATGCATCACTTTTAGCATACATTACAATGGGCACAAATTACCAAAATGACAAAGGGCCATAACTCACAAAGCATTTTTCGGAATTTTGTCAAAAGTTAATCAGTTCATCTACTCATCACCATCAATATATTCACCAACTTTCAAGGCTCTAGCTCCAATAGTTTTTGAGATATCTTGCTGACAAGATTTTAATCAAAGGGCTATAACTCTTGAATGGGGCATAATCCGGACGAGAAAAAAAAATACGCGTCAGCTAATTTTCCATTATGAATCCATATATGAAATTTCAAAACCCTAGCATACACGGTTCTTCAGTTATGCTATGCATCAAAAGCGTATAACGGACGGACGAACGGACAAACGAACCAGAACCAATATGCCCCTCCAACTTTTTCAAAGTTGGGGGCATAATAAGAAAGTTATTGACAGAACACAAAAAAGGCCCTTTTTTTCCTTTAACCTCTATGTATGACCTTCACCTTTCAGGTATTAAACTGGGTCATGCGTGCAACACATCATCTCATGGTGGTTAACATTTCTGCCTAGCAATTTCAAAATCCATCTAAAAATAAGAGTTATTGACCAAACACAAAAAAGGCCCCTTTTTACCTTTGACCTCTATGTATGACCTTGACATTTTAGGTACCAAACTGAATCATGCATGCAACAAATCGTCCCATAACAGTTAACATGTTTGCCAAGTAACTTCAAATTCTATTTAAAAATAAGCAAGTTATTGACAAAACCCGAAAAAAGTCCCCTTTTTTACCTTTGACCTCTAAGTATGACCTTGAACTTTGAGGTACCAACCTGGGTCATGCGCGCAACACATCGCCTTATATTGGTTCACATTTCTGCCATGTGATTTCAAAATCCATCTCAAAATAAGAAAGTTATTGACCAAATACGAAAACAAGAGGGCCATGATGGCCCTGGATCGCTCACCTGATCCATATGATAGAGTAACAATTGGGCCTCGGGGAGGGCCATTATTGACCCCAGGACTACAATGTGCATAATGTTGAGGGAGGTCTAAAAAGGTGAAGCTTCATATCAAATATCAACAAAGGCTATAATTTGAACAATCTTGGCAAAGGTCCACTAGATGAAGCTACACACCAAATATCAAAGACCTAGGCCTTGGGGTTTCAGAGAACAAGCTTTTTTTAAAGATATTCCCTACATTAGCCTATGCAAAACCAAATGGCCCCGGGGTGTGGGGCACTTTTTGGCTTCAGGGCCATAATTTAAACAATCTTGATAGAGGTCCACTAGATGAAGCTTCACACCAAATATCAAAGACCTGGGCCTTGTTGTTTCAGAGAAGAAGATTTTCAAAGATTATCTCTATGTATAAGTCTATGTAAAACCAAAGAACCCCGGGGCGGGGGCTATAATTTGAACAATCTTGGTAGAGGTCCACTAGATGAAGCTCCATACCAAATATCAAAGACATGGGCCTTGTGGTTTCAGAGAAGAAGATTTTTAAAGATTTCCCTATACAAGTCTATGTAAAACCAAAGGGTCTCAGGGCGGGGGGATTTTTGGCCCCAGGGCTATAATTTGAACAATCTTGATAGAGGTCCACTAGATGAAATTTCACACCAAATATCAAAGACCTAGGCCTTGTGGTTTCACAGAAGAAGATTTTTAAAGATTTTCCCTGTATAAGTCTATGTAAAATCAAAGGGCCCCGAGACAGGGGTCTTTTTGGTCTCAGGGTTATAATTTGAACAATCCTGGTAGAGGTTCACTAGATGAAGGTTCAAACCAAATATCAAAGACCTGGGCCTTGTGGTTTCAGAGAAGAAGATTTTTAAAGATGTTCCCTATATAAGTCTAAATAATACCAAAGGGCCCTAGAGCGGGCGCATTTTTGGCCCCAGGGCTATAATTTGAACAATCTTGGTAGAGGTCTACAAGATGAAGCTTCATACTAAATATCAAAGACCTAGGCCTTGTGGTTTCAGAGAGGAAGATTTTTAAAGATTTTCCCTATATAAGCCCATGTAAAACCAAAGGGCCCCGAGGCGGGGGCTTTTTTGGTCTCAGGCGTATAATTGAACAATTTTGGTAGAGGTCCACTAGATGAACCTTCATACCAAATATCAAAGACCTAGGCCTTGTGGTTTCAGAGAAGAAGATTTTTCAAGATTTTCCCTATATAAGTCTATGTAAAACCAAAGGGCCCTGGAGCGGGAGAATTTTTAATCACAGGGCTATAAGTTGAACAATCTTGGTAGAGGTCCACTAGGTGAAGCTTCATACCAAATATCAAAGACCTTGGCCTAGCGGTTTCAGAAAAGATTTTTAAAGATTTTCTCTATATAAGCACACGTAAAACCAAAAGGCACCGGGGCGGGGGCATTTTTGGCCCCAGCACTATAATTTGAACAATCACGGTAGGGGTCCACTAGATGAAGCTTCATACCAAATACCAAAGACCTGGGCCTTGCGGTTTCAGAGAAGATTTTTAAAGATTTTCCCTATATAAGCCTATGTAAAACCAAAGGGCCCCGGAGCGGGGGCATTTTTGGCCCCAGCACTATAATTTGAACAATCTTGGTAGGGGTCCACTAGATGAAGCTTCATACCAAATATCAAAGAGCTGGGCATTGCGGTTTCAGAATAGAAGATTTGTAAAGATTTTCCTTATAAATGCCCATGTAAAACCAAAGGGCCCCGGAGCAGGGGCATTTTTGGCCCCAGCACTATAATTTGAACAATCTTGGTAGGGGTCCACTAGATGAAGCTTCATACCAAATATCAAAGACCTGGGCCTTGCGGTTTCAGAGAAGAAGATTTTTAAAGATTTTCCCTATATAAGCCTATGTAAAACCAAAGGGCCCCGGAGCGGGGGCATTTTTGGCCCCAGCACTATAATTTGAACAATCTTGGTAGGGGTCCACTAGATGAAGCATCATACCAAATATCAAAGAGCTGGGCATTGCGGTTTCAGAGAAGAAGATTTTTAAAGATTTTCCTTATAAATGCCCATGTAAAACCAAAGGGCCCCGGAGCAGGGACATTTTTGGCCCAAGCACTATAATTTGAACAATCTTGGTAGGGGTCCACTAGATGAAGCTTCATACCAAATATCAAAAACCTGGGCCTTGCGGTTTCAGAGAAGAAGATTTTTAAAGATTTTCCCTATATAAGCCCATGTAAAACCAAAAGGCCCCGGGGCGTGTGGGGGGGGGGCTGGGGGGGGGGCTGGGGGGGGGCTGGGTGCTTGGGTCCTGGGCCTTGTGGGGTGAAGCTTCATACCAAATATCAAAGACATGGGCCTTAAGGTTTCAGAGAAGAAATTTTTTAAAGATGTTCCCTATATAAGCCCATGTAAAACCAAAGGGCCCCGGGGCGGGGGCATTTTTGGCCCAAGCACTATAATTTGAACAATCTTGGTAGGGGTCCATTAGATGAAGCCTCATACCAAATATTAAAGACCTGGGCGTTATGGTGTCAGAGGAGAAGATTTTTAAAGATCTTCCCTATATAAGCCCATGTAAAACCAAAGGGCCCCGTAGCGGGGGCATTTTGGCCCCAGTACTATAATTTGAACAATCTTGGTAGGGGTCCACTAGATCAAGCTTCATACCAAATATCAAAGACCTGGGCCTTTTGGTCTCAGAGAAGAAGATTTTTAAAGATTTTCCCTATATAAGCCCAAGTAAAACCAAAGGGCCCCGGAGCGGGGGTATTTTTAGCACCAGCACAATAATTTGAACAATCTTGGTAGGGGTCCACTAGATGAAGCTTCATACCAAATATCAAAGACCTGGGCCTTACGGTTTCAGAGAAGAAGATTTTTAAAGATTTTCCCTATATAAGCCAATGTAAAACCAAAGGGCGCCGGAGCGGGGGCATTTTTGGCCCCAGCATTATAATTTGAACAATCTTCGTAGGGGTCTACTAGATGAAGCTTCATACCAAATATCAAAGACCTGGGCCTTGTGGTTTCAGAGAAGAAGATTTTTTAAGTTTTTGGTGAAAAAAATCTATTTTTGGCTCCTGTGACCTAGATGTGCAACGGACCAGAACCATTTGAACAACTCTGAAAGGGGACCACCTAAGGATCATTCCTGTGAAGTTTGGTCAAAATCCGATCAGTGCTTTAGGAGGAGATGTCGTTTAAAGAAATTGTTTACGGACGCACGGACGCACAGATGCACGGACGCACTGACGCACGACGGACGACGGACGAAAAGTGATCCCATAAGCTCACCTCGTCACTACATGACGGTGAGCTAAAAAATAAGGTTTAATTCTGTAAACGCCAGTTTTACTATAAAGGGGTTCACATTTATAAAGGCGTGTTTTCGTGATGTATGGCCATTCTCTCCCTTCTTATTCAAAGTTGTCAGTTAAAAAATCTACTGAAAGAACCAATGTGACTGTGAACTGTACTGGTTCTAAAGTGCCAAGGAAAAGAGTAGTTTGTCTGCATGAATGGCTTGATAAGACCTTAATAGTGTTGACTGGGCTGTTAAGTTTCATAAAACTTATACACACAATCAATCAAATTTGACAACAATGATGGTTGTTGTTCAACATCTTTATTTCTGTTTTATTTCTATACTGTATTTCAACAAATAATTTATTTTCACCAAATCTGTGACAAACATTTACTGTATTAACCCTTATCTTGCTGAATATTCATTTATGCCACACCCATTTCTGTCTATCAACCAATCAAATTACTTGATGTAATTTATTGCTACAAATTCATAAACTGAATGTCAAACAGTGTAGATCCTGATCAGATGGCTTCTTCAGAAGCCATCTGATCTGGATCTACACTGTTTGCAAAGATAGGGGTTGTCGTGAACAGCAAGATAAGGGTTAACCCATTGCATGCAGGAAACCCCTAAATGGTTACATTGACAAACAGTGCAGGCCCAGATCAGGTGCCGCAGTGTGTGGCATCTGATCAGGGCCTGCACTCTTAATTTGCAAACAGGAGTTATACAGTTAGACCTTTCAAGATTATTTCACTCATGAAGCCAACCATTAACCCATTTTGTACCGGAAACCCCAAAACGGGTACCCTGGCAAGCAGTGCAGGCCAAGATCAGACGCCGCAGAATGCGGCGTCTGATCAGGGCCTACACCATTTCCAAAACTTTCAGCCAGTTTGAAGAAAATGTACCAAATGGAATCTTTCACCTTTTATATTCAAAATTTAGGGGTGTCAGGTTGTGTTTTTTTTTTTTTTTTTCAAAATTAATTTGGAAAATGGCTGAACTTTCTGCAAACAGTGAAGGCCCTGATTAGTCGCGGCAGAATCTGATCAGGGCCTGCACTGTTTGCCAGGGTACCCGTTTTGGGGTTTCTGGTACTAAATGGGTTAAACGGACTGCATAGTAAGGTAACCGGTCATTTCGTACCCAAGTCATTTCGTACCCTAGTCATTTCGTACCATTTTGGTCATTTCGTACCTGTTTTTTTGGTCATTTCGTACCCACTAACAACCGTTTCGTACCCAAGTCATTTCGTAATCGTTTTGGTCATTTCGTTCCGGGTACGAATTGACCAAAATGGGTACGAAATGACTTTAGCATGGTCAGTTCGTACCAAGTCATTTGGTAACATCGTACCTGGTAAATGCTCTGTTGTTTTGGACGGACAGACTGAGGGTTGGACGGGGCTAATAATAGTTCTTGACAATGATCAATCTTAATCATATTTGAAAAATGTTACTGGCTGCTGCTTCGCCGCGCGCCCATCGCTATAGGGCTTTTTGAGTTTCATGCATCTGTGTGCCTGCAGTGACTGTGTATATATGATTACGATGGCATGCGCTGTGAATTGGATTAGAGTGAGGGAGAGGCGCGCAGAGTCAACCAAACTTTCTCGTCCTAACCTAGCTGGATCCCGAGGCAAGACAGTGTCGAGACATCTTGAGCTAAGCCCGGATGCATAGCTGGAACAAGCAAATTCAGATAATATGTAGGTTTTTGCTTTGAGTTACCTTCTCCTAGATGGATTGCCGGCCAGGGCTTGAGAGCTCCATCTACCTCTTGCAGTCGCAGAGGAATCACCATGAGTTCCATGCCTTCCATGCGCACAGCCAGAATGACCAAGCACCAATACAGGGTTTCGTTGGACGACCACAGATGTGCACAAAGTAACTCGAGGCCAGTCCGCCCAATAGGGGGAGTCAGTATTCAATTAAGAAAAAATACATGTTACCAGTAGCAGCAATGAACCTGACCTGACACAGAGTCCGGACGGGGCTACTTTTAAATATATAGTTGAGAAGGAACTTGCTATCGCAAAAACCGTTCAATATATTTTTGATTTTATAAACATCATTATCCGGACCATTATGGATAGGTGGTCAGACGGACGCATCACAGCGACTCTGTAAAATTGGATAATTGTCAAGAATGGTTTTCTTGTTAAATTTTCGCGTCTTTAACTGCTAATTTGCCACACAATAGGACGACCATTTTCAAAGCCTTGAGCGATCGATGCATGGATCTGTAGGCATGTGCGAGTACAGAGAAGGAAAGAAGACCACATCACAGCTTCTGTAGTCTTGTTCAATGGTGTACGCTCCGACAAACTCAAAAGGGGATGTTGTCGAGTAGTTGTTTTCATGATTAGCATGTCGACTCCATGTGATGAACACACGTAAACCTCACTTAATGTAAACCTCACTTAACATACGGAAAAGTGGAATTTCCATGTTTTACTGATTGCGGTCAAAACATATGTTGTGGGAACTCTCTGGTATAGTCTCCAACGAGGACTCAAAACGTATGTCTGTGTTGAGGTCAAAACAAAGTTTGTGGAAACTCTATGGAATAGTTTCAAACGGTACTCAAAACCTATGTTTGACAGTAGTAGGCATTAACAGAACGCATTATGATGGAGGGTGAGGTTTTGTTTTTGGATACTCGCACTGGCATAAACTATAGTTGTTTGTATTGGACTCTGTATTGGAGTTTAACATTATTTTAGGCCATTTTGAGCCAGTCAGTTTATCCATCCACACATTTCCTGGGCAGGTTTATACGTAAGCAGTGCACATTCTTTCGCCAGAAACTGACAACTACCATTCTTGAATCAACGGCCGTAGAAAAGATTTTACGATCAATCTCCAAGAAAGAATGCTGCCGACCCCGGCAGGTATCGAACCCGCGTCCTCCTGATCACCAGTAGAGACACGCATCCGACTGAGCTACCGAGGCCAGCTATAACCCCGGCGACTTGTGTAAAATAAATTGTATGGTATTGTGTCAGTACCTTCAATATTATATTATAGATATAATTGTTAAAATAAAAAAATAATTGAAACACATATCTTAGAGCCATTCTTACTCTAAACCAAGCCATTACGCACCAAAGTTACCCGTCACTTGTAAAATCAGCTTTAAAACAATTCAACACACAAAAGTCAATTCGTACCTATTTTTTGAAGAACTGGGTACGAAATGACCAAAATTGATTCCCAGAAAAAAATAAAAGTGGGTACGAAATGACCAAAGTGGGTACGAAATGACCAAAATGGGTACGAAATGACCAAAATGAAAACTAAAACGGGTACGAAATGACCAAAATGGTACGAAATGACTTGGGTACGAAATGACTAGGGTACGAAATGACTGGAAACCCATAGTAACAGCATTACTCAACATTTTTTCAACGACAAACGTTTGCCCCCGCACAATGGTGCTTAAAGAAATATTTGGGCTGCATGAAGCATCCACGCAGAGCAGAAATCGACTGCACATGAGTACCTGTACTGGTAAACTACTGACCATCCATGCTTATAAACCCTACTGGTTTCATTGGGCAACAGGGCTTGAGATGTCATTTCATTTCATCTCAGTGTCAGGTAAAAGTCCCGAAAAATTGGAAGCAACGTCTCCAAAATGACCTATACAGTGTTGACGGGGACGTAAACATCAAACAAAGAAACAAACCTGAACAAGCATAATCCTGGGTTTTAGTACCCCGAAAATCCAGGTATGGAAATTTTAGTCTCTCAAGAACAACAGCTCTGTTTATTTTCATTTGTCAAAGTGAACTTCAATAAATCTCAGGTTCACACTGATAAGCCTCACTAATTGCCTAAGCATATGGCAAAAAAAAAACAAAAACAAGAGGGCCATGATGGCCCTGGATCGCTCACCTGATCCATAGTCTAACAAGTGGGCCCCAGGGACGGCCATTATTGGCCCCAGGGCTTTAATGTGCATAATGTTGAGGGAGGTCTTAAAGGTGAAGCTTCATACCAAACATCAACAAAGGCTATAATTTGAACAATCTTGGCAAAGGTCCACTAGATGAAGCTACACATCAAATATCAAAGACCTGGGCCTAGCAGTTTCAGAGAAGAAGATTTTTAAAGATTTTCCCTATATAAGCCTATGTAAAACCAAAGGGCCCCGGGACGGGGGCATTTTTTGCCCCAGCAATATAATTTGAACAATCTTGGTAGGGATCCACTAGATGAAGCTTCATACCAAATATCAAAGTCCTGGGCCTTGTGGTTTCAGAGAAGAAGATTTTTAAAGATTTTCCCTATATAAGCCTATGTAAAACCAAAGGGCCCCGGGGCGGGGGCATTTTTGGCCTCAGCACTATAATTTGAACAATCTTGGTAGGGGTCTACTAGATGAAGCTTCATACCAAATATCAAAGACCTGGGCCTTGTGGTTTCAGAGAAGAAGATTTTTAAAGATTTTCCCTATATAGGCCAACGTAAGACCAAAGGGCCCCGTGGCGGGGGCATTTTTTGTCCCAGCACTAAAATTTGAACAATCTTGGTAGGGGTCCACTAGATGAAGCTTCATACCATATATCAAAGTCCTGGGCCTTGTGGTTTCAGAGAAGAAATTTTTTAAAGATTTTCCCTATATAAGCCTATGTAAAACCCAAGGGCCCCGGGGCGGGGGCATTTTTGGCCCAAGCACTATGACTTGAACAATCTTGGTAGGGGTCCACTAGATGAAGATTCATACCAAATATCAAAGACCTGGGCCTTGTGGTTTCAGAGAAGAAGATTTTTAAAGATTTTCCCTATATAAGCCCATGTAAAACCAAAGGGCCCCGTGGCGGGGTCATTTTTTGTCCCAGCACTATAATTTGAACAATCTTGGTAGGGGTCCACTAGATGAAGCTTCATACCAAATATCAAAGTCCTGGGCCTTGTGGTTTCAGAGAAGAAGATTTTTAAAGATTTTCCCTATATAAGCCTATGTAAAACCAAAGGGCTCTGGGGCGGGGGCATTTTTGGCCCCAGCACTACAATTTGAACAATCTTGGTAGGGGTCCACTAGATGAAGCTTCATACCAAATATCAAAGACCTGGGCCTTGTGGTTTCAGAGAAGAAGATTTTTAAAGATTTTCCCTATATAAGCCTATGTAAAACCAAAGGGCCCCAGGGCGGGGGCATTTTTGGCCCCAGCACTATAATATGAACAATCTTGGTAGGGGTCCACTAGATGAAGCTTCATACCAAATATCAAAGACCTGGGCCTTGTGGTTTCAGAGAAGAAGATTTTTTAAGTTTTTTGGTGAAAAAAATCTATTTTTGGCTCCTGTGACCTAGATGTGCAACGGACCGGAACCATTTGAACAACTTTGAAAGGGGACCACCTAAGGATCATTCCTGTGAAGTTTGGTCAAAATCCGATCAGTGGTTTAGGAGGAGATGTCGTTTAAAGAAATTGTTTACGCACGCACGGACGCACGAACGGACGCACGGACGCACGACGGACGACGGACAAAAAGTGATCCCAAAAGCTCACCTCGTCACTACGTGACGGTGAGCTAAAAACAGTTTTGCAAACAGTGCAGGCCCAGATCAGACGCCGAAGAACGTGGCGTCTGATCAGGGCCTGCGCTGTTTGCTAATTGCCCGTTCTGGGGTTTCTGTTACAATGAACAAATGTGTATACCTTTACTAGGATAAACATTTCAGTCTGGTACTGCACTGTCTAATTTTAAACCTCTAGCATGCTTGGCCATGATTGGTAAAATAGATTGGGCTCCATGGTTCTTCCACGCAGAGCTGAAACTGACCACACATGGGTACTGGTAAACCGCTTAGAAGGACTAAGATTGCCCAGGCAAAGTGATGTGAGTCAGACCGTCAAATGCATATAAGCCTTCTGGTTCCATTAGGCGGCAGGGCTTGAAATGCCATTTCATCTCAATGTCGGGTAAAAGTCCCACCAAACTGGAAGCAACGTCTCCAAAATGACCTAAATAGTGCTGACGGGGACATTAATCCAACCAATTCATCCAACCGACCAATCATCTTCATTGTTGCAATTAACGCAACATGGCGCGACCATTGTCAGTTAATTATTCGATTATTAATTGTTTTGGGTTTAACGACACGTCAACCCCTGCGGGTAATTTTGTCTTGTCTCCCAGAGAAAGGGAGAAAAAACATATAGAAGAGATCGTAGGTTAAAGTAAAGGACAGAGGAGAAAGAGGAAAATGAATGGAAGTGTAGAAACAGAAGGAATAAGAGCACTCCCCTCTACTCCTCTCTTACCCAATTGTCAGCCAATATCAGTTGGATGCCACAGTGACGCAAGACATACATCACCTTTACCTTACGCTCAAATTGCCAAATTCAAATAAATTAATAACTGCTATCGGATCAGACTGAACATTGGTTATTTTTTTGCCACACAAAACTGCGCATGCGCAAAAATACGGAATCGTGGGATAGCATTTCCTTAGCGACCGGTGGCGTCATAAACTCATCTATTGTCTGCGTAACTATCACTGACCATCTGACTGCCGCTGACCTTGAACAAAGTCCAAGTACTGGTTGTTTATAGCATCCCTAAGACGTCAGAGCGCAGTCGGACTGTTATCGTTTGTTTGTTTGATTTGAGGTTTAACATCCCCGTCAACACTGTGTTGGTCATTTAGAGACGTTACTTCCAATTTTATGGAACTTTTACCCGGCACCGAGATGAAATGACATCTCAAGCCCTGTCGCACATTGAAACCAATAGGGTTTATGAGCATGGACGGTCCGACTCGCACCTCTTTGCCTGGGCAGGCTTAGATTCTGTGGTCGGTTTCAGCTCTGCTTGGAAGCATCATGCAGCCCATCTATTTATTCAAGCCCCGTTTGGCGGGGTTGGGTGGACTGTGCTCGTGCACTTGGGCATTTGCAAACAGAATCTACAGATGCCACATAACGCGATGTCTGATCAGATCTACTGTGCTGCTTAAAGTTAAATCAACAGTTTGATTCTCAGTTCAAACTACACTCAGAGACGATCGACCCACCAGTACTCTCAGTGCTTTGATTTTTCTAAAGGATTAGAATAATTATGAAATTCAGCCAGGACACAGCAATCATATATTTTATTTGTTCCGCTAGGTAAAGACTCAGATCAGCCAGCGCATCCACTCTGATCACAGTAATTGCTGTGTGCTAAAACTATGTTTTCACTCTGCACGGCTGAACAGACTGATCTTAGACTTTGCTGTGAACTATAAAATATGCTGGAACCTGTACTGTTGAAATTAAATTGCTCCCACCTGGTATTTCTGATTTATGGTTTGCTGCAAGAAAATGGAACATGATACACTTCTTTCCTAAACATAAACAATCAGAACTAATCTCTTGTGGTTTCATCATATAAACACAGAATGTTGACCTTCCAGGTCATGGAAGTTGTGCTGTGGAAAGTGTAGGACTGTGGCTGTAAAATTCTCTGAATAAATCAGAATTAATTACAACTTCATGCCATTATTTCTATACCAGCAAGGCAACAGCTGTCAAATATTTGATAAATTGGTATGCTCAGTCTGAGCAACTATTTGGGAGTTACACGCAGGAGTAAGCAGTGCTTCTACTGATACTACAAATTATTCCTACATACAGTCGAACTTCAATGGCTCGAACACCTTTGGGACCTCGAAAATCTGTTCGAGACAGGGGTAGTTCGAGCCACTGAGGTTACTGTCAGGAGGCATAACGAGATACTTTTACACATCTTTTCGGTGTTCGATAATGAATATGTATGCTGTGTGTACTCATTAGAATCGCCTCATCGAGGCGATTCTACTGAGTGCAAACAGCATACATTTGCAAGATAAAAGACTAAAATCTCCTTAATTATCCCCCACTGTTTCTTATGCAGAGGATTTCGCTAGGGGCTCAAGAACGGGTTCGACTCATCCATAGTAAACGAGCCATCGGTGTTCGAGCCATCGAAGTTCTACTGTAAATAACTCAATGCTGAAACAATGGAACCTTGTTATCATTCTTTTATCTACCTATCTCAATTACTCATTAACCCATTCTTTTTGGGGAAACCCCCAAAATGGGCCATTATTTTGGCAAACAGTGCAGACCCAGAGTAGATGCTGCAGATCACCTGAGGCCTTTGCTGTTTGCAGAAAATTCAACCATTTTCTAAATAAATTTCTATCAATATCTCAATAGCTCTGACATCCCTAAATTTCGAAGTGGACTTGTGGAAGATTCCATCGAGTACAAAGTGGGTTAAAAGCCCCCGCCCATAGGGGCTTGAAGAAATATATGGGCTGCATGATGCTTCCACGCAGAGCTGAATCCGGCCCGCACACTAGTACTGGTAAACCGCTTAGAGGATCTAAGCCTGTCCAGGAACCGCGGTGCGAGGCGGACCGTCCATGCAAATAAACCCTATTGGTTTCATTGGGCGACAGGGCTTGAGATGTCATTTCATCTCAATGTCGGGTAAAAGTCCCACAAAATTGGAAGCAACGTCTCCAAAATGACCTTTACAGTGTTGACGGGGACGTTAAACCTCAAATCAAACAAACAAAGTGGGTTAAAACAGCATTCTGGTTTTCCTTTCACCTAACAAATACTGTCCTGGTTCACATCTTGGCCTGAACATATGATTAATTCTTATCCTGCTGAATATTTCAATTACCACACCCATTCTGGGCAATCAGATTACATGATATAATGTTTTCCTTCAAATTCACAAACTGAATGACAAACAGTTTAGATCCTGATCAGAAGCCATCTGATCTGGATCTACACATGTTTGCAAAGGTAGGGGTTGTCATGAACAGCAGGTTATAGGGTTTATCCCTATAAGGCTAACACAGCTGGTATCCCTTGCATGAGCATTGTATTATTTAAAGCCCAAATCAAACCTGCGCTTGGTTTTTTTCAAAATTGTATTAAAATCACAGTGTTTGTTTGTTTGATTTGAGATTTAACGTCCTTGTCAACACTGTAAAGGTCATTTTGGAGACGTTGCTTCCAATTTTGTGGGACTTTTACCCGACATTGAGATAAAATGACATCTCAAGCCCTGCCGCCCAATGAAACTAATAGGGTTTATAGGCATGTACGGGCTGACACGCACTGCTTTGCCTGGGCAGGCTTAGATCATCTAAGCAGTTTACCAGTACTCGTGTGCCTGTCAGTTTCAGATCTGCGTGGAAGCATCATGCAGCCCATATATTTCTTCAAGCCCAGATGGGCAGGGGCCCTAAAAAACACAGTGAAAAATCTACCTAATAAGTCCACATTCAATACGACAAAAAACATTCTAACGAGTACCCAGAGCCCATGTTTTCAGTATAAACAAGAAAAATATCACAGATTTTTATCAGCATCACGAAAACACACCTATTCACCATATTTGCATTATTTGCTGGCTCCCAGCTTGCACATTGTCAATGTTGGAAAAACAGGTAACTAGACCCCCCTGACCTTAAAAGGTCAGGGGGGTCTGGTTACCTGTTTTTCCAACACTGATAACATTCAGACTAGGAACCAGCAGATAATGCAAATAAGGTGAATATAAGTTTGAAATGCTTGAACCCAAACTAGGGTTTACAGGGGTAAGACTTATTTTTCTTATTTCTGCTCTAAAATATAGAGTGTGTGTACTCGTTAGAACCATCTCAATAAGGCGGTTCTAACGGGTACCCTCAATCTATATTTTGAGCAAAATAAGTAAAACTATCAATATTTTTCGTGTCAAAATTTTTTCGGCGATAAAGGTTACAATGTATTTGTATAGGCATGTTTTTGTAATAAATTTAAAACAAGAGCAATGCATGGGGGTGTCAACGCTCGGCTGCAGTTTCTTTTCGAAAAAACAAATTCTAAGTCGAAAAAGGGGCATAACTGTGCCAAAAATATTTTGAGGGTTACCTCACCTATTGGTCACATAATTTATTTATATACGAGTTCCCCTTTTCATAATGAACAACTAGTCTGAGTTTCAAGTAAATATGTTCAGTAATGACAGAGATATTACAAAATGTCCAAGTTTTTGCACGCAAACGACGACGCAGACGACGCCAGAGCTATGACAATACCTCGTCCTTTTCTTCAAAAACAGCCGAGCTAATTAATGCACTGTGTCGCACGGGAGCGTTATCCTAATGTTCAAAGCTTTACTAAATCAGTATATGTCTAGTCTATCCTTAAATTGTTGCTTTAACCCTTATCTTGCTGAATATTCATTTAAGCCACATCCATTTCTGTCTATCAACCAATCAAATTACTTGATGTAATTTATTGCTACAAATTCATAAACTGAATGCCAAACAGTGTAGATCCTGATCAGATGGCTTCTTCAGAAGCCATCTGATCTGGATCTACACTGTTTGCAAAGATAGGGGTTGTCGTGAATAGCAAGCCTACTTAACCCTTTTTGTCCGTTATGGAGTCTTCCGCCTTATATATAGCAGGAGTCCATTTCAAAATTTAGGGGTGACAGGTTGTGATTTCTTCAAAATTTATTCGGAAAATGGCTGAACTTTTTGCAAACAGTGTAGGCCCTGCTCAGACGCCACGTTCTGCGGCGTCTGATCTGGGCCTGCAGTGTTTACAAATTACCCGTTTTGGGGTTTCCAGTACAAAATGGGTTAAACCATAGTCTGCACACGCAAAATACATTGTACTTTCAATGTATATAAAACTTTAAAAAGCCCAGCAAAACCCGTAGCAGATGACATTTGGCATTTAAAAGTATCACTATTATTATTCAGAATATCAAGGCTTGACATTTCATGTGAATTGTCTGCCTTGAAGACAATTCACATGTAATGTCTATAGCCTTATTTCCATAACAAAAGCACGCCTTTTCAAAAATATATAGAGAATTTTACGACCAAAAATTAAAATTTTCTGATGAAAATCTGAATATTTTTCATACTACTGCTCTAAACATAGATTGTGGGTAGTCGTTAGAAACACCTCGGTGAAGTGGTTCTAATTTAGACCGGCCTCAGTGAGGCGGTTCTAACCAGTACCCACAATCTATGTTTTAGAACAGAAATTAGAAAAAAATAAAACACAAGAGGGCCATGATGGCCCTGGATCGCTCACCTGATCCATAGTGTAACAAGTGGGCCCCACAGAGGGCCATTATTGGCCCCAGGGCTTGAATGTGCATAATGTTGAGGGAGGTCTTAAAGGTGAAGCTTCATACCAAACATCAACAAAGGCTATAATTTGAACAATCTTGGCAAAGGTCCACTAGATGAAGCTACACACCAAATATCAAAAACCTGGGCCTTGGGGTTTCAGAGAAGAAGATTTTTTAAAGATATTCCCTACACAAGCCTATGCAAAACCAAATGGCCCCGGAGCTTATGAGTCTATGTAAAACCAGAGGGCCCCGGGGTAGGGGCATTTATGCCCACGGGCTAGAATTTTAACAATCTTGGTGGAGGTCCACTAGATGAAGCTCCATACCAAATATCAAAGACCTGGGCCTTGCAGTTTCAGAGAAGAAGATTTTTAAAGATCTCCCTTTATAAGTCTATGGAAAACCAAAGGGTCTCGGGGCGGCAACATTTTTTGGCCCCAGGGCTATAATTTGCACAATCTTGATAGAGGTCCACTTGATGAAAGTTCACGCCAAATATCAAAGACCTAGGCCTTGTGGTTTGACAGAAAAAGATTTTTTAAGATTTTCCCCATATAAGTATATGAAAAACCAAAGGGACCCGGAGTGGGGGCATTTTTGGTTTCAGGGTTATAATTTGAACAATCTTGATAGAGGTCCACTAGATGAAGCTTCATACCAAATATCAAAGACCTAGGCCTTGTGGTGTCAGAGAAGAAGATTTTTAAAAAAATTCCCTATATTAGTCTATGTAAAACCAAAGGGCCCCGGAGCGGGGGCATTTTTGGCCCCAGGGCTATAATTTGAACAACCTTGGTAGAGGTCCATTAGATGAAGCTTCATACCAAATACCAAAGTCCTGGACCTTGTGGTTTCAGAGAAGAAGATTTTTAAAGATTTTCCCTATATAAGCCCATGTTAAACCAAAGGGCCAAGGGCGGGGGCATTTTTGGCCCCAGCACTATAATTTAAATAATCTTGGTAGAGGTCCTTCAGATGAAGCTTCAAACCAAATATCAAAGACCTAGGCCTTGTGGTTTCAGACAAGAAGATTTTTTAAGGTTTTCTCTATATAAGTCTATGTAAAATCAAGGGGCCCCGAAGCGGGGGAATTTTTTGCCCCAGCACTTTAATTTGAACACTCTTGGTAGGGGTCCACTAGATGAAGCTTCATACCAAATATCAAAGACCTGGGCCCTGCGGTTTCAGAGGAGAAGATTTTTAAAGAGTTTCGTTATATAAGCCCATGTAAAACCAAAGGGCCCCGGGGGCGGGGGCATTTTTGGTCCCAGCACTATAATTTGAACAATCTTGGTAGGGGTCCACTAGATGAAGCTTCATACCAAATATCAAAGACCTGGGCATTGCGGTTTCAGAGAAGAAGATTTTTAAAGATTTTCCCTATATAAGCCCATGTAAAACCAAAGGGCCCCGGGGGCGGGGGCATTTTTGGTCCCAGCACTATAATTTGAACAATCTTGGTAGGGGTCCACTAGATGAAGCTTTATACCAAATATCAAAGACCTGGGCCTCACGGTTGTAGAGAAGAAGATTTTAAAAGATTTTCCCTATATAAGTCCATGTAAAACTAAAGGGCCCCAGGGGCGGGGGCATTTTTGGTCCCAGCACTATAATTTGAACAATCTTGGTAGGGGTCCACTAGATGAAGCTTCATACCAAATATCAAAGACCTGGGCCTTGCGGTTGCAGAAAAGAAGATTTTTAAAGATTTTCCCTATATAAGCCCATGTAAAACCAAAGGGCCCCGGGGGCGGGGGCATTTTTGGCCCCAGCACTATAATTTGAACAATCTTGGTAGGAGTCCACTAGATGAAGCTTCAAACCAAATATCAAAGACCTGGGCCTAGCGGTTTCAGAGAAGAAGATTTTTAAAGATTTTCCCTATATAAGCCCATGTAAAACCAAAGGGCCAAGGGCGGGGGCATTTTGGTCTATGCACTATAATTTGAACAATCTTGGTAGGGGTCCACTTGATGAAGCTTCATACCAAATATCAAAGACCTGGGCCTTGGGGTTTCAGAGAAGAAGATTTTTATAGATTTTCCCTATATACTCCAATGTCAAACCAAAGGGCCCCGGAGTGGGGGCATTTTTGGCCCCAGCACTATAATTTGAACAATCTTGGTAGGGGTCCACTAGATGAAGCTTCATACCAAATATCAAAGACCTGGGCATTGCGGTTTCAGAGAAGAAGATTTTTAAAGATTTTCCCTATATAAGCTCATGTAAAACCAAAGGGCCCCGGGGTGGGGGCATTTTTGGCCCCAGCACTATAATTTGAACAATCTTGGTCCACTAGATGAAGCTACATACCAAATATCAAAGACCTGGGCCTTGCGGTTTCAGAGAAGAAGATTTTTAACGATTTTCGCTATATAAGCACATGTAAAACCAAAGGGCCCCAGGGGCGGGGGCTTTTTTGGCACCAGCACTACAATTTGGACAATCTTGGTAGGGGTCCACTAAATGAAGCTTCATACCAAATATCAAAGACCTGGGCCTTGTGGTTTCAGAGAAGAAGATTTTTTAAGTTTTCGGTGAAAAAAAATCAATTTTTGGCTCCTGTGACCTAGATGTGCAACGGACCAGAACCATTTGAACAACTTTGTAAGGGGACCACCTAAGGATCATTCCTCTGAAGTTTGGTTAAAATCAGATCAGTGGTTTAGGAGGAGATGTCGTTTGAAGGAATTGTTTACGCACGGATGACAGACAAAAAGTGATCCTTATATAAAACACAAGAGGACCATGATGGCCCTGGATCGCTCACCTGATCCATAGAGTAACAAGTGGGCCCCGGGGAGGGTCATTATTGACCCTAGGGTTTTAATGGGCATAATGTTGAAGCAGGTTTAAAAAGGTGAAGCTTCATACCAAATATCAACAAAGGCAATAATTTGAACAATCTCGGCAAAGGTCCACTAGATGAAGCTACACACCAAATATCAAAGACAAGAGCCTTGCGGTTTCAGAGAAGATAATTTTTTTTAAGATATTCCCTATATAAGTCTATGTAAAACCAAATGGTCCATGGGCGGGGGCATTTTTTGGCCTCAGGGCTATAATTTAAACAATCTTGATAAAAGTTCCACTAGATGAAGCTTCACACCAAATATCAAGGCCCTGGGACTTGCTGTTTCAGAGAAGAAGATTTTCAAAGATTATCTCTATATAAGTCTATGTAAAACCAAAGGACCCCCGGCGGGGGCATTTGTGGCCTGAGGGCTATACTTTATCCAATCTTGGTAGAGGTCCACTAGATGAAGCTCCATACCAAATATCAAAGACATGGCCTTGCAGTTTCAGAGAAGAAGGTTTTTAAAGATTTCCCTATATAAGTCTATGTAAAACCAAAGGGTCTCGGGCGGGGCATTTTTGGCCCCAGGGCTATAATTTGAACAATCTTGATATAGGTCGACTAGATGAAATTTCACACCAAATATCAAAGACCTAGGCCTTGTGGTTTCATAGAAGAAGATTTGTAGAGATTTTCCCTATATAAGACTATGTAAAACCAAAGGGCCACCAGGCGGGGGCATTTTTGGTCTCAGGGCTATAATTTGAACAATCTTGGTAGAGGTCCACCAGCAGAAGCTTCATACCAAATATCAAAGACCTAGCCTTGTGGTTTCAGAGAAGAAGATTTTTCAAGGTTTTCCCTCTATAAGTCCATGTAAAACCAAAGGGCCCCGGGCGGGGGCATTTTTGGCCCCAGCACTGTAATTTGAACAATCTTGGTAGGGTTCCACTAGATGAAGCTTCATACCAAATATTAAAGACCTAGGCCTTGCATTTTCAGAGAAGAAGATTTTAAAAGATTTTCCCTATATAAGCCTATGTAACACCAAAGGGCCCCGGGGTGGAGGTATTTTTGGCCCCAGCACTACAATTTTAACAACCTTGGTAGGGGTCCACTAGATGAAGCTTCATACCAAATACCTGGGCCTTGCGGTTCCACAGAAGAAGATTTTTAAAGATTTTCCCTATATAAGCCCATGTAAAACCAAAGGGCCCCGGGACGGGGGCATTTTTGGCGCCAGCACTATAATTTGAACAATCTTGGTAGGGGTCCACTAGATGAAGCTTCATACCAAATATCAAAGACCTGGGCCTTGCGGTTTAAGAGAAGAAGATTTTTAAAGATTTTCCCTATATAAGCCCATGTAAAACCAAAGGGCCCCGGGGCGGGGGCATTTTTGGCCCCAGCACTATAATTTGAACAATCTTGGTAGGGGTCCACTAGGTGAAGCTTCATACCAAATATGAAAGACCTGGGCCTTGCGGTTTCAGAGAAGAAGATTTTTTAAGTTTTCGGTGAAAAAAAATCTATTTTTGGCTCCTGTGACCTATATGTGCAACGGACCGGAACCATTTGAACAAATTTGAAAGGGGACCACCTAAGGATCATTCCTGTGAAGTTTGGTCAAAATCCGATCAGTGGTTCAGGAGGAGATGTCGTTTGAAGAAATTGTTTACGCACGCACGCACGCACGGACGCACGACGGACGAAGGACAAAAAGTGATCCCAAAAGCTCACCTCGTCACTACGTGACGGTGAGCTAAAAAGGCCCCCTTTTTGACCTTTGACCTCTAAGTATGACCTTGACCTTTGAGGTACCGACCTGCCTCATGTGCACCACACATCGTCTCATGATTGTTAATAATTATGCCAAGTAATTTTAAAATACATCTCAAAATTAGAAAGTTATTGACCAAATACGAAAAAAGACCCCTTTTTTGACCTTTGACCTCTAAGTATGACCTTGACCTTTGAGGTACCGATCTGCCTCATGCGCACCACACATCGTCTTATGGTTGTTAATATTTCTGCCGAGTAATTTTAAAATCCATCAAAAAATAAGAAAGTTATTGACCGGACACGATTTGCCCATACATATATACATACCAACAAACTTCCAAGGGAGATAATTCAAAAAGTATAAATGCGAGAGTTATGGTTCTTGCGCATTGCACGTGGTCTAATGCTGATTAATATTTATACGAAGATTCGTGAAGATAGCTCTAACGGTTTTCAAGTTACAGAGCGGACACGAATGTGTGACAGACGGACAGACGGACAGACAGACGCCCGTGGGAAAAACAATGTCTCTCCGAAAAAAATTTTTTCGGGGGAGACATAATTCACTAGGATTGTCGAATTGGCAACTGGTTGCCGTTTGCCATTTGCCTATTCAGTTTTTATACTCTTAAACCCTCTAAAATCGAATTGGCAGCTGGCTGCCAGTTGCCAGTTGCCAATTCAATAGAATTTTCGAATTGGCAGCCACACTGTGAAGTTAGATGTCATTTGCCAGTTGCCGATTGAATAGGCAACTGGCAACTAGCAACTGGCAGCCAACTTCACGAACATCACGGCGCAGCGAATACGAGAGGAAAATGGGCGAAAGAACGATGCAGTGGATACCTGACAGACTTTTGGATCTCTTAAATTACATAGCTAGACCAAAGATAATGAGATTCTCATTGTAACTTTGGTATTAGGCAGATGCAATTAATACAATTTATTTTGATTTTTTTTTTTTTTTAAATGTGAAATGTATGATAAATAGATTATGATATGGCATTTTTCATATCATACCCCATATCAGCCCGAGACTCCCATATCAGCCGAAAAATGCCATATGATAATCTCTATTTCTCATCCGAGCGGAACGGTTTGGGCAATTTTGTTAGAGGGTTACCCAAGGAATATTCCTGTGAAATTATTTTGAAATTGGGCCAGTAGCCTAGGAGGAGATGACGTTTTAAGTTGTTGTTTTTTTTTTCTTTCTTTTTTATTCTATCTTTAGCTCTGGTGGCCAACTTGTTCAGGGGAGCGGAACCATTTAGGCAATTTTGGCAGATGGTTACACAAGGAACATTCCTGTAAAATTATTTCAAAATCAGTTCGCAGGTTAAGGAGGAGATGTCTTTTAAGTAAATTATTGACAGACGCACGACGGACGACGGACAGCGAGCGGTCACAAAAGCTCACCATCTCACTGTGTGGCAGGTGAGCTAAACACAACAGAACTTTTTATCAGAAAATTTTCATTTTTTTGGGGGGTGGTAAAATTTTATATTCAAATAGGCGTGTTTTCGTGATAATCGGTTGGCCACCTTTTTTCTTCTGATATGGACTAAATCATTATGATAACACACCCTGTGACATTTCAAAATATGGCTACTTTTCTGATGAATATACATTAAAATTCCGCTATTAAGACCACCCAAAATTGAGACTAAATCTGCTTTTAAAAGCTTATTGATAAGGTTTCGGTTATTCTTTCTTTGTGTTTTATACACACAGTGTCTCTTAATGAAAGACCTCCATTGGGACTGTTCAAAAGTGGTCTTCAGACCACTTTTGAACAGCCTCAAAAGTGGTCTTGAAAAAGGAATTTTACTGTATGCAATATTTTATCTATTTATACTGCAAACATAGGTTTTGGGCACTCGTTAGAACTGCCTCATTGAGGCGGTTCTTTGTTGTATGTATTGGTGTTTCACGACCAAGTCAACACAATCTTAGGTCATTTTGAGCCGAATAGTTTACTTATCCACACTTTTCCTTGGCAGGCATATACGTAAGCGGTTAACCTTCTTTCTCCAGAAACTGACAACTTACCTTCTTGAATAAGCGGAAGGGAAAGAATGGCCGTAGAAAAGATTTCACGACCAATCTCCACGAAACAGAAGCCTCCGTGGTGTAGTGGTAACGCTACTCGCTTTGTAAACCAGGGGTCGCAGGATCGATCCCGGGCTTCGCCAGACTTTCGGATGAATAAAGAAAAAAACCAAGGTCCCGTCTCCGTATGACCTTAGCTGTTGGTGGGACGTAAAACTCGAACACTCACTCACTCATCTCCACGAAATAATATTGACGACCCCGACAGGTATCGAACCCGCGTCCTCCTGATCACCAGTCAGACGCGCATCCGACTGAGCTATCGAGGCCGGCTGAGGCGGTTCTATAGAGTACTCACAACTTATGTCATGGAGCAGAAATAAGAAAAATAATGTATACCTCCGTAAACCCCAATTTTCTCTGTACAAAGTGAGGTTCAAGGGGGGTGTTCATTATACGGACTTGTTTTTCTGTATGAAAATGCTTTATCATTGAAAGATAGGACTGAAAGTTCATAAACGCCTGAGTAGAATCTAAGTCCACGGGCCTGTGTGACCTAGTGGATTATAGCCTGGCTCGGATCAAATGTGAGACGCCAAGTTCTGCAACTGAAGGTCAGGTGGTTTTTCTCCAGGTACTCCCGTTCTCGCCCACCTCTGATTAACGATTGGCTCGAAATGAATGATATTATCTTGAAAGGGCCGTAAAACCAAAACAAAACAAAAAATAATAATCTAAGTCCAGTGCCTCATAATATAACCGAGATAAAACCAGGGATCGTAGATATTCCTGAATCCAAGGTACAACCAGGGATCCAATTTGTTCTTGTTCCACATATACAGTTGAAAGGCAACTGGCGTTCCAAGTGTCTTTCTGCCTTGTACTGAGTACATTGCATAAAGAATTTGTTGGTCCGTGTTCATAAGTTTTTGAGAAATAAAGTAATCGACAGCCAGTTTGTACTGGTCTGCGTATTTTAAGATGACACTGCGTTCTCCAACAAATATACACCCACATATCCACTCCATATTTTCTTTAAAAATCCTTGACAAATCTATTTGCATTGGAGCCCTTAAAACACGATTAACAGCAATTCTGGAAGAATTAAATCCATGCGGCAACTGAAGCGTGAAATTCCTTTTCTCGTTTACTTCGAATCTGAAAAGTCCTATGTCCAGCCAAGCGAAATATTTTGTATGAAAGTAGTTCTCTTTTGCCGCTCTCGAGATCACGTCATATTTTGCATGCATTGCAGATGAGTATTCTGGAAGCACAGTGTTTGGATAGAACTTTGGATAGTGCTTCATCGCATATATGTCTCTTATCAAATCGATTCTCTTAAAGGCCCATGATGAATTTCTATCAAACAAAAATACTTTTGTTTTATTAGATAAATGAGCTCTCAAAGTTTTCATCAAAAGTACAAATCTTTCCGAATCTGTGTACACAACCAATGGGTTTTGGAGATAACGGAATGTTGTTGCCCATTTCACATATGTATCTTGGGTCCGAACATCTTCGGGAACAGCTTTAGAAAAGGATCCGATATCAAAGAATGCAGTAACTATGGTTATCAGGTTACCGCGAGATCCTTCAGGGCTGCTCGTAGGATTCACCCGTTCCTGGAAGAAGAAAAGGTTTACATAGCAACGAATAAGGAAAGGAAAATTTTTGGAAAATTTTACTTATTTCTACATGAGTCCCGCCAAGCGAATTTGTGTCTTCGAGCATTCCGTCATGACAAATTTTAACTGGAGGGGCCAGGGATGTGGCTTTCTGTCTGAAGGTTCCTCTTGATTCACTGCTTGTATGAGCGAGCAGCGAAGGTTCTGGTGAGACTGCGCGGATGCGCAGGCTCGCCTGAACCTTCGCTGCTCGCATAGGCGATAAGTACCAAAATCGCTTGACGGGGCCCACATATAAACCTATGTTGTGGGCATGCATTTGAAACGTCTTGCAAATGCGGATCTTATGGAAGTCTTAATGGACAATTGACAAAAATTATCCTTTATCCATCTAATCTGTTGCTCTGGAAACTTTATTATATAAATATGAACAGTGTCAAGAACACGCCTATACAAAATACATTGCCAATCTTTTGGCCAAAAATTAGAAATTTTAAGATGAAAAATTGTGATAATTTTCTTATTTCTGCTCAAAACATAGATTGTGGGGACTCGTTAGAACCGCCTCGACGAGACGATTCTATCGAGTACCCACAATCTATGTTTTTGAGCAGAAATAAGAAAAATAATGTATACCCCCTTCAACCCCAGTTTTACTATATAAAAGTGGGGTATGAGGGTGGGGTCAAAATTATATAGGCGTGTTCTCGTAATGAGATGTGTGCACATGTGAATCCTGTCACGAACAAACCAGTTTCCGAGTTTCATGCTCAACTCAGCTGAGCATGAAATCTGTAATGCTAATCATATTTAAAATAAAATACAAACCAATCAGGCAATTTTACTGCTCAGATCAGCGCAGAATGTCATTTATCCTACTCATTAATTTTAAAATGCCAGTCATGATGTGTTGGCATTTTAAAACTTATGGGCAGCATAACTTTCTAGCTCAAGTAAGTTGAGCATGAAAAATACCTTTTACAACCTCGGCGTTTGTGATAAGCATTGCCTGCGGATCTACACAGAGAGCATGAAACCTAAAATATGCCGGGGTACAGAATTTCCTACAAATTACTTGTTAGCCCAACGAAGCCTCAGATCAGCCTGCGCATCCGCGCAGTCTGATCAGAGTCTTCGCTGTGCGTACAAAGGATAGATAAGGGCACAATACTCCTTCATACAGCAAGAGAAGTCTCTGGTCAGACTATATGATGCGCAGGCTGATCTGATTCTTCGCTGGGCGCACATGTAAATTGTAGGAAATGCTGTGCCCCCGCTTTAATCTTTAAATCTTAGATATATCGTACCGGCCAAGCAGTAAAAGTCAGTAATACTCCTATACTCATACCGCTTTTCGGAACGTTCAAAAATGTCTTTAATGGGAATGGGGAACACCTTCAGGGGAGGCAACTCCTACAAAAGTATTTTTGTCTCCCATGTCAATAGGAGTCAACTCTTAAAGGAAAGAATTAGCAAATTCTTTTCTGTAAGAGGAGACCCCTTTTTCAGTGGGACAAGGCTTATAGAAAAGCAAACAGGAAGTTTCGAAAGTTTTCTCCCTTTGAAAAATGGCGGAAAAATCTGCCAGGTTTTCTCATTCCCCTTAAGACCACTTTTGACATGTTTCAAAAGAGGACAGTGGGTGTAGAAAACACAATAAAGAATAACCGAAACCAATGCTTTTTAAAGCAAAGTTTAAGTCGTAATTTTTGCTGTTATTAAAAGCGGAAATTACCTCAGGATGATCTGCACATTTAGAGGGAATGGGAACAGTCAGATTGAGGCGATTCTAAAGAGTACCCACAATCTATTTTAGCATAAAATAAAGAACATAATGTTTACCCCTGTACACCCCCACTAAAATGGGGTATACAAGGGTAATCATCACACTCACATGTTAACATTGTGACTAACGGTAATGGGACACTTCGGCCCTACTACCACCTCGGCTATAGGGGCCGAGATGGTAGTGGCGCCGAAGTGTCTGGAAATCATGGCTAACACTAAGAACCATTCTAATGCACTTGCGTATGTAACGCGACGTCTGATTGGATAACGTCAAAAATTTGCGACAGTATATTCTGCGATATACTGTCGGAAATCCGACGTCATCATGTAACGTCGCTTTCCATTGGTTGTCATTTGGTTTTACGCAGCTCACCGCGCTTGCCGCCTTGTGCAAAACAGTACAGTTTTTAACTTAACAACTGAATAAGTGCATTAGAATGGGGATAACTGTATTGAAAATTGTCATTTGGGGAGGTAAATCGTCGGTTTTACGGTCGCAAATTACGTTTTACGGCTCCGCTAGTGCGTCGCCGTAAAACGAAATTTCCGACCGTAAAACCTCCGATTTACCTCCCCAAATGACATTTTTCAGTACAGTTATCCCCTAATTCGGTGAACTGTAATCTTTACTAGTATTACACACTTTACAGCGCGGCTGCGCTGAGCGAACGTGGCCGAAAGGCGGTGTCGGTCTCGATAGCTCAATCGGATGAACATCTGACCTGTAATTAGGAGATCGCAGGTTCGGTCCCCACCTCTTTCGTGGAGACTGATCATGGAATATACTATATATGCTTGATCTCTCCCTTCCGCTGGACCAAGAAGGATTTTTTCCCATGTCTGGTGAAAGAATGTGCACTGTTGGTTTACCGCTTATGTATATGTATAAGCCTGTCCAGGAACAGGTTGGATAGGTAAACCGTCCGGCTAGATATGACCTAACTAGAGTTGACTGGGCCGCTAAATGCTTACCAAACAAATACATAACACAACGTTCGCTGCCAGCATTAAGAAGCAAAGGGTGGATACCGATTATTCAAATATATTGATTTTTTATCACCATAAATGAAAATTTTCAGATATATAAAATCTGATATCTTTCCTTACTTCTGCTCAAAACATAGAAATAAGTAAAATAATGTATACCCATTTTTACCCCCGTTTTACTATATAAAAGTTTGGTTTATGGGGGCCAAATTACAAAGGCGTGTTTTCGTGATGTGATCAGACAGCGCAGGTGCACAGAGGGTGATTCTAGTCTTTGTTGTTCGCACATGCCCGCATACATATATAGATTCACGCCTATTCAAATACATTGCAAATTTTACCGCCAAAAATGAAAAATTTCAGATGAAAAATTAGGATATTTTTCTTATTTCTGCTCAAAATATAGATTGTGGCGGTTCTAACGAGTACCCACAATCTATATTTTAGAGCAGAAATAAGAAAAATAAGGTTTACCCCTGCAAACCACAGTTTTACTATATAAAAGTGGGGTTGAAGGGTTTCAAAATTATATAGGCGTGTTTTCCTGATGCCATAACAGATTTCATTCCGAACAAGACCATGCAATGAACACTCTTGTATAAAGCATTTAAGAGATATGGGAACACCTGGCAGATTTTCCGCCATTTTTCAAAGGGAGGCAATTTTTGGACCTTCCTGTTTGCTTTTCTATAAGCCCAGTCCCACTGCAACTAAGAAAGGTGTCTAGAAAAGCAAGTTCTTTCATTTTAGAGTTGACCCCTATAGACTGACATGGGAGACAAAATACTTTTGCAGGAGTTGCCTCCCCTGAAGGTGTGTCCATTCCCCTTAATGTAGACTGTAGAGAAAAGAGGGGTTAACAAGTTTTTAACCCTTATCTTGCTGTTCACGACAACCCCTATCTTTGGAAACAGTGTAGATCCAGATCAGATGGCTTCTGAAGAAGCCATCTGATCAGGATCTACACTGTTTGACATTCGTTTATGAATTTGTAGCTATAAATTGCATCAAGTAATTTGATTGGTTGATAGACAAAAATGGGTGTGGCTTAAATGAATATTCAGCAAGATAAGGGTTAAAGTACTGCATATCATTACGAAAACACGCCTATTCAAATGTGTTGGTAGAATTTTAGTACTTATGCGTGAAATTTTTCAGATAAAAATCCGGATATTTTTCATATTTCTGCTCAAAACATAGTTTGTGGGTACTCGTAAGAACCGCCTCGACGAGGCGGTTCTAACGAGTACCCACAATCTATGTTTTTGAGCAGAAATAAGAAAAATAATGTATACTCCTGAAAATCCCAGTTTTACTATATAAAGTGGGGTTCAAGAGGGTAATGATTTTATAGGCGTGTTTTCGTGATGTCCTTATTACTGCTCGAAATATACTATGGGTACTCGTTATTAGACCCACCTCAGGGGGTGGTTGGGTGAGATAAAAGTGACGTGTATCTTGCGTCACTGGGGCGTCTAACTGATATTGGCTCCCAGTTTGACAAGGCCTTTCGTCTTGTTTTTTTGTTTGATTTTAGGTTTAACGTCCCCGTCAACACTGAAAAGGTCATTTTGGAGATGTTGCTTCCAATTTTGTGGGACTTTTACCCGATATTGAGATGAAATGACATCTCAACCCCTGTCGCCCAATGAAACCAATAGGGTTTATTAGCATGGGCGGTCCGCCTCGCACCGCGGTTCCTGGACAGGCTTAGATCCTCCAAGCGGTTTACCAGTACTAGTGTGCGGGACGGATTCAGCTCTGCGTGGAAGCATCATGCAGCCCATATATTTCTTCAAGCCCCTATGGGCGGGGGCGGTAAGGCCTGTCGTCCTTGCAGAATGTAAGGGTAGAGGGGGAATATTATTTCTTCTGTTTCTAAACTTCCATTCATTTTCCTTTTCTGCTCTGTCCCAGACTTCATCTCCTCTACTATCTCACCAATTTTTTTTCTCTCTTTCTCTGGGAGACGACACAAAATGACCCACAAGGGTTGAAATGTCATTAAACCCATAACAATCAATCAATCAAGACCCTTCTCAACGAGGTGGTTCTTTCGAGCGCCCACAATTTGAGCAGGAATACCAAGATCACGATTTTTCATATTCAAAAAGCTTGTTAAAGACACAGGAAAAACGCCATTCAAAATAGTTAACAGACCATTAAATTATTTAAAAAAAAAAACGTCAACAACAATTGTCGACTGCTTTTGTTGTCTGCTGGTTACTTTTTATTGCCATAGTTGCAGACACTGTGGTATAGGAGCAGTCTGATCGCAGTGCACACTGTTAACAATTATGCATGGCTATTTTTATGTTTTTAAAAAGTTTGCAAAATATCAGCAGACATTTTCAGATGTATTTTTCTTGGCGTCTTAAGGGTTAACAATTTAAGCCCCTGGTGTGATTTTGTTTGTTTGTTTGTATTGAAGTTTAACAGACCAGTAAACACTATTTAGGTCATTAGGCCTATCCACACTTTTCCTGGACAGGCTTATACATAAGCAGTTAACCAGTACAGTGCACATTTTTCGCCAGAAACTGCCCTGCTAGCATTCTACATAAATCTACAGCGGGCCGTTAGCGGCCCGTCAGCTACCCTGACGGGCCGCTAACGGCCCGCTGTAGATTTATGTAGAATGCTTACTGGGTCAACAACTGCCTTTCCTGAATCAGCGGAAGGAAGAAAAGGACCCTAAGCAATCTCCACGAAAGAATGTTGCCGACCCCGACATGTATCGAACCCGCGCCCTCCTGATCACCAGTCAGATGCGCATCTGTGATTACATATGTGCTAGGATTGTGCAAAAAAATCTCTCCTTACAGGACCACTGCCTGCCAACTCGTGCAAATCTCGACAAGCTTTTGTTTGTTTGAGTTGAGGTTTTACGCCCCCGTTAACACTATTTAGGTCATTTAAAATTTTAAGACGTTGCTTCCTATTTTGTGGGACTTTTACCCGACATTGACTCAACCCTACCGCCCATGCCAAGAAAATCGCTAGGGTTTATAACTAGGGGCGGTCCGACTCGCTTCACTTGGCCTGGGCAGGCTTAGACAGTACTCATTGTTCTGTCGATTTCAGCTCTGCACGGAAGCACCATGTCGCCAAATCTATATTTCTTGAAACCGCACAAGCGTGAAATGAACTAGACCACTGAATCCACTCTTACCTGGAAACCCGCTAAATGGACTTAGGCAAACAATGCAGACCCGGATCATACATTGTTTGTTAACAGGACTTTCTATCAAAGAATAGATTTTCTGTCAAAAATAGAATAAAAATAAGGCAGGGACACACGTGTGATAAAACACCCGTGCGACAAAGTGCATTTTTCATTTCTCCAAAATGGCTACTTTTATTAATAGTCGGGGATTTGAAATTCGTAGCACGCGTATTTAAGGAGTTTAATGCACCTTACTTTCTCACACTTAACTATGATACGAATTTATTTAGAGGTCTCTCAGCATCTTGAAAATGGAGTTAGAAAATCAAAAAAGTGGGGAAAAAGACATAAAAAGGGGAGATAAATGTTCCTACCCTCTTTTCTCATTTAAGCATCCAAACAATTCCAAACGACATCTCCTCTAAAACTACAAGGCCAATTGGAACCAAATTATATGTGAAGCCGCCATGGGGTGGAAGAACAAACATATATTCTGAATATCTGGGTCACATGACCAAAATGTCCGCCATGCCCATATATGGTAAAAACCTTTGAAAACCGCCTTCTCAGGAACCAATCGACCGATGACCTTGAAACTTGGTATTCAATATATGGGACCCGGGCCCTGTCGATTTTGTTCAAATGATGACATTGCGTTGACCTTGACCTTTCTTACGTCAAGGTCACATGTGGTCACTTAGAGTTTTGTATGGAAAAGACAGGGTTTTCTGGTTCTGTTGCAGCTTATGACATCATAGTTGATATTTGCAATCCGCTTAATAATCCTGGGGCCATAAGATTAAATAGTTTTTAATTTTTCTAAAACTACTGGGCTAACTGATACCAAATTACATATACTGCATCAGTGTGGTCGAGAAATCCAAGTTTGTTAGAGGGATCTGTGTGATCGGCACACCAATAAACGGCCAAAAGTGATTTTAAATTCTGCATCTCAGGAAATACAAGACCTTGGTATGCAGCAATTTGGATTCTAGCCCTAAGATTGTTCAAAGCTGACTGTAATGTATGCGACGGCAACAAAAGAAAACAATGGTTGATTCAAAATAATTTGGCATCAATAGTCCTGGGATTGGCCTCTACTAAACCATTATGGTCTGTTAGAATTAATGGCCACCACGGGTGTGTGTGTGGGGGGGGATTTATTTTACGCCCACTTGAGCTCTGGTGTGCGTAGTTTCCCATCGGCCGCTTGTTTACAATTTTGTGTTCAGGGAAAAGTCGCGTAAACTTGATGGCAAGCGTAAACCATATCTAATTGGCGTTGTCATGATACAGCAGTCACAGTTTTCTGCTTTGCTGATTGCGCTTGTTTGGTTATCTTTTGTTGCTTACCTTCATAAACAATTAATTGGTGACCGGTGGTAGCTTGGAATGAGGTTACCATGACAGCAATATCTCTGAAAGACGACAATGTTCAGTGAGGATAACAGCGCGGCCCTATTTCAGTTTTGTTTTTTTCAAAGGGTTGGCAGATTTGTGTTCAGTATTTCATAATTGAAGGAAAGTCGTGTTTTAATAAGTTTACGCCTCTGAACAATCAAGCCTCCTTTTGACTAAAGGTGTGCGAAATTTTACTGCGAACAAAAAGGAAGCATTGTACAGTATTTGGTGGAACGATTTTACTTAAATGTTTCAGAGGTTTATTGTTTTGGCTTTTAACATTAATTTGCTGCAAAACAGATACTCTACTAAATTTAAATATCGGCATCTACTTCTCCAGCTGCGGATTTGATATACTTCAGCTTATTTGCTGATTGAATGACTCTGGTTTTGGTCGATCTTTTGGCAAACATGCGCAAATTGAGGTCGCCAAGTTACATGAAGATGCAGAAAAGTTCAGGCGAGGGTCGGTGTTGAACGCGATGTTCCCACCCTTCTTGACAAAGGTGAAGAGAAGAAGCTTGATTTACGTAGGAATCGTAACGTTTATTATGCCAAACATCGTCCCTGTTCACTGTTCAATATATCTGACATATAAGGTTTCAACCTCAAGTAAATTAACCCGCCCGCCTAGTTCCTTTCATATGCACGAACCCATGTCCGCCAGAACGCCTGAAGGTAAGTGTCTGATGCTCTGTCTCTGGTAGGGTAAACCGGAGCCTAACTGTTTGGTTTCCTTTGCTGCAGAATTCTAGATATTTCATGCTGTCGAGGCCGCATCGTTGTTTCATCTCTTTAGTCGTTTGATTTTCTGTTCTCGGAGATGTTGCACTGATGAGCTAGAACTCCATCATGAAGAGTGAACAATTTATCGGTTTTAACCACGACAATCAAGGGCGAGTAGTGTGACCATCTAAAATCTATTAAAGTGTCCAACCCCACCTCGGCCCCCGTAAAACTTCTTACTGGCCCCGTCGTCGATCCTTTTTGTGTTTTATTATTTTCATTGTTAGTCCTTAAGATGTATGTATTGCTAATGCCTTTTTTATCTTGGATAGCCGTCCGGTCATGTGGGGAGATAACTGTCATTCTGGCGTTCCATCCATGACGTTTTCATTTTGGTGTTTTGAATGGGAGGTGCGAGATATTTTGTATAGATTCGTGATCATTGCATACACTCTGTTTTTCAAATGTGATAGCTCCTGATGGCTTGTTATAGAAGGCCTTTTTGGCCAGTCTATATGGGACAATTGGGGTGGTTGGGTGAGGCAAAGGTGATGTGTATCTTGCGTCAATAGGGCGTCCAGCTGGTAGTGGCTTACAGCTGGACAAGACCTGCTGTTCTTCCAGCAGTTAAGGGTAGATGGAGAAAACTGTTATTTCTTCTGTTTCTGCTTTTCCATTTTCCCATTTCTCCTCTGCCCCTTACTTTCATCTGCTCAACTATCTCTTCTGTCGCTTTTCTCCCTTTCTCTGGAGAGGGGACAAAAATGACCAACAAGGGGTGACGTGTCTTTAAACCCAAAACAATCAATATATGGGAAAAATGTCAGAAAAAGGAAGTAGTAAAAAACGGAGATGAAGAACAGATTAATCAGTGTGTGACAAGAGACACATGATGGTTAAAAGCTAATGGTGAATAGAGGGACAATGCTATCGTAGGCAGGTCGCCCAACAAAATGGTAGAAAGTAAGTGCAGGTGACATCTTAAGATGCAAGTTTACAGGTTATACCACAACTCAGGGAAAGGGGAAGATAGAAGAATGTTTAAGGAATGGCTTTACGTTACGTTATCTCACGGGTACAATTTATTTTTAGTCGTGCGACTTGACAGAAAATAAGGTACCCAGTAAGATTTCAAGTGGCCAGTAACATTTGCGTGTTTAAAATATAATAATGTCGATGTTACTTGGGGAGCTTTCAGCACAAAACGGAAACTTTGGATACTGATTCTTGAAATATACAATATATTCATTAAATGTTGATTGTTTCAAGTCACCAGTTTAGAGAATCACTTGCCACTTCACCCGCTGACAAATATGCTTGGTGATGTATATTCCCCTCACTAAATGTAAACCGGAAGGAAATGGCCATCAGTAACTTTTCAAAAATATATCTATCGGTCCCTGATATGATACATCTATGACCAGCCAGTAAAATAATTTAGTTTATGTTGGTTTTAATATAAAGTTTCATCACGATCTGTGACACAACAGGAAAAAGTGGCACAATGGTCCATAGGTTTCGGGAGTCCCTTGTTCATGCCCGGATTGAAACAGTCATCCAGTTTCATATGCATGTGCAAATATGACCGTCCTTCATACTGACGAAAAAAGAAACTGTTTCAAAAAGTACTGAAAATTATTTAGCGCGAAAATAGTGTAAAATTTACCAAAATTTTGGGGTCAAATTTCAATGGTCAAAATTTATGGTAACACCGGATGTTATTACGTCATATCATGAATTTTGGTGTCTTCGAGTATTGACAAATATTTTGGCTGATGCAATAAATCAACATTCATATGTAAGCGCAAGCTACACATAACTAAACTCAATCCAACTATACCATCCGCATGGGGGTGGGTGTAAACTCATAGACTTTTCAAACCCTTTTCCCCACCAGATTTGCTAAATAATCACATGTCATATAGGTTAGGCTCCAATCTCAATGAAACGGCACAAATAAAGCGTGAGAATTTTGGGTGCATTAAATTTTTCGAAATCTGGTCTCAAATCCCGGACTATAGATGTATATTCCCCTTACTAAATATAAACTGGAAGGACATGGCCATCAGTAACTTTTCAAAAATATATCTATTGGTCCCTGTTATGATACATATATGACCAGCCAGTAAAATAATTTATTTTATGTTTGTTTTAATATGGATTTTTATCAAGAGCTGTGACACAACAGGAAAAAGCAGTAAAAGGGTCCATAGGTATCGGAGTCCCTTGTTCATGCACAGATTGAAACAGAGTGATCAAGTTTCCCACGCACGTTGAAAAATAACCGTCCTGCATACTGATGAAAAAATAATTGTTTCAAAAAGTACTAAAAATCATTTAGCGCGAAAATAAGGAAAAATTTACCAAATTTGTGGGGGCAAATTTCAGTGGTCAAAATTTATGGTAACACCGGATGTAGTTACGTCATATCATGAATTTTGGTGTCTTCGAGTATTGACAAATATTTTGACTGATGCAATAAATCAACATTCATTTGTAAGCGCAAGCTACACATAACTAAACTTATTCCAAGTATACCATCCGCATGGGGGTGTGTGTAAACTCATAGAATTTTCAACCCCTTTTCCCCACCAGAATTGCTAAATAATCACAAGCCATATAGGTTAGGCTTCTATCTCAATGAAACGGCACAAATAAAACGTGAGAATTTTGGGTGCATTAAATTTTTCGAAATCTGGTCTCAAATCCCGGACTATAAGAAAATCCGCGATATTTTCCTTATTTATACTGCAAACATAGGTTGTGGGTGCTCGTTAGAATCGCCTCATTGAGGTGTTTCTAACGAGTACCCACAACATTTGTCTTAGAGGTGAATTAGAAAAATAAAGTTTACCTCCGTAAACCCCAGTTTTCTCTATATATTTGTTTTTTTTTTTATTTGATGTTTAACGTCCCCGTCAACACTATATAGGTCATTTTGGAGACGTTGCTTCTAATTTGGTGGGCCTTTTTCCCGGCATTGAGATGAAATGACATCTCAAGCCCTGTCGCCAGATGAAACCAATAGGGTTTATAAGCATGGACGGTCCGACTCGTACCGCTTTGCCTGGGCAGGCTTAGATCCTCTTAGCGGTTAACCAGTACTCGTGTGCGGTCGGATTCAGCTCTGCGATGAAGCATCATGCAGCCCATTTATTTCTTCAAGTTTTCTCTATATAAAGTGGGATTTAGTTGGGGGGGGGGGGGGTTCATTTAACGGGCTTGTTCACGTGATGATTATCATATTTAACGATACAATCATAAATATACTGAACCGAAAAAGAAACGCAACTTTTTAACCCAAAAGATTTTCATGCAACCATCAGGTTGACTGAAAAATCATTTTGCGATTTACCTTTATGCTTTTTTAACTTTCTTACGCAGAAAACATTTGGGCGATATGTGTACAGTTTAACGCTCCACTTGGCAATTCGTTGTTATCAATATTTCCTCGTGCAGTACAGTAGTCGCAGATAAGATTGACTAGGCGGAGCTATTCAGGTGTTGTCAATATATGTCAAATTCGCTGAGTCCACCAGAAGATTCGGTAGAGTGCCTTTCGCACGCTTTCTACAAGCGGACGAAATGGTCATATACGCCACAGCTTTGCTTGTGTTACAGTTGAATTCACACAATCGGGTGACTTGGTTTACCTTTTAGTTAATGGAATATTCCTAAGGCAGGTACAGACGATAGCTCCGCCTAGTCAATCTTATCTGCGACTACTATACATTAAATGTATACAGTAACCTCATCATATTGGCATAGTGTTACCTGGAGTTTAGGTTTCAAAAGTCCGGTAAAATTTCTCTACGGAATATGGTACGTTTGACGCAACATCAACGTAACGTAGCGGCCCAAATGCTTCTACGTGGGACGTCTGTGGCTGTCATCGACAGGAACCTCCAAGTGAGTAAATCGACGATAACTCGCTTGTACCAGCGTTTACGTCAACTGCGAACGACAAATGACAGGCCCAGAAGTGGACGTCCACGCGTCTAAACACGTCGACAGGACCGACACATCCGTCTCATCCACCTTCGCAATCGTTTCCGTACAGCCGTCGCGACCTCTCAGGTGACACCGGGAACGCACAGCAATCGAATAAGTGCAGATACTGTCAGGAATCGCCTACGAGAGTTTGGCTTACGTCCTCGTCGTCCGTACTTTGGTATGCGGTTAACACCACGACGCCGTCCGGTTAAAATGGCGTGGCTCACACAACATAGGCCAAACCTGTTTCCCCTTCGTCAGTGGCGTAACGTAATGTTTTCTGACGAGTCCAGGTACTTGTTGTACAGAGCTGACGGCCGTCAGCGTGTGTTTATGCGTGACGGAGAGCGTTATCGTGACAATAATAATTATTGTTTGGTTGAACGTGATCGATTTGGAGGCGGAGGGTTGATGGTGTGGGCTGGCATATCTTATGGTCATAGAACGCCCCTGGTATTCATTGATGGATCTTTGATGGCTCAGCGTTACGTTGACGTCGTTTTACGACCGGTAGTTGTTCCATATGTACGACAGCACAACGTTACGTTTCAACAGGATAACGCTCGGGCGCATGTAGCAAGGCTCAGCATGGCGTTTCTTCAGCAAAACAACGTTGACGTGATGCACTGGCCTCCGTATAGTCCAGATCTCTCTCCTATAGATCATTTGTGGGACGTCTTGGACAGGCGCGTACGTAACCGCCCCCAGCCGCCAACAACGCGTCAAGCATTCCGTCTCGCGCTCATACAGGAGTGGAATGTTATTCCCCAGGAAAAGATCAATTGTTTAATCCTGTCCATGACCAGTCGTGTGCGTGCAGGACTGAATGCAAACGGAGGACATACTCGCTATTAACTGCTTATGTTTTGAACTTGTGAAATGACTGCCTCTATGACAAAATGGATTTGTGTTCCAAACATTCTCACTGGAATGGTAGTTCCATTCAGGAATGATATATTATTGCGGCATTAAATCGATTTTCTGCAAACATGATTATTTCCGCAAATATATACTCGCATTTATATTTGGAGTTAATACGTTTCTTTTTCGGTTCAGTATATAATTGTATTATCCCTAGAATACTCACAGGAACCACTTGATAGACTTCCCAGGGTGTGTCATCAATTACTTCTTCGTCTTTTTCCATTTTGAACTGGAAAACAATGGTATTATTTAGATTCTAATAGAGAAATACGATTATCATGTTAAATTATCTGTTATCTTCTATTACAGAATTCGAGCCATTATCTCAAATAAATCCAAGCTATTAAATATTAATTGCGTACATGTCGAGTTATTGCAGACGTGTACATTACGATTACATTACCGTGGGCTAAAATGTCGTTTTTCATGTGCCAGAACGAAGAAAAACTTTATTATATTTTCTTATTTCTAGTCAAAACACAGATTGTGGGTGCTCTTTACAGATGCGTCTCAAACATCACGGAAACACGCCTCTATTATTTTGACCCCCTTGAACCCCACTTTTATATAGTAAAACTGGGGTTTACAGGGATAAACCTTATTTTTATTATTTCTGCTCTATATAGAATTTTGTTACTCGTCAGAACCGCCTCCATGAGGCGGTTCTAACAAGTACCCACAATCTATATTTTGAGCAGAAATAAGACAAAAATGATAGGGAGAAGACCCGCGCCGTTTTAAATAACCGGTACCTGGATTTTGTACACAAATGGTCAGCAATTGGTGTTTGTGTGTGTGTATGTGTATGTGTGTGTGTGTGTGTGTGTGTGTGTGTGTGTGTGTGTGTGTGTGTGTGTGTGTGTGGTTGGGGGCGGGGCTTGTATTTAGTAACTTTGGCTCGAGTGATAAACAATCTACCCTGATAGACACCATATTTGGCCCCAGCTCTCGAGGCGGCAAAGACGCTGTTGCATAATGCATAAAATACACTTTGGGCTGGTATAAAGTTCCACTGCGTCTTAAAAATGACGATAAGAGAAACGGTTTTGATTTTGGAATTCGCAGAAAGAAATGTCCCAATGACTATGTCCTATGATATTTCTAAGGCGGGGCGGGGGCGGGGGGGGGGGGGGGGAGGAGGTGGGGGGTATATCCATTGAGTTTGCTAAGGCGGTGTTTCTTGCATTGTTCATGCTCATTCTATGTGGTTCGTTGCTAAGGGATGTTTTGCAGGCCCTGTTTGATGCATTGTTTCTTTGTTTGTTTGATTGATTTGTGGTTCAACGTCCCCGTCAACACTGTATAGGTCATTTTGGCGACGTTGCTTCCAATTTTGTGTGACTTTTACCCGACACTGAGATGAAATGACATCCCAAGCCCTGTCGCCCAATCGATGCATTGTAGTTATGTTTTATTCCCTTTCCACGAGGATTGTAATCACCTCGTCGGGGAAGAGCTCATCACGTTATCAAGTCCGTGCAATGAACACTCCGTGAGTGAGTGAGTGAGTGAGTGAGTGTTCGATTTTTACGTCCCACCAACAGCTAAGGTCATACGGAGACGGGACCTCATCCGAAAGTCTGGAGAAGCCCGGGATCGATTCTGCGACCCCTGGTTTACAAGGCGAGTAGCGTAACCACTACAGCACGGAGGCTTCTATGAACATTTTGTTTTGTTTGATTTGAAGTTTAACGTCCCCGTCAACACTGTAAAGGTCATTTTGGAGACGTTGCTTCCAATTTTGTGGGACTTTTACCCGACATTGAGATGAAATGACGTCTCAAGCCCTGTCGCCCAATGAAACCAATAGGGTTTATTAGCATCGACGGTCCGCCTCGCACTGCGGTTCCCGGACAGGCTTAGATCCTCTCAGCGGTTTACCAGTACTAGTGTGCGGGCCGGATTCAGCTCTGCGTGGAAGCATCATGCAGCCCATATATTTCTTCAAGCCCCATATGGGCGGGGGCTTTTCTATGAACATTCCGTAAACCCCACTTTATATAGAGAAAACTGTAGTTTACATGTGTATAGATACCTGCCTTTTTTTTCTTTCAAGATTACTTAACTCATATCGAGCCGATCGTTAATCAGAGGTGGGCGAAAACCGGAGTACCCGGAGAAAAACCACCTGACCTTCCGTTGCAAGCTGTCTGTTGTATTACATCGATGCTATACGTTTTTGTACCTGGCAATACTTTTCAGTCGATTGCCAATCGACCCGAAGTTACTAAGTACAGAAGCTCTCCAGTGCTGATGTACTTGTGATTATCAGTGATTTGCAGGAAATCCAGGTAACGGTTATATATAGGGCTGGCTAATCGGAGCTGAAAAGATAATCGATTATTAGTCCTGCCATTGCGATCGATAATCGATTAGTACTCGCTAAGATTTTTGCATTGCAAAAACATTGAAAATTTTACCGCCGGAAAAAGAAACGAAAAGTTTCAGATGAAAATTTTTGATATTTTTCTTATCTTTGCTCCGTAAATCAGGCGTAAACTTCGAGGCGGTACTAACGAGTACCCCTAATCTATATTTTAAAGCAGAAATAAGAAAATTAAGACTTACCCCTGTAAACCCTAGTTTTTCTATATAAAAGTGGGGTTCGAGGGGGTCAGAATTATATAGACGTGTTCTGCGGCGTCTGATCTGGGACAGCACTGTTTGTCAGGGTACCCGTTTTGGGGATTTTAGTACTAAATGGGTTAAGTACAAGACGAAATGGTTGACGTCCCCGTTCAGAACCCACTCAGGGACAATCAACCAATCAATGCTGTCAGTTCTTTGATTCTGATTTGCTCACGAAAATTACTAACAAATCCGTAAAATGAACACCCCCTATACCCCAAGATATATAAAGAAAGCTGGGGTTTACGGGGTATACGTCATGTTTCTTATTTCTGCCCCAAGACATACGCACTCATTAGAACCGTCATCAACGTCTTAATGACGTGCGAACATAGGTGACATTATATCTGGCACACACTATTTAGTAAAGCTAACTGACATTTTTTTTTTTTCGATAAATGGTGCAATAACGGTGTAACTGACATTATGGCATAATGTCAGTTACGCCGTTATTGCGCCAAGCAGACGATATTTCATGGAGAAATTTTCACGAGTGCGAAGCATATTAGGAACAGCTGTTAGGTACTGTACATTGCCAAAGTCACTTAAAGAAGAAAAGACGGGCCTCCGTGGCCTAGTGGATAAGAGCGCTGACTCTTAATCATTAGGTCTCTCACCGCTGTGGTTCGAGCCTCGCTCGGGTCACATGTGAGACGCCAAGTTCTGCAACGGAAGGTCAGGTGGGGTTTCTCCGGGTACTCCGGTTTTCGCCCACCTCTGATTAACGATCGGCTCGATATGAGTGAAATAATCTTGAAAGGGCCGTAAAACCAAAAACCAAAAAAAAAGAATAAAAGATTTTTTTTGAAAGATATCAAAATATTTCATCTCGTGTGTTGAAACCATCAGAATGTTGTGAAATTCTGATGTTTTCAATACACTCGATAAACTTTTTTGGTATCCATTTCAAAAAATAGCCATCGGAAGAGATGGCAAATCCCCCGACCAAAAGCCAATATGGCCTTCAGAAGATTGTTCACAAATAGAAAGTGCACCAGAATTAAACCAGCAATATATCACAAAAGTATTGCAGTTATGGCCATCACAAGATTATACTGTCAGGGGAGATAACTAACAAGAGGGCCCAATGGCCCTACATCGCTCACCTGTGTACTAGAAAATCATTGAAGTAGGAGACCATTTGACATTGCTACATACTAAATATCTGAGCTCAGGCAAGCGGTGTCCATGCTTATAAACCCTATTGTTTTCATTGGGCGACAGGACTTGAGATGTAATTTCATCTCAATGTCGGGTAAAAGTCCCACAAAATTGGAAGAGACATCTCCAAAATGACCTGAGGTGTGGCCAATTTGGATCCCAGGGGCAAAACTGGCAGGATTTATGTAGGTGGCCACTTGACATTGCAACATACTAAAAATCTAAGCTCTGGGCCTAATGGTTTCATATATGGAAGAAGATTTTTTAAGTGTTTTTTTTTCCATTATAAGTCTATTGGAGCTGAAGAGCTCGGGCGTGGCCAATTTTGACCCCCGGGACTCGGTTAGCAGGATTTATGTAGCTGGCTATTTTATGTTGCTAGATACTAAATATCTAAGTTCTGTGCTTCACAGTTTCTGGGAAGAAGATTTTTTAAGCTTTTTTTCCATTATGAGTCTATGGGAGCTAAGGGGCCCCGGGATGCGGCCCATTTGGACCCCAGGGGTATGATAAGCAGGAAATATGTAGGTGATTACTTGCCGTTGCTACATGCTAAATACCTAAGCTCTGGGCCCTGTGATTTCAGAGAAGAAGATTTTTGAAACTTTTTTCCATTATGAGTCTAGGGGAGATAAGGGGGTCCCAGGGTGTGGCCCATTTGGACCCAAGGGGCATGATTGGCAGGATTTATGTAGGTGACCACTTGTCATTGCCACATGCCAAATATCTAAGCTCTGGGCCCTGTGGTTTCAAAAAAGAAGATTTTTGAAGCTTTTTTTCCATTGTGAGTCTATGGGAGCTAAGGGTCCTGGTGCGTGGCCCATTTGGACCCCAGGGGCATGATTGGCAGGATTTATGTAGGTTACCACTTGCCATTGCTACATGCTAAATATCTAAGCTCTGGGCCCTGTGGTTTCAGAGTAGAAGATTTTTGAAGCTTTTTTTCCATTATGAGTCTATAGGAGCTAAGGAGCCCCAGGGCGTGGCACGTTTGGACCCCAGAGGCATGATTGGCAGGAATTATGTAGGTTACCACTTGCTGTTGCTACATGCTAAATATCTCAGCTCTGGGCCCTGTGGTTTCAGAGAAGAAGCTGTTTGAAACTTTTTTCCATTATGAGTCTATAGGAGCTAAGGGGCCCCAGGGCATGGCCCGTTTGGACCCCAGGGGCATGATTGGCAGGAATTATGTAGGTGACCACTTGCCATTGCTACCTGCTAAATTTCTAAGCTCTGGGCTCTGTGGTTTCAGAGAAGAAGATTTTTGAAGGGTTTTTTTTTCCATTATGAGTCTATGGGAGCTAAGGGGCCCCGGGGCATGGCCCATTTGGAACCCAGGGGCACGATTGGCAGGAATTTTGTAGGTGATCACTTGCCATTGCTATATGCTAAATATCTAAGCTCTGGGCCCTGTGGTTTCAGAGAAGAAGATTTTTGAAGCTTTTTTTCCATTATGAGTCTATGGGAGCTAAAGGGCCCCGGGGTGTGGCCAACTTGGACCCCAGGGGCATGATTGGCAGGAATTATGTAGGTGACCACTTGCCATTGCTACATGCTAAATACCTAAGCTCCGGGCCCTGTGGTTTCAGAGAAGAAGATTTTTTTAAGGTTTTTTTCCATTATGAGTCTATGGGAGCGAAGGGGCCACGGGGCGTGGCCCATTTGGAACCCAGGGGCATGATTGGCAGGAATTATGTGGGTGACCACTTGTCGTTGCTACATGCTAAATATCTAAGCTCTGGGCCCTGTGGTTTCAGAGAAGAAGATTTTTGAAGCTTTTTTTCCATTATGAGTCTATAGGAGTTAAGGGGCCCCAGGGCGTGGCCAATTTCGACCCCAGGGGCATGATTGGCAGGATTTATGTAGGTGACCACTTGACATTGTTACAAGCTTAATATCTAAGCTCTGGGCCCAGTGGTTTCAGAGAAGAAGATATTTTAATTTTTTCCCATTGTAAGTCTATGGGAGCTATATGTTGCCATGGCAACCAGAATTCCAATCTGATCAGCCCAAAAATCTTATGCAGCCTTTCCCCCTACCTGATGATGCTTCTCATGAAATTTGATCAAGATTGACCATGGGGTATTTGAGATATACTTATTTGAAATTGTTTACGGACGGACGCACTGACGCACGGACGCACGGACGCACGCACGCACGACGGACGACGGACAAAAAGTGATCACAAAAGCTCACCTTGTCACTACGTGACAGGTGAGCTAAAAAACCAGGGCACTCAGAAATGTGGTTCTTGCGCATGACATGCCTGCTTAAGCTCACGTATTTCTGTACAAAGTACCATCAATATGTCTCAAAAGGTATTGGAGATATGGTGATCACAAGCTGGTCATACTGTTATATTAGAAGGGTAGATAACTCAAATACGACAGCACCAACAGTTATGGTTCTTGCACATGACATCCCTTCTGTACCTTGTATACAATTGTGCCAAGTTCCTTCAATATATCTCAAAGGGTGTTGGAGTTATGGCCATCACAAGGTTATATTGCCAGGGGAGATAACTAAAAATCCAGAGCACCCAGAGTTGTAATTCTTGAGCATGACACACCTGCTTAACCTAATGTACATCTGCATCAAGTACCACAAATATGTCTCAAAGGGTATTGGAGGTACGATGATCACAAGGTTGTCATACTGTTATATTGGAAGGGGAGATAACTTCAAATATCATAGCACCCAGAGTTGTGGTTCTTAGGCATGAAGCGCTGTCTCAACGTTGTATACAATTGTGCCTAGTACCATCAATATATCTCAAAGGGTATTGAAGATATGGCCATCACAAGGTTATATTGTCAGGGGTGATAATTAAAAAACCAGGGCACCCAGAGTTGTGGTTCTTGCATGTGACATACCTGCTTAACTCATGTACAACTGTACCAAGTATCATCAATATATCTCAAAGAGTGTTGGAGATGTGGCCATCTCAAGGTAGTCATTCTATATTAATGACAGGGGAGATAACTAAAAAACCATGGCACCCAGAGTTGTGGTTCTTGTGCACGACACACCTTCTCAGCCTTGTGAACAACTTTGCCAGGTATCATCAATATATCTTAAAGGGTATTGGAATTATGGCAATCACAATGTTATCACTCTATTTTATTGGAAGGGGAGATAACTCTAAAACCATGGCAACCAGATTTGTGGTTCTTGTGCATGACACGCCGTCTCAGCCTTGTGAACAACTGTGCCAGGTACCATCAATATATCTCAAAGGGTATTGGAGTTATGGTCATCACAAAGTAGTCATTCTATTTTATTAAAAGGGGAGATAACTCTAAAACCATGGCAACCAGATTTGTGGTTCTTGTGCATGACACGCCGTCTCAGCCTTGTGAACAACTGTGCCAGGTACCATCAATATATCTCAAAGGGTATTGGAGTTATGGCCATCACAAAGTAGTCATTCTATTTTATTAAAAGGGGAGATAACTAAAAAAGTATGGCATCCAGAGTTGTGGTTCTTGTGCATGACACGCCGTCTCAGCCTTGTGAACAACTGTGCCATGTACCATCAATATATCCCAAAGGGTATTGGAGTTATGGCCATCACAAAGTAGTCATTCTATTTTATTAAAAGGGGAGATAACTAAAAAAGTATGCCATCCAGAGTTCTGGTTCTTGAGCATGACACGCCGTCTCGGCCTTGTGAACAATTGTGCCAAGAACCATCAATGAATCTTAAAGGGTATAGGAGTTATGGCCATCACAAGGTTGCGTCTACGGACGGACGGACGGACGGACAGACGGACGGACGCCAGGCTGATCGCTATATCCCCCGAACCTATTCGGTCGGGGGATAAAAACGTAAATATGCTACACATATTTCATTGAAAAGCATGTAAGAAATATTACATCATGAAAACACACCTATATAATTTTGACCCCCTTGAACCCCACTTTTATTTTGTTAAACTGGGGTTTACAGGGGTAAACCTTATTATATATGTTAACATTTTCGTTTTTTCTTTCGGCGATAAAGTTTACAATGTATTTGTATAGTCATGTTTTCGTAATGTCATTCCTGCTCAAGACATATAAATTGTGGGTGCTCGAAAGAAAGTCGGCCTACCCACAACCTAGACATAACAATGATACACCTGTACCCGTGTGACACAGTGCAATCTTTCGAATCTTCAAAACGGTTACTTTTCTGATGAAAATGTGTGATATTTGTTTTTTCATCCTACAAACATAAGTTGAAGGAGCTCGTTAGAACCGCCTCGTGGAACAGGCGGTTCTAACGAGTACCCACAGCCTATGTCCATGATGTCTTGGAACAGAAATAAGAAAAAATAATTTAAATCCCATTTTTCTATATATAAAGTGGGGTGTAGAGGGGTGTGAATTAAAAGGACTTGTTAACACGACGATAAAGAAAAAGATATACCCTGATGAACCCCATTTTCTCCACAGGTGCAAGTAGAATAGGCCTAGTACTGATAAAACATGTTTAAGACTTAAAAAGGGGTCCCCAACACTGATAGGGAAGGGACTTTTTTTAAAACCCTATTTTTAAGTCTTAAAACAAGTTTTATCGGTTCTAGGCCTGTTCCACGAGCCGGTCAATGATGGGGACATTTTTTTAAAACTGTTTTCTAGGCGTTGGTTATTATAGTACTATGAATTCTTCAGCTATATTAGACGAACACATACTTCATGTGGGATATTCTGAAGAGGGTTTGAAGGTAAATGTGTGTTATAAAATTGGCGTTATTATTGTTTGTCTGATTTGAGGTTTTACGTCCCCGTCAACACTGAATAGGTCATTTTGGAGACGTTGCTTCCAATTTTGTGGTAGTCGAGAAGAAGGTTGAATGGAATTGAAATTTACCAGTTGTCCCCATGCTTTAACGGAGGGGATATTATATTCGCTTCCGTCCGTCTGTTCGTCTGTCCGTCCGTTATGCCTTCTCCTCCTAAACTATTAACCGGAATCCAACCAAATTTGCTGTGTGGGTTGCTTACATGAGTGGGGTGTGCAACAGCACATTTATTTCTGGACCCGCCCTCGGGGGGGGGGGGGGGGCTTATGGAGGGGTCAAAAGGTCAAATAATATTCAATTACAAAGTCAATTTTATAGATTTCGATACCAAACTTTGCAGAAGTAATGATTAATGAAATGTGTGTGTGAATTCGGGTTTAACGTCGCTTTCAACAATTTTTCAGTCATATCACGACGGTGTCTGGTTGCGACAGGGAGCTCAATGCTCACGTTTATAGTGCTGCCTCACTGAAGTATCATGTCCCAGACACATTACATGATACCACACCCAGTCACATTATCCTGACACTGGATCGACCAGTCCTAGCTCTACCCCATAAATCTGAGTGCCAAGCGAGGAGCAGCTAGTACCATTTTTAACGACTTTGGTATGTCGCGGCCCGGGATCGAACCCGAAACCTCCCGTTCCCCGGAGCGGACACTCTACCAACTGAGATATCGGGGCCGGTCAAATTAATGAAATATGTATAACATATTGAACGGGATTTTGCCTGCGACCCTGGGTCATGGTCCAGGGGTCGGACTTGTTTGGGTCGGGGGTCAAAATTAAGGTGTTTTTTTTTTTTTTTTTTTTTTGCAACATAGTAAAGTGGCATATCAAATCAAAGGGGATGATTAGTAGAATATAATACAAGTAAAAGTTTGACCATGGGGTCAGATTAGTACCCTGGGGGAGGGGTCTAAAGGTCAAACGTTTTTCAGAACATAGTCATGTGGCATATATTAAATCGAAGGGGATGATTAGTTGAAAATAATACAAGTAAACTTTTTACGCGGGGGTCAGATTTTGGTGTACTTTATTCATATTAAGCACTGAAATGAGATTTCTTGTATAGTGGTTTTACGGACAGTTTCTGGTCATCTTTTAATTGCTGTAATCTGTTCGGCTCTTTTTAAAAGAAAACGACATTTAGGGTCAAATGATGTGCTGTTAAAATTTCATTTTCGATAACTTGCCTTCATTCCACTTACGACCCCATAAGCGAGCTATGTTGTCTTCTGACAACGCATGTTTTGTTTTGTCGAGATCTAGCCGATCGAAAAGCAGAGGCCAAGTGGGCGAAAACTGAAGCTGACATACACGAAGAAAAACCACCCGACCTCTGGTTGGCGTCTCACATGTGACCCTAGCTTGTTTCGAAACACAGCTGTGAGAAACCAAATGACTGAGAGTCAGCACTCTTATCCACTATAGGGTAAGCCAATCATTTATAATCAGACGTGGTTGAAAACTAGAGTACCCGGAGCAATTCCGAGTTGTGTCTTAGCTCCATATTAAGTGCAAATGACAAGCACAATAAATAGCTTAAGATTCGTACTTGTTAATAAAACATGTATTATGGTTACTTTCTAAAATTGCCTCGATGAGGCCATTGTAACAAGACATACTTAGGTTTCTAAAGAAACATTACGATAACACACCAGTGCTACATAGTGCATTTTTCACATCTACAAAATGGCTACTTTTTTTCTGAAAATCCGTGATATTTTTCTTATTTATACTACAAACATAGGTTGTGGGTGCTCGTTAGAACCGCCTCATTGAGGCGGTTCTAACGAGTACCCACAACCTATGTCTTGGAGCAAAAATAAGGAAAATAATGTTTACCCCCGTAAACCCCAGTTTTCTCTATTTAAAGTGGTGTATAAGTGAGTGTTTGTTTCACGGACTTGTTCACGTGATGTAAAGATATAAGTAACTGGCTTATAAAAATATTTATAATGATAAGAATTATTGATAAGACCTGGAAATATTTCTGCTATAGAAAAATACAAAGTTTAATACTATATCAATAGTCACTCTAACCAATTAAAGTTCAACATTTTTTGGTTGATTGTTTTCAATTGGTTGATTGTTTTCAATCGACCAAAAATTAAAAAGCACTATAGCTTCCAGCTGGATTGTAGAATTAGCCGGGCTTTTCTTATTGTTGAGGTCAAAGTGTTGCGTAGAAGTCTATCTATAGAATCTGGACTGGAATCATGTGTTGGGTTTAGCAAACAGTGTACAGCCGAACTTCGATGGGTCGGTCTAGGGGGCGGGGTTTTTATCTAAGTTTATCAACTAAAAACTAAGGAGGCATAATGAAGAAAATTATGGGATGTCTTTTCAGTGTTCTGTAATAGGAATACATGCAGTTTGTACTCATAAGAATAGCCTCATCGAGGCGATTATAATGAGTACACACATTAGGCAGTTTACAAGAAAAAAGAAGAAAATCTTCCTAAACTATCCCTCACTATTTTGTATCTAGAGGGACTCAAGAAAGGGTTCGACTAATCCATTGTAAACGAGCAATGGAAGTTCGAGCCATCGAAGTTGGACTGTAATTGGCAATTGGTTTAGTCAAAGATCAGAATGCGGCATCTGATCAGTTTTTACAGCTTAAGAGGAAACAGTCATAGTCGTCGTTAAGGACAGTTTTTAACTGGTTGTTTTGTTTGTTTGATTTGAGGTTTAACGTCCCCGTCAACACTATAGGTCATTTTGGAGACGTTGCTGCCAGTTGTGTGGGAATTTTACCCGACATTCAGATGAATTGACATCTCAAGCCCTGTACGGGCCTCCTTGTCCTAGTGGAGGAGAGCGCTGCCTCTTAATCATTAGGTCATTCACCGCTGTGGGTTCGAGCCTCGCTCGGGTCACATGTAAGAAGCCAAGTTCTGCAACGGAAGGTCAGGTGGTTTTTCTTCGAGTAAGCCGGTTTTCGCCCACCTCTGATTAACGATCGGCTCGATATGAGTGAAATAATCTTGCAAGGGCCGTAAAACCAAAACCAAAAAAAAAAAAAAAAAATCTCAAGCCCTGTTGCCCAATGAAACCAATAGGGTTTATAAGCATGGACGGACGCCGCTTTGCCTGGGCAGGCTTAGATCCTCTAAGCGGTTTAGTGCGTGTGAATTTTGGTTTAACGTCGCTTTCAACAATTTTTCAGTCATATCACGACGGTGTCTGGTTGCGAAAGGGAGCTCAATGCTCACTTTTATAGTGCTGCCTCACTGAAGTATCATGTCCCAGACACATAACATGATACCACACCCAGTCACATTATCCTGACACTGGGTCGACCAGTCCTAGCTTGACCCCGTAAATCGGAGGGCCAAGCGAGGAGCAGCTAGTAACATTTTTAACGACTTTGGTATGTCGCGGCCCGGGGTCGAACCCGTGACCTCCCGTTCCCAGGAGCGGACACGCTACCAACTGAGCTATTGGGGCCGGTTCTAAGCGGTTTACCAGTACTCGTGTGCGGTCTGTTTCAGCTCTGCGTGGAAGCATCATGCAGCCCATTTATTTCTTCAAGCCCCAATTGGCGATGACCGTTAATATGTCAGCAGCATTTCCTGTGACGTTTGTTCACTTACATCGCTATGGCAACGTCAAATCAACGTCGGTGCAACGTCATTGACGTGACGTTGCATATACATCATGACGTTGCATTGACGTTGGTGTGCCTGCTGGGTAGTGGTTTCATCTCATACATGTATCTTGAAGACTTGCTTGTTTGAATTGAGATTTTACGTCATCTTCAACCCTGTTTAGGTCATTTTGGAGACTTTGCGCCCAATTTTGTGGGGCTTATACCCGACATTTAGATCAAATGACATCTCGCGCCCTATTAACCGCCAGTGAACATGGATTGTGGGTAATCCTTAGAACCCACAATCAATGTTTGAACTTGAAATAAGAACAGAAATCGAAAAATCTTCATCTGAAAAATGCTTGTTCCCGATATAAATCAACCCTTACGTTCAACAACGCCTCTGTATAACATGTAACTATATGTTATAGATTTTCTTGTTAAGTCTTAAACCAAGTTTTATCAGAACTCGGCCTGTTCTAGAGATCGAACCTATAGACCCGTTACACGAAATCTCATCACGTAAACAAGTCCGTGAAATGAACACCCCCTTAAACCCCACTTTATATAGAAACTGTGGTTTACGGGGATAAACATTATTTTTCTTAGTTGTGCTCAAAGACATAGGTTGTTGGTACTCGTTAGAACCGCCTCAATGAGGCGGTTCTAACGAGCACAGACAACCTATGTTCGCAGTGTGAATAAGAAAAATATTACCGATTTTCATCTTTTGGAGGTTAGAAAAATGCACTGGGCCTATGTCGCACAGGTGTGTTATCGTAATGTTACGATGATCTTACCTTAACGAGCAGTCCAAACAAGACGAGAACCAGCGTCAGTAATAAGCCACTTTTTGTTTTCACTCTTCTTTTAACGAGAAATTCACAAAATGTTTTATATATTTTCATTTTTTTATGTAGAGGCTTTGCTGTATTCATATTTTGCTATTCAGACACACGCATTGAAATATAATCAATGACGGGTATGGAACGCTATAACTGTCTGATGTTATCAGCTTATTTGCGAAGCTAAGGTTTGTTTGGAATGGAGTTTAACGGCCCAGTCAACACTATGTCATTTTGAGCCGATCAGCTTACCTATCCACACGTTTCCTGGGCAGGCGTATACGTAAGCGGTTAACCAGTACAGAGCACATTCTTTCGCCAGAAACTGACAACTTCCCTTCTTGAATCAGCGGAAGGTGAAAAGATTTCGTGATCAATCTCCAGGAAAGAATGTTGCCGACCCTGCATCGACCCCCATGCGCATCTGACTGAGCTACGGAGGCCGGCCTGTGTAGATAAGAGATCCTGGTGTATGACTGTCATTTTACAACTCTGATTCTGATAATATATGACGTTATGCGGGTTTGATATGACGTCACGTGGTTTTGGAATTTCATATGTAGTATGCGGTTTTAATACATGTATTACTTTGTGCGGCTTTGCTATTACATGATGTGGTTTTTAATATGACATTATGCGGTTCGATATGATTATGTGGTTTTGAAATTACAAAGTGTCGTTTTGCTGTACGTTATGTGACTTTGATATTACATTATGCGGTTTTGACATTATATTGTGTAAGCTTGTCACGACGTATTTGGTTTCAATACGACCTCTTTGGTTTTGATGTCAGATTAAGTGATTTTGATATGATGTTATGTGGTTTTAGTATGGCATTATGTGGTTCTGATATGACGTCATGTGGTTTTGATATGACGTTATGTTGTTTTGATATTACGTTACGTGGTTTTGGTATAGCGTTATGTGGTTGATATAATTTTTGCGACTTATAAATTATCTTATGGCAATGCATTTTTTAATTTATGTGGTTACCTTATTCCGTTAGGGCAGGACATTAATTATGTCGACTGTGGTTTCCTCATTATCTCGACCCCAGGAGGCACACGTCGCTAGGACAACGTCAAATCAACGTCGGTGCAACGTCACGACGTTGCACCGACGTTGATGTGACTTGCATAAACGTCATGGCGTTGCACCGACGTTGATGTGACGTCACAATTACGTCATGTGCCTGAAGGGATCATGGCCGTGCATTAGTACTTTGTGTTTCCGTATTCTGTTATTTCGCTACATTATATCGATGTTGTTAGGTCGTTATTTTACGATGTTGTATGGACCCGTCGTTCAATGAAGATCCGTCATAGGTCCTAGACTTTGAATTTTTGTCATGAATATTCTTTAGACCATTATGTTCGATATGCATTTATATTTCTATCTTTAGTCATCGGTATTAGGATACTAGTAATTTTAGCCAGGTCGGCTGGAGAAAAGACGGTACCACTTTTTTCAGTAAAACACTAGTATTGCCCAGAATTTCAGTCACCGACACCAACATATTGTATGGACCTATGGTAACTAAAAGCAGGCTACAAAATAATCAGAGAACAAAATCTGGTAAAAGTATGCTAGGTCCCCTCCTGTTGGGCTTGGAATAATACAATGGGCTACATCCTTCATTCGCACAGAGCAAGTTGGAAACCGACCAAACACTTGGCAACTGATTCTAAGCCTATATATAACCCATAGCTGTTTACTGGGGCATGTGCATCCACTGATTTTGACAATGCCGGGTTTTCGCTAATCATCTATTAAATTGCTCATGCTATTCCCGAAAACTCTGACCAGACTGCACGGATGCGCAGGCTGATCAGTATTCGCTGGTCGCATAACGACATGGCCCGACACGGATCTACATGCGCATCCACCCTATACGGCAAATTATGACACTCTGGGTGCAGAAGGTTCATATCCTCGAAGACTCTGATCAGACTGCACGAATGCACGGTATGATATTGTATGAGCCTTCCCCAGCAGGTACATGACGTAATTGTGACGTCACATCAACGTCGGTTCAACTTCATGACATTTATGCAACGTCACATCAACGTCGGTACCGATGTTGATTTGGCGTTGCCCTAGCGACGTGTGCTTGCTGGGGATCCCAAGTCTCATAACGCATACGGGATATTTGGTTTCAGGTCTGATATCAAATCAAGGGAACTAACCTGTAGTGGCAATTTGGAAATTATTACAGCTCCGAAAATCCAAAAAAAAAAAAAAAAAATATAATAAAAAAAAAAAATAATAGATCTAATAAATAAAATAATAAATAAAAATAAAATAAAAAAAAAAAAAACTTAAAATGACTCAATTTATTTTTATTTGATTTTCTTACCTTTCTTAAATTGACGTTGGAGGAAAGTAAAACCATTTTCCTACTAAAATAGTTCAAGTCACATTTTTCATGGCATAACGAATTATTTAATTACTTCAGTATAAAATCAGATGCTTTTGCAAGACAGGAACAAATCGAGCCACTGAGGTTTACCCATGCGATTCTAAACCTGAAAACAGCTAGAATTTGTTTTTTTTTTTTGTGTGTGTTTTTTTTCTAAAAATAACCAAAAAAACAACAAAAAAAAAAACAACATATGTCTCCCCCTTTTTGACCTCTAAGTATGACCTTGACATTGGAGGTATTGACCTGCGTCTTGTGTGCAACACATCGTCTAATGGAGGTGAACATTTCTGCAAAGTATCTTTACAAAAAAGCCTCTTTTTTACCTTTGACCTCTAAACCTCTAAATATGACCTAAACATTGGCGGTTGGGACCTTGGCCTTACGCACGACACATCCTCTAATGAAGGTGAACATTTCTGCAAGGTTAATTTAAAAAGTCCATCCAGAAATATTAAAGTTTTTGACCGAGTACGAAAAAGACCTTTTTTGACTTTTGACCTCTAAGTATGACCTTGATCTTGGAGATACCGACCTGGGTCTTGCACACAACACATCGTCTCATGATGGTTAACATGTCTGCCAAGTATTTTGAAAATTCATCCAGGAATAAGAAAGCTATTAACCAAACACGGAAAAAAGACCCTTTCTCACCTTTGACCTCTAAGTATGACTTTGACCTAGGAGGAACCGACCTGGGTCTTGCACGTAACACATTTTCTCATTGTGGTTAAAATTTCTGCCAAGTAATTTCACAATCAATATAGGAATAAGAAAGTTCTTGACCGAATACGAAAAAAAGACCCTTTTTGACATTTGACTTCTAAGTATGACCTTTACCTTTGAGGTACAGATCTGGGTCATGCTCGCCACATATAGTCTCATGGGTTAACATTTCTGCCAAGTAATTTCAAAATCCCTCTAAAAATAAGGAAGTTATTGACCAGACACGATTTGCCCACGATTTTGTGACCGACAAACTTCCAGGGCAAATAAGTAAAAAAGTATAAATGCAAGAGTTATAGATTTTGCGCTCTGCACGTCGTCTAATGTTGATTAATATTTATATGAAGTTTTGTGAAGATAGTTTGAACGGTTTTCAAGTTATAGAGCGGACACGATTTTGTGACAGACGGGCAGACCGGACAGACGGATAGACAGACAGATGCCCGGGGGAAAAACAATATGTCTCCCCGAAAAACGGTTGGTTCTATCTTTCCTATAGGGTTCATCGTACATATCAGATAAAAATAGTGTTTCGTTTAAAATCTGTTGATCAATGTGAGACTGTAAAACATAAAAAATTAAAGTCTAAAAAATGGATTCTTTATGCTACATATGTTAATATGTCGTATAGATAAATCTGCATGACTAGGGTTTGCATTGGCAGACCCATGATTTTCTTTAATATCAAGTGTTTGTGGCATCAACATTAAAAAAATCAAAAGTGGTTATTGCTTGTAGTCTCGATAAGAGATCTTGAAATGGTCAAGGGCCGTGCAAGTATAGAGAGACATAACATTTAATTCTTTCATAGAAAAAGCTGAACTTCATCGTTAAGTCGAAGCCTCTTATAACGAGACTACCGAGCTCTCCACTGATCAACGCTTATACCATTATAAGATAGCCAACCACAATAGGTCTGTAAGGGAGCCAGGCGATAGGTACCGGATATAAATAGCTATATAATAAAAGACATACAGTCGAACTTCAATGGCTCGAACACCTTTGGGACCATGAAAATCTGTTCGAGACAGGGGTAGTTCGAGCCACTGAGGGTAACTGTCAGGAGGCATAACGGAATTAATTTTGGGACATCTTTTCGGTTTTGTAAAATAAAAATGTATGCTGTGCGTACTCATTAGAATCGCCTCATAGAGGCGATTCTAATGAGTACACACAGCATACATTTGCAAGATAAAAGTCGAAAATCACCGTTATTGTCCCACACTTCTTCTTATGCAGAGGAATTCCCTAGGGACTCCAAAACGGGTTCGACTCAGCCATGGTAAACGAGCCATCGGTGTTCGAGCCATCAAAGTTCTACTGTAACAATAAAGGTAACCAGATATGCAGTCCGACTGCATGTTCGTAAGTACATACCTATGAGGGCCGAAAATTCCATTACGAAAACACGCTTATTTAAATACATTATAAATTTTACCGCCGGAAAAATGAACATTTTCAGATGAAAAATTGTGATATTTTCTTATTTCTGCTCAAAATATACATTGTTGGTACTCGTTAGAACCGCCTGATCGAGGCGGTTCTAACAAGTAGCCACAATATATATTTTAGAACAGAAATAAGAAAAATAAGGTATACCCCAGTACACCCCAGTTTTACAATATAAAAGTGGGGTTCATGGGGGCCAAAAATATATAGGCATGTTTTCATGATGGCAAGAGAATTCTCTTATCTTTTATCTTTGTCATCTGAATTGTTTGTTTGTTTAATATGAGGACTAATATCCTCGTCAATACTATAAAGGCCATTTTGGAGACGGTGCTTCCAATTTTGTGGGACTTTTACCCGAAATGACATCTCAAGCCCTGTCGCCCAATGCAAAAATAGGGTTTATATACGTGGACGGTCCGACTCGCACCACTTTGCATATGCAGGGTTAGACTTGCTAAGCGGTTTACCAGTAGGCACCAGTGAGGTCGGTTTCACCCTGCGTGGAAGTACTATGCAGCCCAATCTCTTTCCTCGAGCTCCGATGGGCGGGGCCCCTGTTTATATCTGAAGCCTGTCTGAGATTTATAAATTAATTTGAATACATAAGCTGTTTTGATCATGTTTCTCGAATAATTGATAATTGATCGTGTAGTGGGAAAAATCGAAATGGGGTCAGATATATAAGAAAAACCTTTTTTTTACTTTTCGGGGGGGACTGCAAGCTGAATAGAACGGTAAGTCTAGCTTCTTTATCTCGATGCCACATTTACCAATCTTTCTATGAGTGAGTGAGTGAGTGAGTGAGTTTTAGTTTTACGTCCCACCAACAGCTAAGGTCATACGGAGACGGGACCTCGGTTTAAAGACTCATCCGAAAGTCTGGAGAAGCCCGGGATCGTTCCTGCGATCCCTGGTTTACAAGGCGAGTAGCATAACCACTGCACCACGGAGGCTTCTCAATATTTCTATGTTTCAGTCAAATATGAAACCTACCCAGCAGGCATTCGTCACTAGGGCAACGTCAAATCAACGTCGGTGCAACGTCAAGACGTTGCACCGACGCAGATGTGACGTTGCATAAACGTCACGACGTTGTACCGACGTTGATGTGACGTCACAATTACGTTATATGCCTGCTGGGTAGTCTTCTTGCGGATACCCGCCCTTTGGTGCGTGTCCACCTATTCCATGTTTGGTACATTGGTATTGGTCGGGTACAGATATGTTTATTTCAGGAGGATGCATTAAACAATAGAATTTTTGTTTGTCTTTTATTATGAAATACCCTTATATTTAACAAGTATAACTTTTACAAAAAGCTATGTCCACGCTTAGCACTGAATGTTCAGAGTCATATCCCAGAAATGTGTTTTAAACAATTTGTATTGTTGTATTTTAATCTTTACAAAGGTATATGTGCAACTTCAATATGCTTGTAACATCTAATCAAATGGTATGCTTGAGAACTGTTTGAGAAGTTAAGTAGACAATTTTCCCCATTACGAAAACACGCCTATACAAATATATTGTAAATTTTCCGCCGAAAATACGAAAATTTTCAGATGAAAAAATTGTGGTATTTTCCTTATTTCTGCTCAAAATATAGATTGTTGGAACTTGTTAGAACCGCCTCGGCGAGGCGCCCACAATCTATGTTTTGAGCAGAAATAAGAAAAATAATGGATAACCCAGTTTGGTTTAAGGGGGTCAAAATTATATATTTCGCTTTTTTCCGGGATTGCGATTAATTCTCTCAGTAATGGAAACGACTGTTCGTCTTTACAACCATAGTGGAGACGTAATCAGGGATAAATAAATCGTGCTCTGACTGTGTTTCGAACCCACGCACAGATGCGGCCACTGTGTTTCGAACCCACGCACAGATGCGGCATCTGTGCGTGGGTTCGAAACACAGTCAGAGCAAAATTATATAGTCGTGTTTTCGTGATGTACACTTTAAAGAAGACTAATTGAAGATTAACCAAAAACTTTTGCTAAAGGCGAGGCAAGTTTGTTATCTCAACAGAGCCGAAGGCTCCTGGGGAGCTATAGGTCGTGGTCGACGGAGCTTGTAGATGTATATTTTGTATTAGCCTGTACAAATATGACAGTGCCCCCGCCCATAGGGGCTTGATGAAATATATAGGCTGCATGATGCTTCCACGCAGAGCTGAATCCGGCCACACACTAGTACTGGTAAACTGCTTAGAGGATCTAAGCCTGTCCAGGAACCGCGGTGCGAGGCGGACCGTCCATGCTAATAAACCCTATTGGTTTCATTGGGCGACAGGGCTTGAGATGTCATTTCATCTCAATGTCGGGTAAAAGTCCAACAACATTGGAAGCAACGTCTCCAAAATGACCTTTACAGTGTTGACGGGGACGTTAAACCTCAAATCAACCAACCAACCAACAAATATGACAGCAAACACGGGCATGTACAAATGTGATAGTAATTCTGCACAAGATCTCTGTCCGTGGACCTCTTTTGGTTTAAACTGTATTTGTTTGACTTTACAGTAAACATATACAATACACAATATTAGACATATATGTCACAGGATTTGACAGTAAGCACAAGTGCTTATTTTAAGTCATCTCCTGGAAGACAAAGACAAAAAGTTACATCTTCTATGAATGGAATGCAGCGTAAACATGTGATATGAATATATAAAAAAAAACAAATATAGAAAGAAAGAAAGAAAGAAAGAAAGAAAGAAAGAAAGAAAGAAAGTAAGATCAAGAACATCTCATTTTATACGTTTGATGAGAATACAATATCTAGAACTGATTAGCGAATTAAGTGGTAGCTCAGTTATAAATACAGAAGAGAAATAGCTAAGATCTTGAAACGGTAATAAAACACAAGCATATTCTAGAGTTCTAGAGCTCAAATTCTACAGCTGTGAAACATTCTTGCGACAAATGAAAATACTATGGCTGATTCCCTGCACCCCCTCCCCCAATAACCCCACTCGAATCCATGGTTACATCTAGGAACTACAAGAATCTGTCGGATTTTACTATGTATTCTTGCACTTTGAGAAATATACGTTCGTTTTCCTGGAACGTTAAATTTTCGTTGCCATGGAGAAAATCATTTACCGTGTAGTTTCGGAGTGTGTCTGGTAAGCAATTTCTCCGAATATGAGCGAGCCTAGGGCATACAAAGAAAAAGTGATACGCACTTTCAAAATCTCCACTCGCACAAGTAGGACTGGGAACGATATTTTTGCGATAGAGATCTGCGTTTAAGGAGCTGCATCCTAATCTTAGTCGTGCTTGGAGAATTTGGCCGATGCGTGTACCAGTGTTATAGTACGGAGGAGGCTTATTCAGATCCCTATTCAGGCATGATATGAAGGCAGCCACTGATGGCGCTTCTCTGACTTCAGCAAGGAGATCGTTCCATGCACGGATAGTTGCTGGGAAAAAGGAATTTAAAAACAAGTTGGTATTAGCGCGATAGTTCTGGAAATGATTTGAGTTTCTAAGATTATAAGTGGTCGTGTCTCGCACGAGTGGTGGTAGGAGATCGTAGAGATAGGTAGGAGTTAGTCCATGGAGAATTTTGAAGAGGATTATGAGTTTGTGCTTATTTCTCCTGTTTTGGAGAGTCTCCCATCCAAGATCTGTAAGAAGTTTGCTTACGCTACATAGTTTAGTCGTACCGGTTATAATTCGAGCAGCCTCGATATGGATTGCGTCAAGCGTTTTTTTTTTTGTCTCCGTAGGACAGTTGTCCCACACCGAGTCACAATATTCTAGCAGACAGGACATATGCCATGTACACTTTGCTCAGTGATTTTCTACTTATTCTGAATTTTAGAGCTCGGAGTAGGTTTAGTCTCGACCAGGCCTTTTCAGAAATGATTTTTACATGATCTGACCAGTTGCAGGAACTAGAAAAAGTAAGCCCTAGGTGTTTGTGACAGTTTGTCTCTTGGAGCACTGTTCCATTCATAAAAAGGGGAGGCTGAGGGGGTGACTGTGTTTTCCTTGAGATAATCATAGAGAGAGTTTTATTGGCGTTAAAGTTAACTAGCCAGTCGTCTGCCCAGTGGGAGATGGGATGTAGATCGGTATTTAATAGCCGAGCCGCTGCATTCGGACACTCGACAGTAATGTAGAGACTTGTATCGTCTGCAAACAAGCGTATAGAACAGCCTATATGTTTGACGATGTCATTTATATATAAAAGAAATAGCAGAGGTCCAAGAATGGATCCTTGGGGGAACACCTGCCAGGACCAAAGTCCAATCAGAAGCTTGACCATTAAGTACAACGCGCTGTCGACGTCCAGAGAGGTAACTCGCGAACCATTTGAGAATATCGTCTGAACAACCTATTCCTGATATTTTGTGCAGAAGACCTTTGTGCCAGACTCTGTCGAAAGCCTTACTAATATCACAAAATACGGCGCGAACTTCTTTGCCATTATCAACGGCCTCACAAAAAGTGTGGTATGTATGTAACAACTGATATGTTGTTGAGTCGCCTTGGACAAAGCCCGATTGAAGAGGGGTTAAGAGTCGATGTGAAGTGACGTAGTTATACAGATTTTTATGTACACAGCGTTCCATTACTTTGCCTGGTGAGCTGAGGAGAGATATAGGTCGGTAATTACTAGGTATAGATTTTTCGTCTTTTTTATGGATTGGCGAGATGTTGGCATGTTTCCAGTCGGATGGGAAATAACCCTGTTGGAGAGAACGATTGAAAATAATGGAAAACGGACCGGCAAGAACGATAGCGCCTTCTTTCAGTAAGCGTGGACTGATCAAGTCTGGACCGCTTGCCTTGTTTATTTTCAAATTTTGAAGACAGTCTTTCACATCCTCCTCTGAAATGTGTATAGATTCCAAACGGTAAGGTACTGGGTCTAAGTTCGGTAAAGGTTTGTTTGCGTCGTTAAGAGTTGTCTGTGATGTGAAAAAATTATTTAACATGTTTGCTTTTTGAAGATCACTTTCTGCATATTCCTGATTCATGCACAGAGTAGGTATTTTGGTAGTGTTTTTTGTAAGTTTAGAATTTGTTTAGAAGTTTTCCAAAATACTTTGGGCTCACAGCCATCAGAAGAAAGTAATCGGTCTAGTTTATCATAATATTCTTTTTTAGATTTTCTTATTTCATTTACTACGGCGTTTCGAACTTTTTTATAATCATACCAGAAGCGGATGTTGTTAGTTCTTTTATACTTTGCGTTTCCTGATTAGATGTTTTATGCGACATGTTACCCATGGTAGATCGGATGCTTTTACTGTGACAATCTTGTTCGGAATCGCACTTTCTGCTGAAGTGATAATCGCTGCAGAGACAAAATTAACGTTGGAATCTTCATCATTATCTGTTTGGAGATGTTCTATAAGGTTAGATTCCAATAATAATCTACGATATTTATCGTAGTCAGCTAACTTGTAATTCCATATTTTTCTCTTAAAACTGTTGGTCGACGGGCGTATAAATTTTAAGAAAACAACGATTAGGCAGTGGTATCGTATTTGATCAGGTATAAAAGGATCGGTTACACGACTCTGCAGAATGTTTGCTGTATTACGGACAAGAATCAGGTCAATCGTTGATGATGAGTGTTCGGTAAAGTGCGTCGGATCTGTGATAAGCTGGCTTAAGTTGAACTCGCACATTAGTTCGGTAATCGTATTGCCGACGTGGACCTCTTTTTTGTGTGAAAGCTTATACTTGTTACGGGCCTCTTTTTCTTTTTGTGAAAACTTATACTTGTTATTGCGAGTCACTAAACTGTGACTACAGTAAGATCAAAATGTCTTTGGTTAGAGAAAATGATGTCAGTTTAGTTTCTACGGTTCGGATGGTTCGACCATGATTGACTGGGTCCCAATTTTCCCTAAAACACTGCAGAACACTAGAACCAGTATTTTGTTTCGTAGGCATTGATTGATTGCTATACTTACACGGGGGAATGTGCACTAAACGTAACAGCAACCAAACTAGCTAAAGATGATCGAACCTCGTTTATATTGGCTATAATGTCTACGTCCATGGGCGTAGATAATTACTTCCTATAAAACATGCCTATACTTCTAACCATGCATGTATATCTAGATCATTCGTCGCTATTTTTCAGTTGTAGCGAAAAGTTTATACATTTCTTTTTGCACGTGCTATTGTATTCATGGGGAATTGCACGACCCGCAGAAAAAGCAACCGACTGAAGTCGGTTTTTTCTAAGAGTGCCCTAAAATCACCGTGTCATTCTGTCATTCTGTCATTCTGTAATTCTGTCAGTCTGTCATTCTGTCTGTCCGTCCGTAACCCGTTTGTGAAAATTGGTGATAGTGACTTAACCGCTTGGAATATTTAAACAATTTTTGGCATACTGATAGATATCAATGAGATCTAACCAATGAACTTACGAAATATTACATTCCATTTAGTATAGCCTCGCCGAGGCGAAAAATGTGAAAATTTTCGAACATTTTTGAACTGCTTCTCCTCGGAAACCGTTGGGCCGATTGAAGTCAAATTTCATATGGAGCCTCTATGGGATGGGGGAAACCAAAATTTGCTCATGGGGTCAAGGTCACATGACCAAAATGGCCGCCAAGCCATATATGGTTTGTCTGTCTGTCCGTCCGTAACCCGTTAGTGAAAATTGGTGATAGTGACTTAACCGCTTGGAATATTTAAACAATTTTTGGCATACTGATAGATATCAATGAGATCTAACCAATGAACTTGCGAAATATTACATTCCATTTAGTATAGCCTCGCCGAGGCGAAAAATGTGAAAATTTTCGAACTGCTTCTCCTCGGAAACCGTTGGGCCGATTGAAGTCAAATTTCATATGGAGCCTCTATGGGATAGGGAAACCAAAATTTGCTCATGGGGTCCAGGTCACATGACCAAAATGGCCGCCAAGCCATATATGGTAAAAACCCTTAAAAAAATAGTCTTCTCCAGAACCACTGGGCAAATTTCCATGAAACTTGATAAATAGCATCTGGGATGTAGGCCTATCATAAATTGCTAAAATGGTGACCCTGGGTCGACCTTGACCTTCTTTGGGTCCGTCCGTAACCCGTTTGTGAAAATTGGTGATAGTGACTTAACCCCTTGGAATATTTAAACAATTTTTGGCATACTGATAGATATCAATGAGATCTAACCAATGAACTTACGAAATATTACATTCCATTTAGTATAGCCTCGCCGAGGCGAAAAATGTGAAATTTTTCGAACATTTTTGAACTGCTTCTCCTCGGAAACCGTTGGGCCGATTGAAGTCAAATTTCATATGGAGCCTCTATGGGATGGGGGAAACCAAAATTTGCTCATGGGGTCAAGGTCACATGACCAAAATGGCCGCCAAGCCATATATGGTTTGTCTGTCTGTCCGTCCGTAACCCGTTTGTGAAAATTGGTAATAGTGACTTAACCGCTTGGAATATTTAAACAATTTTTGGCATACTGATAGATATCAATGAGATCTAACCAATGAACTTGCAAAATATTACATTCCATTTAGTATAGCTTCGCCGAGGCGAAAAATGTGAAAATTTTCGAACTGCTTCTCCTCGGAAACCGTTGGGCCGATTGAAATCAAATTTCATATGGAGCCTCTATGGGATGGGGGAAACCAAAAATTGCTCATGGGGTCCAGGACACATGACCAAAATGGCCGCCAAGCCATATATGGTCTGTCTATCTGTCCGTCCGTAACCCGTTTGTGAAAATTGGTGATAGTGACTTAACCGCTTGGAATATTTAAACAATTTTTGGCATACTGATAAATATCAATGAGATCTTATCAATGAACTTGCGAAATATTACATTCCATTTAGTACAGCCTCGCCGAGGCGAAAAATGTGAAAATTTTCGAACTGCTTCTCCTCGGAAATCGTTGGGCCGATTGAAGTCAAATTTCATGTGGAGCCTCTACGGGATGGGGGAAACCAAAATTTCCTCATGGGGTCCAGGTCACATGACCAAAATGGCCGCCAAGCAATATTTGGTAAAAACCCTTCAAAAATAGTCTTCTCCAGAACCACTGTGCAGATTTCCACGAAACTTGATAAATAGCATCTGGAACGTAGGCCCATCATAAATTGCTAAAATGGTGACCCTGGGTTGACCTTGACCTTCTTTGTGCCTAGGTCAAACTTTGACACATATGCTTTTGTGTTGGATTTTATCCTGCAAACGATTCAGAATACAGTACTAAAGTATAAGATATATTTTTGCTCCTTACGATAAGGCGCATTTATTGGGGGAACCGTTTTATGTCCAGGTCACATGACCAAAATGGCCGCCATACCCATATATGGTAACACTCATAAAGCTAAAAGCATCCGGCGGGTCGTGCACTTCAGCTGAAGCACTGGTTATTTATGTAATTTCAGAGTGCTGTCCGGCTATGACAGCTATAATGAATATGCCTTTTACCATCTTTCGCCACATTTATAAGGTCACCTATTAAAGGTCTTGACAGAAGACCACCTTTCATATTTTCTGTTTTAATCCAGTGAAAATCCAAAATGTATGAAGTTGGCTTGGAGTTTGGAGTATAATAATAATAATAATAATAATAATAATAATAATAATAATAATAATAATCGACCTTATTTATAGAGGGTAACACATTTAGTACAAGTACTAATCTTCCATTTGGCCCTCTTTTCCTGAGTATGGAGCCGCGAATCCCACGCCAAGTTCACACACTCGAAAATCGAGCCGTAAAACGGTGGCATATGCATGAAATATTAACATATACATATATCATTAAAAACTACTCTCCCTGTCGCCCCTGTCTAGTCAATAATGATGCCAACCCCCGCCCCAACCATAAAGTATTTTTCTTGTCCGTGTGTGTGTAAATAAAAACTTGTGACATTACACTATTTGCATTTATTGAATGAACTATAAATGTATTTATTGTTGAAACTCACTGAACGTTGACAAGGCGCACGACAAAGTCTACAAGAGGACCCGTGCGACTTAAGAAGACACAGATCAGCCTGCGCACGCACATGCACAGGCAGATGGCTGATCAGTCTTCTCTTGTAGCATTTGCACGCTATAGTCGCTGTGCTATTCAAAGACCAAAATATAAAGACTCTAGCTTAACCCGTTGTAGGCGGGAAAACCCCTAAATGGGTACCTTGCGAAACGGTGCAGGCCCAGATCAGACGCCACAGAACGCGGCGTCTGATCAGGGTCTGCACTATTTGGTAACATAATTTTCCATCAAAAATAGAATAAAGACGAAGAAATAGGCCTACCACCCCTTGGACTTTTCCAACATACAGCAATGGAAGAATCCACTAGTATACAATGGGTTAAATGATCTGTGTCTTCTTATCACACAGGTTTTAAAATGCGCTGACTCAAACTGTATCCGGGTAATCGAATTGTGTTTGTACAACAATTGATGGGTCGTGGTGTGTAAGCTTGAAAACACGACTATACAAATACGTTGTAAATTTTACCGCCGATTGTGGTTGGCGAAAAATCTGTACGTCGTAAATGATTGCTAAATTGGTAAGTAGCTATACAATATTATTTCTTACATTGAGTTTTTCCTGTCAGTACACAAACCATTTATTTTTATGTTTTGTGTTTGTTTGATTTGAGGTTTAACGACCCCGTCAATACTGTAAAGGTCATTTTGGAGACGTTGCTTCCAATTTTGTGGGACTTTTACCCGACATTGAGATGAAATGACATCTCAAGCCCTGTCGCCCAATGAAACCAATATGGTTTATTAGCATGGACGGTCCGCCTCGCACCGCGGTTCCTGGACAGGCTTAGATCCTCTAAGCGGTTTACCAGTACTAGTATGCGGGCCGGATTCAGCTCTGCGTGGAAGCATCATGCAGCCCATATATTTCTTCAAGCCCCTATGGGCGGGGGCGTTTATTTTTATGTGAATCCTGTTAATGGTGTAACCCTTGGAGGGTATAGCTGGGCATTAATTAAGTTTCTATTCTATTCTATTGTGGCCCCCCTAATCTGGTTTGAGCCTGTGAGACGCGAAGTTCTGCATTTTTTTTTTTTTTTTTTTTTTTGTTTTTCGAGTGATCCGTTTTTTTTCGCCCACTTCTTTGGACGGTAGGAATTGGGATGGCATTTCATCTCATTGTCGGGTAAACGCCCCATTAAATCGGAAGCAAGATCTCCAAAATGATCGAAATAGTGTCGACGGGGTTTGCCACTACATGTATTTGTGTTTTTGTTTTTATGCCCCGCCACCCAAAAAGTGGCTGAATATTATGTTATAGATCTCTACTCTCAAGACATTTTGAGTGTCCGCCCGTTCGTCCATCAGCACCTCATAGTTTCGTGTCTGCTCCATAACTTTGATCACAGATATGTAGAGCACCATGAGACGACGTGTAGAATATAAGAACCGTAACTCTGATTTTCCTACTTTTGGAGTTATTGCCCTTTGAACATTGAACATAGCCATTTATATCATAGTTTCGTTTTCGCTCGGTAACTGATACCATTTGAGATACTTTCACGAAATTCCATAGATATGTAGTGCACCATATGAGACGACGTGCGGATATAAACCGTAATATAAACCGTAATTCACTTGTACGGGAGGTGCTTTGCACCGCGGAATCCCAAGTTGGTTTCATTGTTTGCGTAGGAACAACAAAATATATGGATCAGGCTGAACACATTCGAAAATACTATTAAGCCCAATGTGAGTGCTTGTTAAACGCTTAGAAATGTCACTGGTTGCCCAGGTGAAAGGATAGGTCAGATCCCTTAAACCATAGCGGTGTTTTGGGCGGTAGGACTTGAGATGTCATTTCATCTCAAAATTGGGTAAAATTACCAAAACATAGAAAAAATGTGTCCAAAATTACCCAAATTGTGTGGACAGGGACGTAAAATCTTAACACAAACATAACAATAGCCCTGTGTGGTTGTGGGCATACCCTGTAACGCCGTGATCCATAATTGTTGTCATTGAATGTGTCCCGTCGTAAGGACCAAACCAAATCACCACAGGAGGAGGACCCCTGTTCAGTGTCACCGTATGCATTTTATGTTAAACCATTCAGTAACAGAAACCCCTAAAGGGATACCTTGGCAAACAGTGCAGGCCCAGATCAGACGCCGCAGAACGCGGCGTCTGATCAGGGCCTCCACTGTTAAAAGTCCAGCCATTTTCCAAATAAATTTCTAAGAACAAACAACCTGACATCCCTAAATTTTGAAATGGACTCCTGCTATATATTTGGTGGAAGATTCCATTTGGTACAAAAATGGTTAATGTACAGGGTGAGGTACTTCATTTGTTTGTTTAATTTGAAGTTTAATGTCCCCGTGAACACTGTAAAGGTTATTTTGGAGATGTTGCTTCCTATTTTGAGAGACTTTTACCCGACATTGAGATGAAATGACATCTCAAGTCCTGCCGCCCAATGAAAACAATAGGGTTTATAAGCATGTTCTGAAAAGAACCAGCAATGTATTTCAAGAGCAGAAATCACACCGCTTTGCATGGGCAGCCTTAGATCCTCTAAGCAGTTTACCAGTACTCGTACGCGTGTGCGGGTCGGTTTCAGCTCTGCTTTGAAGCATCATGCAGCCCATCTATTTCTTCAAGCCCCGATGGGCGTGGGGGGGGGGGCAATGCTTTTACATTGTCGATGTCCACTGATTTATGAGAAATCTGGGTCACTCTTATCTATAGCCGTGCTATTTTTATCATTGTGAGATCAGACTGTTTGGGTATGGTTGCTTGTAGAATCCATCTGGACTGGACTCGTGTTGGGTTTGGTAAACAGTGAAACAGATCAGATTCCACAGAAGGCGGCATCTGATCGGTGTTTTCACAGATTGCTTAAAGTACATGAACTTGTAAGTGTTAAATGAAACAGCCAGGACCATTTTCAGACATTACAAAAACACGCCTATACAAATACATTGTAAACTTTTTAGCCGAAAAATTGAAAGTTTAAGGAAGAAAATTTGTGACATTTTTTTATTTCTGCTCAAAATATAGATTGGGGGCACTCGGTAAAACCGCCCCATCGAGGCGGTTCTAACGAGTACCCACACTCTATATTTTAGAGCAGAAATAAGAAAAATAAGGTTAACCCCTGCAAACCCCAGTTTTACTATATAAAAGTGGGGTTCGAATTATATAGGCGTGTTGTCGTGATGCTACACTCGGAGACAGTCAGTCCATACTTTGATTCTCTTACTGACCATAAACAGGCGGATTGACTCACTTAGTGAATATAGCATAAACACTGTTCGAGTCGCCCCCGCCATCCGGGCTTGGAGAAGTAGATTGGGCTGCATGGAGCTTCCACACAGAGCTAAATCTGACCACATAAGGGTACTGGTAAACCGCTTAGAAGGACTAAGCCTGCCCAAGGAAAGCGGTCCAATGCATATAAGCCTTCAGATTTTATCGGGCGAGAGGGCTTGAGATGACATTTAGCCTCAACGTCGGGTAAAAGTCGCACAAAACTGGAAGCAACGTTTCCTAAATGATCTAAATAGGGTTGACGGGAACGTTAAACCCCAATTCAAATTCAATTCAACAAGTGCACGCTTCGAAGCCGTATGCGTAGACGACGGCGCACAGTATGAGCCGTAATATGTGCAGTTTACATAACAAACAGGTTGGCCTGAATAAAAAATGAAAACTAAAATCTGGGGATGGTGAGTCTGTTTCAGTTTTGCGTCCCATCAACATCTAAGGTCATACGCAGACGGGACATCGGTTTAAAGACTCATCCGAAAGTCTGGAGAAGCCCGGGATCGATCCTGCAATCCCTATAGCATAACCACTAAACCACAGAGGCTTCTAAATCCGGGAATGGAAGTTAAGGAACCAATAAATGAATAGATAAATAAATAAATAAATAAATCTGCCACAGATGAGGTTCGAACTCCGGATTTCGAGATCGGCACGATTACCTCAGCCTGCAGTGTGGTGGATTTAATTCTGTTCAAAATTAACGGGATACCTGTTGTCACAGATGGATCAACGGGTGGAATCACATAGCGAATGTAGTGTACACTCCGAAACCCGACCTTAGTTTCTGGTTGTGTACTTGTTATGATTTTTTTCTTATTAAATTGTTCAAGACATAGATCGTGGGTGCTCATTTGAACAGACTTGTTGAAGCTATTCTGAAAAGAACCAGCAATGTATTTCAAGAGCAGAAATCATCTAACACACTGGAGCATGAGAACATCACGAAAACATGCCTATATAATTTTGACCCTCTTGAACCCCACTTTTATATAGTAAAACTGGGGTTTACATGGATAAACCTTATTTTTCTTATTTCTGCTGTAAAATTTAGATTGTGGGTAGTCGTTAGAACCGCCTCAACGTTGAGGCGGTTCTAACGAGTATCCACAATCTATATTTTGAGCAGAAATAAAAAAAATATCACAAATTTTCGTCATAAAATTTTCGATTTTTCGGCGGTAAAATAGTCAATTTATTTGTATAATGAAGCATCATTTATACCACAATCAACCACTCCAGTAACCTTTCAAAGGGGACCGAATGATTGCACGCTATAATCGGTAGTGACCTATACCTTCTACTAACCTGTAATACGTCTTATATAACTGACAATGACCAATCTTAATCATAAATTATTTGAAATATGTTATTATTTGTGTGTTCTAAGATGGCTGATGAGACCGATTCTAGCTCTGAACTGTCTGTTGCATATAGAGCAACAGAGGCTAGAGGAAGACAGCTCTGTTGGTGATGCCTTAGCTCTGGCTTTGCGCTATGTGTTCTTCTGCTCAGCTTCACTGGTTCTTTTTGCCTCATATTCATTGGCACCCCTTTTGAGACACCCCACCACTTTGCTCTGTCCTGTGTAATTTGTTCCCACGACTGGTTGAAATGTTGAAGTCCCTGAGGGAGGCTTTGAGGGTGTCATTGTAGCGCTTCTTCTGACCGCCTTGGGATCGTTTTCCTTTTTCTAGTTCTCCATAGAGAATTTTCTTTGGCAAACGTTCCTCAGGCATTCTGGTAACATGGCCTGTCCATATTTACTGTGTGCTAGTTTCAGAAGAGTATGCACACTTTGCATCCCTGCCCTGTTCGGGACTTCCATGTCTGGAATCCTGTCTTGCCACTTAATCTTTAAGAGTTTTCTAAGACAGCTAGTATGCTTTTGGCGTGCCGTTGGTAAACTGTCCATGTTTCACATGTATACAATAGTGTTGGCAGCATCACAGCTCTGTAGACTTTCAGTTTTGTAGCAAGTCTTCCACTTCGATCCCAGACACTACCGCGTAGTCGGCCAAATGCTGCACTAGCTTTGGAAATCCTGGTATTGACTTCATCATCAATGTGCACAGCTCTTGACAGTGTGCTCCCAAGGTAGGTGAACTTTTATACCACTTGCAATCTTTGACCTTTCACTGTGACGGTGGGCTCTTTGTAAGGCTTATCGGGTGCTGGCTGATAGACTACTTCAGTCTTTTTGATGCTGATTGTGAGATTATAGGCATCACAGAAGTCAGATACTTGATCTATACCTTTCTGCATCTTCTCTTCTGTAGGAGCACCTTTTGCCGAGGAACTTATCTAGCACCTCTGTCTGCACCTTGGATTTGGCTTGCAACCTTCTGAGATTGAAAAGCTTCCCATCAAAGCGATACCTAATAGGTACGCCATTGTCACCATGATGGAAAGCATTTGTGAGCATGGCAGAAAACATCATGCGGAACAGTATTGGGGCTAACACACAGCCCTGCTTGAGTCCGTTTGTCACAAGGAATGGATCGGAAAACTCACCATCATTTTGGACCCGTGCAAGCATACCATCGTGGAACTGTCTCACCATTGCTATGAACTTGGTTGGACATTCATACTTCACCATGATCTTCCAAAGGCCCTCACGACTGACTTTGTCAAATGCTTTGGTGAGGTCAACAAAGGTCATGCATAGGTCCATGTTCTGTTCCTGGCATTTCTCTTGCAGCTGGCTTGCTGTGAAGATCATGTCACTCGTTCCTCTGTCCTTCCTAAACCTACACTGGCTTTCTGGTAGAAGCCCTGAATGTTCAAGATGTTCATTTAGTCGGTTAAATAGGACTCTTGCAAGGACTTCCCCAGCAATTGACAATAAACAGATGCCACGGTGATTGTCACAGATCTGAGGGTTCTCTTTCCGTTTGAATAGGTGGATAATTGACGCATCCTTGAATTCTTGAGGGATGGTTTCTTTCCTCCACATAATGTGAAATAACTCTGTCAACTTCTTTGCAACTAGAGTACCTCCTGTTTTGTAAATCTCAACAGGTATTGCATCTGGTCCTGGAGCCTTGTCAGATGCCAGAAGTTTTATTGCTTTCACTGTTTCAGTAACAGCTGGGAACTTGTCAAGCAGCAGATTACATTCAACCTCTGGTAGTCTGTTGATAGCATCATCATTGATAGAGGATGGCCGATTAAGAACACTATCAAAGTGCTCAGCCCATATTTTCAAGATAGCTTCTTTTTCAGTCAGAAGTCTGGTTCCATCTGCACTTAGGTGAGGATTGGTTCCTGAGCTCTGGGGACACTAAACAGTCTTCAGTGCATCAAAGAACTTCTTCATATCCTTTCTGTCTGCAAAGGACTGAATTTCATCAGCCTTGTTGCTTAGCCAGGAGTCTTGTATGCCTCTGAGTCTTGTTTGGACTGTCTTGCATATATCTGAATAGGCCGCCTTGTTAGATATTAAGCTGGTATCACTGAGGCATGTCCGTTGTTTTTGATGCTTCTCTTCAAGGAGTCCCTGGATTTCTTCACCATTCTCGTCAAACCAGTCTTGGTGGTTGCGAGGTACTGGACCTAGGGAATTCATTGCCGAAGAGTGAACAGTGTCTCTGAAGACTTTCCAATTCTCTTCAGGATCGTCTGAACTGAATTCCATTGCATCTAGTCTGCTGTAGATGTCATGGGTGAAGGCTTGCCGCTTGTTGTCTTGTTTCAGCTAAGAGACACCCATTATTTTGGGCACTTTCTTATCTTTTGGTCGCCGTGTAGGCTGGATACGCAGGTTGTGTTTGCTGACAAGAAGCCTGTGGTCTGTCCAGCAGTCCGCACCACACATAGTCTTTGTCACTCTGACATCATGTCTGTCCTTCGTTCTTACTTTGACATAATCAATGAGATGCCAGAGTTTGGAGCGAGGATGCATCCATGATGTCTTGTTGCAAGTTGGCAGACGGAATACTGTGTTGATGATCAGCAGTTCATGCGCTGCACACTTCCTCAAGTGGAGGAGGCCATTGCTATTGCACTTTCCTACTCCTTCATTCCCAATCACTCGTTCCCAGGTTTGCTGGTCTGTGCGCACTCTAGCATTGAAGTCTCCCAGGATGGTGAGTTTGTCTCCCCGGGGTGTAGCAGAAATCACAGAGTCCAATTCATCATAGAACTTGTCTTTGACCTCACCTGGGTTCGTCATCGTGGGTGCATATGCACTTACAATAGTTGCATACCTCTTACCAGATAGGGATAGTTTCAGCGTCATCAGGCGGTCCTGAGAGCTTGCTGACAAGGTGTGATTTAATGGCGAAGCCTACTCCTGCTTTCTGCCGCTCTTCTTTTTTGCGTCCACTCCAAAAGAAAGTGTAGCCAGCACCAATTTCTTTTATTTGCCCTTCCTCTGCAAGGCGAGTCTCGCTCAGAGCTGCGATCTCGACTTCGTATCGATTAAGTAGCTGTTCTAAGCTGTGGTCTGTCTGAGCCAGCACTATCCATCAAGGTACGCACATTCCTTGTGCCGATTTTAAAGGTATCACCTTTATCTTCTTCCTTTTTGTTCGACCGCTAGATTGGATCCCTGCCGATCGCGGTTAACCAGCCAAGGGTTTTTGAATTAGGCAGTTGTTTAGGGCACCTTCTCTAGCCCCTTCCCCGTGCTAAGGGGGTGAACAGTGCGATCCTAAAAAGGTCTGCTCAGTCACTCAGTTCGGCTGCCGAATTCCCCGTACTGCTTCATGCTTAAGGAAAGCGGCCATATAGAGCCAAGCCGCCTGTGTGGAGGTCCGCAACTACAGCTTCCAGTGTGTCCTCACCTGCTGCTTCGCCGCGCGCCCATCGCCATAGGGCTTTTTGAGTTTCATGCGTATGTGTGCCTGCAGTGATTGTGTGTGTATATGATTAAGATGACATGCTGTGAATTGGATTATAGTGAGGGAGAGGCGCGCAGAGTGAACCTCACTCTCTCGTCCTGACCTAGCTGGATCCAGAGGCAAGACAGTGTCGAGACATCTGGAGCTAAGACCGGGTGCAGTGCATGACCATGACTTCTGTAGTGCCTTGTCATGCTCTTCATGCTCCACAACACGCTACTGCATCGCCGTTTGGACCGTTGAATCAGAGAAATGATTTCTTCCGCGCCAGCAGCCGAAGCAGACTTTACATAGCTGGAACAGGCAAATCCAGATATGGAGGTAGATACATGTATATATGACCTGCAATACGTCTAGTGACCGTATATAGACCGGGCCTACTTTTCAGGTGCCTAATTTCTAAGTGTAAACAAAACAATTCAACCCTTTAAACCCAGAAAAAACAAAAGAACTGCACATTATTTTCTTTCAGCTTGATTCTTACCTCACCAGCTCCGAGAACATAAAAAATCAAACGAATACAGAGACGGACTCGACAGCATGAGCAAAAGAAAACCAGCAGTTGGATTCCGGTGAGCCCGACCAGAGAATCAGAAAGCCATCAGATCTGATCTACACTGTTTGCAAAAACGTAGTAAATTCTTGTTAAGCAGGACAACGGTTAACCCTTTTTGTACCAAATGGAATCTTCCTCCTTATATATAGCAGGAGTCCATTTTAAAATTTAGAGGGTTCAGAATGTGTTTTCTTCAAAATCTATTTGTAAACAGGCTTAACGTTTTGCAAACAGTGTAGGCCCTGATCAGACGCTGCGTTCTGCGGCGTCTGATCTGGGCTTGCCCTGTTTGCCAATTACTGATTGAAGCTTATTTAATCGCTCTAGAACACTCATTCCGGATGTTTACGCGCGCGAGAGAGAGGCAGTGACTATTACACCACTGCTACCCATTTACACCTGGGTGTTTGATACAGTAAGGGTTATCTTAAAACGTTTTAGCCTTTATTTTATTTTCAGGTTAATGAATGGTGAAAATTCAACAAGAGCCAAGGGAATATGCACCGAATAACATAAGAAAAACCAGATTAAAATGCGCCCTCAAAGAAAACAGTACAAGGTGGCTGCATTTAGCTCACTGGCTATAATAGCATGTCTGTATTTTAGGTATCTTATAAACAATTCACCGCGCTACGTTCCTATAAAAGTTCTTCGACTATTTGAGACGCCAATTCGCGAGCGAAGAAATGATTGCAAGGAGGGCATTATATTGGACCAACCGAGTGCAGATATCAAGTCAGAATCGCCGCTATATGTATTTCATCAGCACCAAGGAGGTCGATTAGGCAATTTGTTGTTTCAAACGGCTTCTACAGTTGGTATTGCCCATACTTTAAATCATATTCCATACATAGATGCATCGGAATCACTACCAGAATACTTTGAAATGACTGCAACCAAGCCTATGCTTCTAAAAAATAGTATAGTTCTTAGTGAAGATGACTGTAGGCATACTGTATGGAGATGTAGAAAGGAGTTGTATTCTCATAATGTGACAATACAAGGTACGCTTCAATCTTGGCGGTATTTTCACAATATTTCTCATATAATACGCCAATTGTTTACGATAAAAATGAATTATTTAGAGCAAGCAAAAAGATTCATAGATGCTAAGGTAAAGAAAAATACTACTCTAATTGGTTTACATGTGAGAAGAACGGATACTCTTGAATTCCATGATGTCGTTGCTGGTTATACGGCACCCAAACTCAGTTATATAATTAAGGCCATGGCGTGGTACAGAGAACGATATGCAAGTGTCACATTTCTGGTAATCAGTGATGATAAAAAATGGTGTAAAGAGAATATAGCCGCAGATAATGTTGTATTTAGTGACTTTAAAGACCCTGTCGTTGACATGGCCCTGATGAAAATGTGTGATCACATGATTATGACAATCGGGACTTTTGGATGGTGGGGTGCCTGGCTGGCAGGTGGTAAAGTTGTTTATTTGAAGGACTGGCCGCAGAAAGGTTCCTGGTTGGATCTATATGGAGTAGTTAAGGAAGATTTCTTCCCGCCTGATTGGATTGGCCTTAGTAATTAAGAGAAGCTGACTGTAAGCATCGAGCATTACATGGAAAGTCAAAATTTTTGATTTTCTTTATTTTTTGTACATAATTAGCATTTCGCAAATGATGAAGATTGGTGAAAATTTTATTGGAATATGTTAAGTAGTTTTCGAGATATTGATACAAATGCTGTTGCCATGGCAACAACGTATTCACATAGATAAAACAGTATTTTTATATGATTTTCAACAACTAGCTATTGTTTCCACTTTCATAATTTATTCCATTTTACACATGATTTCCATAAGGGTATATGTAATGAAGCGATTCATAATATATTGGGATCGTGAACATGTTCACATATGTTACCATGGCAACGGAATTGAGGTGCTAGTCAAGCACATTGAATTTTTCTGGATTTTCTGTATTTTTGTCTGCATTTTATTCTCAGGGGCAACGACATTGGAAGAAACGGACAGTGGCACTTAAATAACATGTCCTAGTATTAACAAAAACTGTAATGTCTAGGTGTAATCCTCTTTCAATGGAAGAAAGATAACTCGGCAACTTTGTCCGTGTTACACAGACGAATTTTTTGAAAAATAGTAACGGTGTAACTACTTATGTGAAATTCCAGAGCTGGTCTTTGGTAAATTAACCATTGCATTGGTCATAAATTATTTAACTAACATCTTGTACAATGTATATAGCCATTAAAATCAATAAAAGACCTAAAATGTATGTTTTTATGCATTTTCTGCATACAAAGATCAAATGAAATTCTGTTACCAGTGTCATTATCTTACTTTTGCTTCATCTATATCAAATCTAATCTATTTCTGATTACTAAATGTGTAATAATTTGGTTTGATTATAATGCCATCTGCTTCAAGTTAATGAATAATTTTAAATTATGAATAATTATAACAATTATGGAGTCTCATTACCCCACCCACTTTATTGTGTACAAAATGGTGTTGCATTTCTGGACAGGAAAGCAACGCCCCTATATACTTAAGCCTAGTTTAACTTGAAAATAATGATCATGATTTGAATAGATAAATAGATAAAATGGTGTAGATTGTGTAGCAGCCCTTGTTGCTATGGCAACCGTAACATTCCGTTAAAACTGAATAAATATATGTTTATGGTTTCACTGTTGTAAGAGATTTTCACTAGCTTTAAATCTATGAGGACAGAATTGAAAGTTCATATCAATTTAGATTAAATAACATATTTATGATAATATTTTCCATGTTACGGTTGCTATGGCAACACAAAATTTCATTTTTTATTATGAATAGATACATGTATGTGATCCGTTATGGAGAGGTGGGCCTTACGTATGTTTGGAAGTGCTGACTTTAAAACAGAACAAGGCGTAATGTAGGAATTAATTTGTAGAGTATGTTAGAATCTTAAATGAATTCCCATGGTCTTTTTGTACGAGTTAAAAAAAAAGAATATATATATACATATATGTGTTGCCTTCATTATAACACTATTTCTGCGTAATAGTTTCCACCTGGAAAATCGGTTCAGCAGTAAATGTTGTCAACAAGTTTTGGGAATACACGTGTGAATAACATGTATAAATTTGCATGGTCGTGTCAAAATGGAATTATCTCAGCTGATTGAAATTATTTTAACTCATTTCCCTTTCAAATGTTTCATCAATAGTAGTGCAGCCGTCGAAACTCTTATCAAGTTTACAATTATTAAATTTGTTCTGTTGTCCAACATTATTACGTCTCCCCACACATCAGCATAGTGGAAATTATATTTTCTGGTCCTTTGTGGTCATTGAGTTCATTTAGAATATTTTGGAAATAGAATTCAGCTTAAGTCGGTGCTATAGGGCGTGGCCGGTGTTGCATATTTCGGTACTGTTCCTGAACAGACTCATTAAACTAAATAAAACCGATTCTGCTATTTTGTTTATTTTGTGTATTCTTTGCTTCAAAAGACCCAACCATTCAGAACTTATTTACAATGATACCTGCACTAGACGGGTTTAAAATATACATTTGGTCCCTGTTTACGGCGATACATGTTTATTGATGCATAATAGATAGCGTTGCCTGCTTAAACCAGCTACCCTAAAGCTTCTATACCTGGACTGATATCCGCCATTGATGTTAGTGATTTGCCCATGATACCATGCCAAACGCATGCTACATTTTTTCTTAAGCCAGATCGAACGCATGCGCGTGTGACAACTACAATTCTCAATACATCCAACTCATGGGAGTATAGAATTCAAAGTAAATGATTTCGCAAGGTGGTGCATATAGCCTACGTCAAATTATACCCCATTGAAATAGGGTTTATAAGCATGGGCGGACAGACTCGCACCGCTTTGCCTGGGCAGGCTTAGATCCTCTAAGCCGTTTACTAGTACCCATGTGCTGTCGGTTTCAGCTCAGCGTGGAAGTATCATGCAACCCATCTATTGTTAGAGTGTGCATGGATTACCTTAATTGTGGGACTATTGAAGTAATGGACTGACAGGCACGTTCCTCTGACTTGAGCCCAATAGAACATGTGTGGGACATTCTTTACAGATGTATCTCATAGGGCGATTATCCACCAATGACTATTCAAGATCTCATAAACATCCTTAGACATGAGTGTGAAACACTAGCTTTACAAACTGTTCAAAGTTTAGTTCGTAGCATGCATCGGCGATGCCAGGAGTGTTGTGCTGCTCGAGGTGGACATACGCATTATTGGCAGGAAAAAAGTGACTGATCTGCGCATGTCTATGACATTTGAAATAATCTGATATAAAGAGGGCGATTTCTCAAAAAATAATCAAAATCCTCCTTAACAGATTACAGCGTGATTTGTGAACTGGCTGCACGTGTTTGTCATAAACATGTTGCAGATAGAGTTATTTATCTATCTGAATCGTTGTTTCATCATCATTATCGAACATCTTTATACTAAGGAAGTATGTGTTTGCTCCTTTGTTTTGAGCAGTGTATATTTGAAAGACCTGCCTGCCTCCCCTGCATGTGTCCTGTAATGTCAAATTGTATTTGGCAGGTGTGCTGTTCCCTTGGTATAAAACCTTCTGAATCAAGGGAACGCGTTTGCTCCTTTGTTTTGAGCAGTGTATATTTGAAAGACCTGCCTGTCTCCCCTGCATGTGTCCTGTAATGTCAAATTGTATTTGGCAGGTGTGCTGTTCCCTTAGTATAAAACCTTCGTAATCAAGGGAACGTGTTTGCTCCTTTGTTTTGAGCAGTGTATATTTGAAAGACCTGCATGTCTCCCCTGCATGTGTCCTGTAATGTCAAATTGTATTTGGCAGGTGTGCTGTTCCCTTAATATAAAACCCCTTCTGCTTTGTTTTGAGCAGTGTATATTTGAAATACCTGCCTGTCTCCCCTGCATGTGTCCTGTAATGTCAAATTGTATTTGGCAGGTGTGCTGTTCCCTTAGTATAAAACCTTCGTAATCAAGGGAACGTGTTTGCTCCTTTGTTTTGAGCAGTGTATATTTGAAAGACCTGTATGTCTCCCCTGCATGTGTCCTGTAATGTCAAATTGTATTTGGCAGGTGTGCTGTTCCCTTAATATAAAACCCCTTCTGAATCAAGGGAACGTGTTTGCTCCTTTATTTTGCGCAGTGTATATTTGAAAGACCTATCTGCCTCCCCTGCAGGTGTCCTGTAATGTCAAATTGTATTTAGCAGGTGTGCTGTTCCCTTAGTATAAAACCTTCTGAATCAAGGCAATGAGCTATTTTTCCTCTATTAAAACCGTGAGCAAGTGCAAATTAATTAGCCTATTAGAGTTGATCAGGAGAACGCGGGTTCGATATCTGCCGGGGTCGGCAACATTCTTTCGCGGAAATTGATCATGAAATCTTTTCTACGGTCACTCTCCCCCTTCCGCTGATTCAAAAAGGGTAGTTCTCAGTTTCTGGCGAAAGAATATGCACTCTACTAGTTAACAGCTAAGGTATTAGCCTGCCCAGGAAAAGTGTGGGTAGGTTAACTGACCGGCTCAAAAATGACCTAAATAGTGTTGACTGGACCGTTAAACTGCAATGCAAACATACAAAAAAAAAACTAGAAATGCGTCCATAGGAAACGGATGTCCCCGCCTGAAAATATGTCTATGTTCGTATTAATCCATAGAAGGTTATTGACGGTGTTTAAGTTTTGGACCCTTTTTTCACATTTGACCTCTAAGTATGACCTTGACCTTGGAGGTAAGGACCTTGATTTTGGGTGAGGCAGATTGATAGCCAACATTTCTGCAAAGTAATTACAAAATCCATGCAGAAATAAGAAAGTTATTGACTTCGTTTAAGTTTCAGACCTTTTTTTTACCTTTGACCTCTAAGTTTGACCTTGATCTTGGAGGTACCGGCCTGAGTTTTGCACGTGACACATCGTCTCATAATGGTTAACATTTCTACAAAGTAATTGCAAAATCCATCCAGAAATAAGAAATTTATTGACTGCGTTTAAGTTTCGGACCTTTTTTTTTACATTTGGCCTCTAAGTATGACCTTGACCTTGGAGGTACGGACATTGGTTTTGCATGTGACACATCGTCTCATGATGTTTAACATTTCTACAAAGTAATTTCAAAATCCATACGAAATAAGAAAGTTATTGACTTCGTTTAAGTTTCGGACGGACGCACGGACGAACGGACGCACGAACGGACGGACGGACAGGGGCAACGCTATATGCCCTTCCATCATTCTTCGAATGGCGGGGGCATAAAAAACACTAACAATTATCAGAGAAAAATATTTTCGCACTTTGAACTGTTGGTAACCATCTATTGTAGTCGCAGATAAGATTGACTAGGTGGAGCAATCGTTTGGACCTGCCTTAGGAATAAGGTAAACCAAGTCACCCGATTGTGTGAATTCAACTGTAACACAAGCATAGCTGTGGGGTGTATGACCATTTTGTCCGCTTGTAGAAAGCGTGCAAAAGGCACTCTACAAAATCTTCTGGTGGACTTAGCGAATTCGACATATATTGACAACACCTGAATAGCTCCGCCTAGTCAATCTTATCTGCGACTACTATATGTGGTGTTCAAGGCATGTAACTCTCGCAACAATTCTACACTATATATATTTTTTTTAACCGGCCTAGGTACACATGTAGCTCAGTCGGATGCGTCTGACTGGTTATCAAAAGGGCGCGAGTTCGATACCTGTCGGGTTCGGCAGCATTCTTTTGTGGAGATTGATTATGGAGCGCTTTGGTGCAGTGGTAGCGCATCGGATTTGTGATCTAGAGGTTGCGGGTTCGAGCCTCACACTGACCAAAGTGTTGTGTCCTTGAGCAAGGCACTTCAACCGCATTGCTTAAAAATAATAATAATAATAAAGGACTGGCTACCACCCAGGAAATCCTGCTCGTAATGCTAAGATGTCAGCGAGTAGCAGTAATAGGAGAAAAAAATAAAGAAATAAAATGAAATCTTTTCTACGGTCATTCTCTTCCTTTCGCTGATTCAAGAAGGGCATTGTCAGATTCTCGCAAAAGAATGTGCACAGTTGTGGAGCGTGATAGCTCAGTGATTAGTTGACTTTCCTCTGATGCTAGAGGTTCTGATGCTAGAGATCCCGGGTTCGATCATCGGCGATAAAATTTCGGTGTCCGAACAGGCTCCATTGGCATCATTTGCAGGGATGAATGTCATAAAGTGCACCGTCCTACGGATCGGGATGTTCATTGGAGGCCTTCTGTGCGGGGAGAACCATCCCTTGTGCAGGTTAAAGAACCCTACCGTAATAACAAGATAAATGTGTAGGCTTTAATCCTGCAAAACCTGGAGTGTATCTAATGAACACCTGCCAGTAGCGGTCAGATATGACTGATCGTAGTAGCAAGAAAGAAAGAATGAAAAGTGTGGAAAGGTAAACTGGCCGGCCCAAAAATGGCCTAAATTAGTGTTGACTGGGCCGTTTGACTCCAAAACAAACATAAATAATTAAAATAAAAATGAACCTAAAAAATTCGGTCTGGCACGGTCTTGAACCACAGTTCCCTTGTTTATGGGAAAAGTGCCATACCAACTGAGCTATTGAGCGCTGCTGTAACTTGTTCGTTTTATAACATGATACATACAACAAAACAGCCAATTACCGGTAACTGTCTATTTTTGTTTATAAATTCTAAGCAAACTTTCTAATTCACAAGAGAAAAGGCTCTTGTTTATAGTATTATTAGCAACAGGTGCGCAATAAATAAGCTACGTCAACTATGACGTCGCGATTTTTTCACGTGTTCTCGAAATGACGTAATGCAAAAATCTGACGACGCGTCACATATATTGAAAATACAATAACCAGAATGTTGTAATAGCAAAGACGGTCTTCAAATTTTGCGCAAAAATTGTCATCCGGTTGACACTTCCTTGTTTACCGACCACCTCACGCATTAAAATATTCAATCAGGGACTTAATCGGCGTTACCGGACAAATCCCGGACATTAGTGTTCGTCGTAATAGTTGTCTCCCTTGGCACGAAACGCCGTATTGATACTATTTCAAAAGCCTATAACGGCACGGTATCAAAAGGATTACACCTAAACTCTGCATATTTTGCATCTTTCAGCTATGCTGTAGCTTCTGGTGTTTTACATTTTCCGTGAAGCCGTTGCCCTTGAGAAGCATAACGGAAAATATATGACCACCAAATCACTGAAACCGAGTGTCATTTCATGCAAATAATCTCATGTACATGTCAGAAGTCGATTAATAAATTTGAAACGATCGAATAAAAAAATTCTTAATTCAATTTTGAAATAATAAAAAACACTAAAGTACCAGTATAAATGATATTTATTATACTTTCATAACAATACATCCAAGAGGTATGAATTTTTAGCGAATGGAAACAAAATAGCCGTTTCCATGGAAACGGCGAAGAATCGATACGAAAAAAAATATCAACGTAACACATGGCACAAAGGTAACATTTCCACAAAGTTTCACTGGAATCTGTGATTTTCGCACTTTCCAAGTTTTCATGGACCAATGCTCGATGCTTACAGTCAGCTTCTGTTTAAAAACAGTTCTAGCCACTTGAGTCATTTGGGCCATAACAAGAGTCAATGTATGTCCGGACATTTGCGCTCCATTACGAAAACACGCCTATATAAATTCATTGTAAATTTTATCGCCAGAAAAAGGAAAATTTTAAGATGAAAAAAATGTGACATTTTTCTTATTTTTGCTCAAAATATAGATTAGATCAGAAATAAGAAAAATAAGGTTTACCCGTGTAAACCCCAGTTTTCCTATATATAATTGAGATTCAAGGGGGTCAAAAGTATATAGGCGTGTTTTCGTGATGCAAGCCTGTACAACACCTTTTGAAGTCCGTGAACTAACATCCCCGAAAACCATACTTTTTATATACTTAACCGAAATTCCAACGCCCCAAGTAGGTTTTTTTAATTTTTTGTTAAAGTTGAAAACTCAGACGGATTTCACATTTTTACAATTGACAGATGAAAAAAATTGACATAATTTGCTGGAATTGTATTGAAATCGACGGTTTGGTTCAGTTGAAACACCAATTTTGGTGACCATACCCTACATTGGACAATGGTGATCATATCCAACATTGGACAAAAAAGTCACAAATTCATTTTATGGTGAAAACATTTCATGACAGCTATCGAGGAAGCAGCAAATTAATGGAAAGTCATGCCATCGTAATTGTATCTTGGATATCTGACAAAAATTACATGTTTGCACTTTTTCAACACAAATCTACGGGCGGTATATGTTAAGGGATATTTAACCCTTAACCTGCTGAATGTTCATTTTAGCCACACCCATTACAAACTTTGAACCAATCAGATTACTTGATGTAATTTATTCCTACAAATTCATAAACTGAATGTCAAACAGGGTAGATCCTGATCAGATGGCTTCTTCAGAAGCCATCTGATCTGGATCTACACTGTTTGCAAAGATAGGGGTTGTTGTGCTCAGCGGGATAAGGGCTAAGCCAACATTGGACAACGCATTCACCTTCTTGAATGCACACACAAAGCCACGCATGCGTTCGCAAAGAGTTTAAACATCATTAGTTTCTGTATTTGATAGCGCTAATAATGTTTTCAACGCATTTATTGATGGACGCTCTGAATAACACTAACGGACAGACAGACGCATGCACAAACGCATGTATGGCAAAATAACGGCCAAAACGGGAGAAAAAATGTTTTCGTAAGGCTCAGCACGACAGTCTCAGGGAAGACACGAATGGTTACTTTTGGTAAACAACGAGGAACAAAATGCTATTCAGTTTGATTGCAAATGCACGTACCTGGCTTACAGACGTACCACCCTCGACTAAACCAACAGCCGGGGCACTTTGTTCCACAGTAAGACGAACGATTTTTATGTTTTTTACATCTGAGAACCACTTGACTTTGCAACTCAGTCAAAGTTTAAAAGAAATGCCTGAGCACAGTGCCGCACGTGTAACTTACGTGTTTAGAGTTTTTCAGTATATAGTGCGGTCACGTGAATATAGTTCGCTAAAAAAATGACGCGTACTAGCGTAAGAAACCTTCATAGTAAGTTTGGAAAGAATATCTTCACAAGAAAGGAAATTATACAATTATAAAAACTTGGGCCTTGGAATATTTAAGAAACCTTCATAGTAAGTTTGGGAAGAATATCTTCACAAGAAAGGAAATTATACAATTTTAAAAACTTGGGCCTTGAAATATTTGCCAAGTATATATATATATAATGGTGTTTACATGATATATATTATTTCATTACGAAAATACGCCTATACAAATACATTGTAAGTTTTACCACCAAAAATGAAAATTTTCAGATGAAAAACTGATATTTTTCTTATTTCTGCTCAAAACATAGATTGTGGATACTCGTTAGAACCGCCTCGTCGAGGCGGTTCTAACGAGTACCCACAATGAGGCGGTTCTAACGAGTACCCATAATCTATGTTTTTGAGCAGAAATAAGAAAAAAATAATGTATACCCCTGCAAACCCCAGTTTTAATATATAAAAGTGGGGTTTAAGGGGGTCAAAATTATATAGGCGTGTTTTCGTGATGTCTAATTTCTGCTCCAAGACAAAGGTTGTGGGCACTCATTAGAACTGCCTTAATGAGGCGGTTCTAACGAGCACGTACAACCTATTAAGAATAACATCACGCAAACACGCCTATATAATTTTGACCCCTTTGAACCCCACTTTTATATAGTAAAACTGGGGTTTACAGGGGTAAACCTTATTTTCTTATTTCTGTTCTAAAATATAGATTGTAGGTACCCGTTTGTTTATAGCGTGTACCCACAATCTATATTTTGAGCAGAAATAAGAAAAAAGCAAAGTTTTTTATCCGATTGTTCGGCGGAATAGTTTACAATGTATTTGTATAGGGGTGTTTTCGTAATGGCACCACACATTTTCATCAGAAAATTAACTGTTTTGGAGAAATGAAAGCAAGGACCAGTCAGCATATACTAGCTTGCTTAACGCTTAGTAATCTGGGTAAAATACTCAGCAGACAACATAAAATAATGTCATCACGCTAACAAGTCCGTGAAATGACCCCCCCCTACACCCCACTTTATATAGAGAAAACTGGGGTTTATGGGGGGTATACATTATTTTCCTTATTTCTGCTCATAGACATAGGTTCTGGGTACACGTTAGAAGCGCCTCAATGCGGCGGTTCTAACGAGCACCTATAACCTATGTTTCTAGTATAAATAGGAAAAATATCACAGATTTTCATCAGAAAAGTAGCCAATTTGGAGATGTGAAAAAATCCACTATTTCGCACGGGTATGTACGAAGGAGCAATAGGGCCAGGTACACTTTTATTTCTTTTGATATGTATCTCGAAATTTCGACTTAGTAACTCGAAATTTCGACTTACTCTCTAAAAATTTCAACTTAATAACTCGAAATTTCGACTTAATATCTCGAAATTCCGACATAGTTACTCGAAATTTCGACTTAATAACTCGAAATTTCGACTTAGTTTCTCGAAATTTCGACTTAGTAACTCGAAGTTTCGACTTAATAACTCGAAATTTCGACTTAATAACTCGAAATTTCGACTAAGTATCTCGAAATTTCGACTTAGTAACTCGAAATTTCGACTTACTATCTCGAAATTTCGACTTAGTAACTCGAAATTTCGACTTACAATCTCGAAATTTCGACTTACTATCTCGAAATTTCGACATACTAACTCGAAATTTCGACATACAAATCCGGCGAAACTGACTCTGTGATCTGCGATGTGCATTCAATTCTGAATAGGGATTAGCCATAACAGGAATCTTGTTATGGTCAACTCAGAGTTGAAAGAAGACCTCAGATCTCAGAACCAACTTTCCACACTGTTGAACTTCATTATCACGGTTTACATATGGAGTTTGGATATTTTTGCATGTTTAGCGCCAGAAGTCATGCCTCATTTTGAGAAAGAATCATTTGCCACTAGACCTGTGTGCTAGACCCCGCCGTTACGGAATTGAGACATTGGCTTGGCTAGCTAGAAGCCCGGATTTGAATCCCCTGGAACATATTTGGGAGATTCTTGGGCGTCGTATACAGAACATTGAACACCCCCACGCCCCCTTCCCCCACCACCAGACACACGTGTGGCTTGAGCTGACCAGCCATCAATTTCGACGTCTGACCGATGGGATGAAACGAAGGGTCTAGGAATCTGCTGCTCTGTCAAAATGATACATCTTGAACACGCAACGTATTCTGATAACACATTTTCTGTTCGGTTGTTGCTTTGTTGAGTTAGTCATGGTGTTCGTGTTGCATAGTTTACCATCTTATGGGTCATTTTTTTTCATTCGACCCAAATTAACTACCTGCAGATTAGAAGCCTCCGTGGTGCAGTGGTTACTCTACTCGCCTTGTAAACCAGGGACCGCAGGATCGATCCAGGGCTTCTCCAGACTTTCGGATGGGTCTTTAAAACCCGTCGCCGTCCCGTCTCCGTATGACCTTAGCTGTTGGTGGGACATAAAACTCAAACACTCACTCACTCACTACCTACAGAAGCTTCTCGCCTACTTTTGTCCACGTGACTATCGCTGACCATCTACACCATGAAGGTACCGGTTATTTAATGAAGCTCTCTTCTGCGGCGTCTGATCAGGGTCTACACTGTTTGCAATGTCCGTGTTCACCGGCCATGTTCTACATGGCGCACTGACGTCACAAGCAAAGACTATAGCGCTGCTATAAATAACTGGTACATGGATTTTTAACATGGTCTGATACAACGCATAATGTAGTAATGTAGTAATTTCTTCATTTTGATTTTTTTACTACATTATGCGTTGGCATAGTCGACGCGAAATGAAGTAAAAAAATTATTTCATTTCGCGTTGATATGCACCATATCGACGCATAATGAAGTAATGATGGTAGAACATAGCTGTCTTCGAAAAGACTTAGGAAGCAATACAGTTAAATTCCTACAATTTAGACCACATTTGAGACGGTTCAAAAGTGGTCTTTAAGACCACAGTTGAACAGTCCAAAAGACGGTCTTCCACAAAAGCACACTGAAGGTCAAAATCACAAAGAAAATGTAGCTTTAACCTTCCAAATATGCTTTAAAAACAAAATTTGTATTAATTTTAGGTGGTCGTATGCCGGGGGTATAAATAGATGGGCTGCACGATGCTTCCACGCAGAGCTGATACCGCCCGTACATGAGTCCTCGTAATCTGCTTAGAAGGTCTAAGCCTGTCCAGGAAAACTGCTGCGAGTCGGCCCATCCATGCATATAAACCCTATTGCTTTTAATTGGACGGCAGCGATTGAGATGTCATTTCATCTCAATATCGGGTAAAAGTCCCATAAAATTTGAAGCAATGTCTCCAAAATGACCTAAATAGTCTTGACGGGAACGTTAAACCTCAAATCAAACAAACAAACTGTTGACGCATAATGAAGTAAAATTAAGTATGCCACCCATCGCCGCAAAATGAAATAATTCTTTCATTTTGCTCAAACCTCTTAGTATCGACGCATAATGAAGTAAAAACGACATTTTATTTCATTTCGCGTCGACTATGCCAACGCATAATGTAGTAAAAATTTCAAAATGAAGAAATTACTACATTACTACATTATGCGTTGTAACAATGGTCTGTGATAGTCACGAGGTCAATCATGAGAAGGTAAGTCGAAATTTCGAGTTAAGTCGAAATTTTGAGATAGTAAGTCGAAAATCCGAGTTACAAAGTCGAAATTTCGAGTTAATAAGTCGAAATTTCGAGTTGCCAAGTTGAAATTTCGAAATACTTACTCGAAATTTCGAGATACCTATCAAAAGAAAAAAAGTATACCTGGCCCTAATGCTCTATCGTAGGTATGTTATCGTAATGTTGTTGTTTTTTTTTGTTTTTGTTTTGCTTATTTTCCTCCAGGAAACAGGTCTTGATATTTCATCAACTTGTCTCCATTGGAAAAAAAATTTCATGAAATGTCAAAATCTGTTTCTAGTGAAAAATAACTTGAAAAAGAATATATCACTAATCTGTCGTTTGCTGTAAGAGCACAGAGAGTAAGTAAAAGTTCTTCGCTTACTTAACCCATTTGGTACCGGAAATCCCTAATGGGGTAATTGGCAAACAGTGCAGGCCCAGGTCGTCTGATCAGGGCCTACACTGTCGCGAAAAAACAACCTGACACCCCTAAATTTTGAAATGGACTCTTGCTATATTTAAGGAGGAAGATTTCATTTGGTACAAAAAGGGTTAACTCTTGTCCTGCTAATCCCGGATATGCCTTATCTTTGAAACAATGTAGATCCAGATCAGATGGCTTCTGACGAAGCCATCTGATCAGGATCTACATTGTTTGCCATTCAGATTGTGAATTTGTTGCAATAATGTGCATCAAGTAATCTGATTGGTTGATAATCGGTAGTGGGTGTGGCATATATAAATATTCAGCAGGACAAGGGTTAATAGGGATCGTCAGTATGACCTGCATTAAATCAAAGCACTGACAGCACTGGTGGGTCGATTGTCCCTGAGTGTAGGCCAGAAAAATTACCTTGAAAGGTAACTTAGACCAGTGCTTTCCTTTACTGTAAACAATGTAGACACTCAGGCTGATCAGACGCGGCATTCTGTGGCGCCTAAACCATAACTTCCTGTGCTGTGAGCAAACAGTGTAGACCGATCGTCTGAATTGGGTCTACACTGTTTGCCAAGCACAGCCCGAGATTACAGTCCAGATTCTATAAACTGCAGATCCCAATTTATTTTGCGGAAGTGCATAAAACTAGATATATGTACTCAATGTACTATCTGGGAGTTGAACATAATAACATGTAGAATCAAGGCCCCTGGCAGTTAACCATCACGAAAACACAACTATAATATGAAATAAAGGCACTGCCTTTTGAGCAAACACACTCATTTACACCCCTTAGATAGTTAATAGTTAACTGTTGGTCCTGTGTGCAATTCATGGGCAGAAAATTACATAGGGTGATTCAGTTAATTTGAAGCATGGACAATTTAAAGTGTCCTGAAGCACTAGCATTATGCTATGGATTTGGGGCTCATCATCACTTTATAAATCTTGGCAAGGTAGAAAACCACAGGTAGCCAGCTGGTAACAAGACGTTTCGCTCCCCAGACGTTCCTCCCCCCACCCACCACAGTCGTTTCGCCTCCATTTATGGCCCCAGTCGTTTCGCCCACAAACCCTAGTCGTTTCGCCCCCAACCATAAATCAAACAATCAATAATTTTTGTGTAACAAGTTCTAGTAACAACTCCCCGAGTAGCCACTTTTAAGGCCCGGTGTCGGCCAATAATTATGGATCAGCTATCCTTGGACTCACATGAGAGGGCGATGATACTACTTTAATATTTGCCTCTTCTCACCTCTGTTAAGTTAAAGATGAATAAATTTCTGCAGTGGAAATTAGTTTTACCTTGGAAAGTTGGCGAAACGACTAGGGGGACGAAACGACCAGGGGCGAGGGAGGGGCGACCAGGGAGGAAACCTCTTTTGGGCGAAACGACTAGGGGGAAAACGGTCTGGGGCGAAACGACGGGTTCAGCCAGATAGCTCTTTGTGTCCCCAACTGTTCACAGGGCTTTATTTTATGTCCCTGAGCAATAGTTTGTGAAAAGTTTTAATTGCTTGGCCAGACGAGAATCGCTTTCCACACTACCGAGAAGCTCCGGTAAATGCTTCGGTAAATGCTCCGGTATTTCGTTGGTCCAAGCGCGGTGCTGGATTTTACCGGCTAACCTTTTCGGTTCAGTGCGCGTGACGTAGTTTCGAAACTTTCCCGCGATCAAACTTCAGCGTTTGATGGAATGGTCTTCGAAAAGAGCCTTTTAAAATTATTTCGACGCTTTTTGTGTTTCTTTTGTAACGGAACTTGACTCCTTTTGCTTTTGGAGAGTAATTTTTGGATGTGAATACAATTCTCATGAACTCTGTAAAGATTGCGGATTATCGCGAGAAATAGAACGAGATTCCAGGCGAGATTTGGGTGCATAAGTATGTTGTTCCAGCCTCTCTACAGTAAAGCAAACACTTCGTGTGTTTGCTATATTTGTGACCCCCTTGAACCCCACTTTTATGTTGTAAAATTGGGGTTTACAGGGGTAAACCATATTTTCTTATCGCCCGTACCGACCAAAAAGAAAAGTTTGCTGCTCTGGAATATTTTGTGGCGCTGTGGTTAAATGAAACGGTATTTAGAGGTACCTTTAGGTTTTAAGCTGAAAAGGCAATATTTCGATTTGCATTATTATAAGCTCATCCAGTGATATCTTTGTTTTCATATGGAATCTTTATGTCATATGAATCTTTCTGAGCCAAGCTTATTATGTTACAAATGCATTTGAAAATATATAACATATGTAGTGGGTAATATTTTGACAGTGGGCCAAACTCAATTACATCATGCACCCACTTTAGCTCTGTGCAAAAATTGAATCCACATAATCTGGAACTGCCTGCGTATAATTGCCATTAATAATATAATACAACAGGCCTCGGACCTGTAACTGGGCCAATACGAAATTTCTTGATTAATGACAATTTTAGTAAAACATGATTATTGATTTTTGAACTGGTGTTTATGGAACGGTATTTCGGTAAAAGTTAAAATGTGAATGATGCACATTCTAATATGCGACTATGGCCTTGCATTTTGCAAGATGCGCTTTTAATTATGTAATGTGCACTACATGTATGTATCTTGTATGATGCAGTTTTTACCATACTTTCCTACATACTTGCAATTCATTGTCTGACATTGCACTTTCAGGACTCTGTTCTTATCATATTGCATTATGCAGCGTTTGGAATTCGTCGCACTGTTTTCAGTTGTTAAGTCGGCCACATCCAGTATTCTGGCTGACATCCGGCTCGCTCTGACTGCATGTTTCACCATTAGGTTCGAAACTTCATTATCGATTTTGCAACAAACACTCGTACAGTAACACCAAACCAAATTGCACATGACTCTTTTTCTATAGTATGTGTTCAACAACCGATCAGTCTCATACGGAACCCTGGAAGGGACAAGCAATTTATTTAATATGTTGTGTGCACACGATATAATCTTGTTTGCACAACATAGATCTTGTGTGGACAACATAAAATATTGTGCACACAACTTATTATCTTGTTCGCACAAGATATTATCTTGTAATCACACGTTATTATCTTGTTCGCCTATTATCTTGTTTTCACAACATAGATCTTGTGCAAAAAACATAATATCTAGTGCGTTCAAGAAATTATCTTGTTCGCACAACTTAATATCTTGTGTGGACAACATACTATCGCACAAGATATTATCTTGCGCTCACAAGTTATTAAATTGTTCGCATATTATCTTGTTTGCACAACATAGATCTTGTGCAGACAACATAATATCTCGTGCGTACAAGATATTGTCTTGTTCGCACAACTTAGTTAGCACAATTTAATCAGGCGCATAAGATACTATGTTGTTCGCACAAGATCTATGTTGTGTAAACAAGATAATATACTGTGCGAACAAGATAGTATACTGTGCGCACATGATATTTAGTTGTGCGAATAACATATTATCTTGTGGGCACAAGATAATATCTTGTTCGCACAACTTAATATCGTGTTCGCTAAACATAATAAAAGAAATACATGTCTCTTCCCAGGTTACGTAGTCTGAGGTACTAGTCCATACATATAATTGGAAACTTAAATACAATAAAATTTGACAAAACAAAATGGAGGAAAATGAGCAATACTTGAAGTGTAAGACTTAAGTAGTTGCCCAATATTCGCATCAATATCTAGAAAAAAAATATATATATAGCTTGGATCACCTTGGCAAAATAGCCTCTAACCCTTATCCTGCGGAAAATGACAACCTCTATCTTGAAAACAGTGCATTATCCAGATCAGATGGCTTTCGAAGTTGCCATCTGATCAAGATCTCCAGGTACCCATACAACACATAGCAAAGCCTTTTCGGACTACATGAATGCACTGGCTGATCTGAGCTGCATACACTCAAAAACATTTTCACATAGCGCAGTCCGAAACGTTCCCGTCAACACTATTTAGGTTATTTTGGAGGGGCTGCTTCCTATTTTGGGGGTCTTTTACCAGACATTGTGATGGAATTACATCTCAAGTCCTGCCACCCAGTGAAACCTACATGGTTTTTATTGATGGAACAGTCCGACTCACACAACTTTGCCTTAGACCTTCTAAGAGGTTTACCAGTACTCATGTGCGGTCGGGTTCAGCTCTGCGTGGAAGCATCATGCAGCCCAATCTATTTCTCGAAGCCCCGATGTGCGGGGACCAAGTCCGAATACGTAAAAAAGTGCGGATTTCGTTAACTAGTATAAATGGCACAAAATATGAAACCAGTGACCCAGCCGACTGCCGTGTTCATTACTTAAAGATCCATGCAAGGCAAATCCTTGTTGATCCGAGTTTGAAAAGAGCAAAGTTTGTTTGTGCTGAGATTTTACGTCCCCGTCAACACTATTTAGGTCATTTTGGAGACGTTGCTTCTGATTGTGAAGGACTTTTACCCGTCAATAGATAAAATGACATCTCAAGCCCTGCCACCAAATGCTACCAAAATGGTTTATATGTAAAGACGGTCCGACTCCTACCACTTAGTGGTTTACCAGTACGGTCTGTTTAAGCTCGACGTGGAAGCACCGTGCAGCCCAATCTATTTCTCAATGCCTCGATGGGCGGGGACGTAAATTAGAGTAGAAGTAGCAGTGGTAGTTGTAGGAGTAGCCGCAGCAGCAGCCCTACCACTCAAAGAAACCGCTGGGGTTTAAAGAGCGGTCTGACTCGCACCACTTTTTCTGGACAGGCTTAGTCGTGAGCCGTTTTTCAGCAGTTTCAGCTCTGCGCGGAAGCAACAGCAGCCGAATCTAATAAAGAACATGGTGAACGATACATTGATTTTTATGAGTGCTGACGCAGATCAACATAGAAAACTCGCGTAAAATACATTATAAACCTAACTTTGTTATAGAATAAAGTAGGTCTCTTGCCAAGAACTGTTCCCCCCCTGCACTTCGATATGATAACACCCTTATGAAACGTAAATCGGAGTTTACAAGTGTTAACTTGTCAAAACCTTTACATAAGGAAGAGTAGAACGTTTGTGGTGTTTTTGCCTTCTTTAAAGGAGAAGTGACGCCTTAAAGTCCCCATCGAATGAGGGTGACGGTTTTTAAATGCTATTCGCACCATCGTTTAATACACTGAAAAAATGCCTCAATAATAAATTGAAGGTAAGGCTAATTTGTTTTAATGATATCTTTGTCATATAATTTGGCCATTAAGTTAAGGAACTTAATTCCTTCCAAAATGTTTTGAATACCCAGGTGGGCTAAAATAGACGCTGTTTCATTCCTTCCTGGTATATCTGCTTCATCTCTCTAAACACCACATTACAAAGAGCAAACTGGGATTTATAGGGGTATTCACTATTTTGCTTATTTCGGCTCCAGGACATAGGTTGTGGGTACTCGTTATAGCCGCCTCAATGAGGCGGTTCTAGCGAGCACGCACAACCCATGTTTTCGAGTTAAAATAAGAAAACAAGAGCTGTCACTGTAAGCGACCAATGCCCCCCGTGGGGACAATTTTTATGTCGGTTAAAGTTTTTGTGACGGACAGACAAACAGACAGACAGGGCAAAAACTATATGCCCCCGAGAATCTCAGTCGTGGGGGGGGGGGGGGGTGCAAAAAATATCACAAATTTCCCTCAGAAATATTAACATTTCAGAGAAATGAAAGAGAGCTCTTCTATTTCACACAGATGTGTTATCGTTATGTCTGAACAATTAGCTATGTGCATTCCTACAATAATTACACTTTGAGCGGATATGAGTAAAACTGAATATCGTTTGTTTGTTTGATTTGAGGTTTAACGTCCCCGTCAACACTGTATAGGTCATTTTGAAGACGTTACTTCCAATTGTGTGGGATTTCACCCGACCGTACGTTGAGATGAAAGACATCTCAAGCCCTGTCTCCCAATGAAGCCAATAGGGTTTATACGCGCTTTGCCTGGGCAGGCTTAGATCCTCTAAGCGGTTTTCCAGTATTAATGTGCAGTCAGTTAACGCTCTGTGTGGAAGCATCATGCAGTCCATCTATTTCTTCAAGTCCGGATGGGCGGGGGTCGAAATTGAATATCGTGAAAAATAACTAAATAATGCATTTCAACCAATGAAAGTCTTACAGACCCGGTACTCAATTATAAGCATGTTAGTTAAATGACCCTACTGTCCAGCGGAGGATCACTACTGGTGAGATTAGACCATAGATAATTTGACCAGCCAATGCTAGTGTTAGGAAAAGCAGCATAAACTCCTTAGGTTGGAGACGATTTATGATCGGAGAAAAGCAATCGTTAAAAGCCTTTATTGAGTGTGCAAATTGTATGGCCATTGAAATTGATAATGCTTAATTTTCATTGTTAACAATATCTCAGCAGTTATTGTGTACCCATAAGTTTGGAGTGGTCCATTTCCAATTATAGGGGTGTCAGGGTTTTTTTGTGTGTAGAAAGTTTTAACAAAAATGTAAGTACGTTAAGCAAAGAGTGTAGACTGAGATCAGACGCCGCGTGATCTGGTTCCACACTGTTTGCAAATGACCCAAAAAGGACCGCTAGTCATACATGCGTTAAAGTTTTGGGACTTTAAACCTCAAATCAAACAAACAAATCCTCTTCTTGAGATGTATGGAGTACCAAGCAGATTCAGATATATCTCCTGGCCCCCGCCCATTGGGGCTTGGAGAAATAGATTTGGCTGCATGAGCTGAGAGTACTGTTAAATCGTTTAGAAGGTCTAAGTCTGTCCAATGGGCGACAGGGATTGAGATGTTTGTTTGTTTGTTTGTATTTGAATTTAACAGCACAGTCAACACTAATTTAGGTCATTTTTGAGCCGGTCAGTTGACCTATCTACACTTTTCCTGGGCAGGCTTATACGTAAGGAGTTAACCAGTACAGTGCACATCCTTTCGGCAGAAACTGACGACTGCCCTGCTTGAATCAGCCGAAGGGAGAGAATGACTATAGAAAATATTTCATGATCAATCTCCACGAAAGAATGTTGCCGACCCCGGCAGGTATCGAACCTGCTTCCTCCTGATCACCAGTCAGACGCGCATCCGACTGAGCTACCGAAGCCAGCGGGATTGAGATGTCATTTAATCTCAATGAAGGCTTAATGACCAACATAACTTGAAGCAACGTCTCCAAAATGCCCTAAATAACATTGAAGGGGACGTTAAACCTCAAATCAAACAAAACATATCTCTCCCACACCATAGGCCACCACTAAGCCTAGAACGGGCCTCCGTGGCCTAGTGGATAAGAGCGCTGACTCTTAGTCATTAGGTCTCTCACCGCCGTAGGTTCGAGCCTCGCTCGGGCCACGTGTGAGACGCCAAGTTCTGCAACGTAAGGTCAGGTGGTTTTTCTCCGGGTACTCCGGTTTTCGCCCATCTCTGATTAACGATCGGCTCGATATGAGTGAAATAATCTTGAAAGGGCCGTAAAACCCAAACCAAAAAAACCACTAAGCCTACCCGACATTTTCTCCCCCTCCATCCCGGCTTTTATTACACACCTAAATCGGAAACCTGACGCGAATAGTCGAGTTTTTTTTTGTTTTGTTTTTTTTGCAAAGGGAGCAGTCATTATTCATTAAGTTTATATGCAGAGGAGAATTATGGATATCCATAATTCGATTTATGGATATTCATAAATCAGCCGAATAATGGATATCCATAATTCGAATTAAGGATATCCATAATTCGATTAATGGATATCCATATTTCGATCTAAATTAATGATATCCATAAAACGATTTATGAATATCCATAATTCGATTTATGGATATCCATAATTTGATTTATGGATATCCATAAATCAGCCGAATAATGGATACCCATAATTCGATTTATGGATATCAATAAATCGAATAATTCAATAAATCGAATAATGGATATCCATTATTCGATTTATGTATATCATTAATTCACATCGATTTATGGATATCGATAATTCGAATTATGGATATCCATAAATAATTATGGATATCCATAAATACGGAATAAATAGTAAAACGGCGCCCCATAAACACGCCTCTCAGTAAAACTTTTCGCACTGAATTTTGCTTATTTCTGCTCTAAACATAGATTGAGGCCACTCGTTAGAATAGCCTCGACGAGGCGGTTCTAACGAATACCCACAATCTGTTTTTGCTGAAATTAGAAAAATAATATATACGCCTGTAAACCCCAGTGTAACTATATAAAAGTGGGGTTTACGGGGGTCAATATTACATAGGCGTGTTTTCGTGATGGATGAGATGTTTGCATAATGTGAACGGACGACGACGGATGCCGGTGCATGAGTATACTCACTTGCTGAGCTTGCGGCTAGATGAGCTAAAAACCTAATGACCAGTCTCATTGTTGACGGGCCTCCGTGGCCTAGTGGTTAAGAGCGTTGACTCGTTAAGAGCGTTGACTCTTGATCATTAGGTCTCTCACCGCTGTGGTTCGAGCCTCGCTCGGGTCACAAGTGAGATGCCAAATTCTGCAACGGAAGGTCAGGTGGTTTTTCTCCGGGTACTCAGGTTTTCGCCCACAAAGTTGGAAGAAACGTCTCCAAAATGACCTTTACAGTCTTGACGGGGACGTTAAACCTCAAATCAAACAAACAAAACAAAACAACGATAGTTCATTATCAATCAGCCATTTCAAACAAACAAACAAAGCCTGACGAAGAATGCAAAAGTATTTCATTGTTTAACTGGGGTTAATTTCCAGTAAATCTGTCCCTTACACTCTCGTTGAATCATCGACATCCGTACCCAGTAACGTCGACAACTGTACCCCGCAAACTTTCACCTCATCGACAGCCGTATCGATGAAACTATAAACAGTTCCACAGATGCATATAAAGACATGTTGACACACAAATAAAAGGTTATCGCGTATGTTAATGATGTATCTGCATCATTTCGTCCTCGATATTCCATGACACTGAATAAGAGCCACGCATTTCCCCGGAAGTACTTATTTTATATATTTTCCCGTTTAATTCCGCTAAGCGTCAAAACAGGCTATCAGTCAGACTTCCAAAACACTTGAAACAACAGCAAACTATTTCACAAACGATTTGACACCACAAAAATGGACAGACATACACAAAAATAACACATTTACAGCGAATTTATCGACTACCCTCCTCTGTCGACATCCGTACTGCTCAGTCGAAAACCGTATTTCTCGGTCGACAGCAGCTTTACACAGTACCGGCTCGGTCGACAACACAGGTATAGAAAATGGTATTACCCCCGTGGTGGCGCTAGTATCGTTCACGTGACAACCCGCCCGGCCGAACATCGCTATATTAAAAGATGGCTATTTTTAAAAATCCGTCCAAAATGACTTGAGGATTGTAGAGATCGTTGCGATATGTTTTACCACGCTATGCATAAGATCTCCATAAGTTTGGCTAACGTTGTGCATGAGTTCCTCTTAAGGGGAATGCGAACACCTTCAGGGGAGGCAACTCCTATAAAATAGTTTGTCTCCCATGTCAAGAGGGGTCAACTCTTAAAGAAAAGAATTTGCTCCTGAGGAGCAAGATCTTTTCTTTAAGAGTAGATCCCTTTGTCAGTGGAACAGTGCTTATAGAAAAGCGAACATGAAGTCCCGAAAGTTGTCTCCCTTTGAAATGCTAGTTGTTCCATTTCTCCTCAAGGACGCTAGAGATACGCTGGGCAGACGCTATCATGCGCTTGTAGAAGGTGAGTATAGGCATGGGTTAAGTTATGAATATGTTAGTCAAAAATGCCAAGTCAATGGGATAATTCTGACGTTGTAAAATGGCTATATTTGGTACTATCCCAAAGTACGATAGCCGAGCCATAAAATGCTGGCGGGTATGATGCTATCTTTGTGTTCTTTGTGTTCTAAACAGTTCATTACGGAAACATGCCTATTCAATTATATTGGTAAAATTTTACCACCAAAGATAAAATTCCTGATATTTTTATGTCTTTGCTCAAAACATAGATTGTGGATACTCGTTAGAACCGCCTCGGTGAGGCGGTTCTAACGATTTCCCACAATCTATGTTTTTGAGCAGAGATAAGAAAAAAACTGTATACCCCTGTAAACCCCAGTTTTACAATATAATCGTGGGGTTCAAGGGGGTAAAAATTATAAAGGCGTGTTTTCGTTATGTGAGAAAGTTATGAGGTCGTCGGCATATGTTGAACACGTCAATATACGTTTCGGAAAAGTCCGATAAAAGTTACAGATAAAATTGAGCCAGCGCACGACAAAACTACAATAAGACATGTGCGCCCAACGAAGACTCAGATCAGCCTGCGCATCCATATAGTCTAACCAGAGACTTCTCTGGTTGCATGAAGGAGCATTCGGCCCTTAGATATCCTTAGAGCGCACGAACAAGACTGATCAGACGGCGCGGATACGCATGCTGATCTGAGCCTTCATTGGGCGCAAATGTCTTATTGTAGGTTTTGTCATGCGCTGGCTCAATTAGAAGAAAACGTTGCGTATACTTTAGAATAAGTTACGCGTACTCAGCAGGAGGCCCCCGCCCATCGGGGCTTTAAGAAATAGATGGGCTGCACGATGCTTCCACGCAGAGCTGAAACCGACGCACACGAGTATAGAGGATCTAAGCCTGCCCAGGCAAAGCGGTGCGAGTCGGTCCGTCCATGCTATTAAACCCTATTGGTTTCATTGGGCGACAGGGCTTTCATCTCACTGTCGGGTTAAATTCCCACAAAATTGGAAGCAACCTCTCTAAAAATGACTATACAGTTTTGACGTTTCGGAAACGTCCGATACAAGTGACAGATAAATTGAGCCAGCGCATGACAAAACCTACAATAATACATGCGCCCAACGAAGACTGATCAGCCTGGGCATCCGCGCAGTCTGATCAGTGTCTTCATTGTGCGCTCTAAGGATAGCTAAGGGCCCAATGTTCCTTCATGCAGCAAGAGAAGTCTCTGGTTAGACTATAAGGATGCGCAGGCGGATTTGAGTCTTCGTTGGGCGCACATGTCTTATCATAGGTTTTGTCATGCGCTGGCGTATATACCTTAGAATCAGCTGATTGCCGACGTATTACACTTAATGAAAGACGGTAGCGTTTGTTGTACTCAGTCGCGTCACGTTGTACCGCGGTAACCGGTGTGTGTGTGTGTGTGAGTGAATTCGGGTTTAACGTCGCTTTCAACAATGTTTCAGTCATATCACGACAGGGAGCTCAATGCTCACTTTTATTGTGCTGTCTCACTGAAGTATCATGTCCCAGACACATTACATGATACCACACCCAGTCACATTATCCTGACACTGGGTCGACCAGTCCCAGCTCTACCCCGTAAATCTGAGTGCCAAGCGAGGAGCAGCTAGTACCATTCTTAACGACTTTGGTATGTCGCGGCCCGGGATCGAACCCGTGACCTCCCGTTCCCCGGAGCGGACACTCTACCAACTGAGCTATTGGGGCCGGTGTTAATGGAACGTACGTGAACTTATCATAACACACCCGCCGTGTTTCTTTAACTTAGTTTATTTATTTTTTTTTATTTTATTTGAACAATATTTTGAGAGGGTTACACAATTAGCTGTATAAGCTAGTCTACCTTGCGGCCCTCTATAACAAATAAACATATCTATATACATACTTACAAACATATAAAATACAAACATATAAAATACATGAATCAGTGAAAGAGTATGAGAATTGATAAAAAAAAAAAAAAACTTGAAAACTCGTATATAACCTAAAAATAATAAAACATTATATATATATGATAAGAAAAAAAAAAAAAATATACTAACTAAATAAATAGTAAAATTGTAATATTGGAGACCTAAGTAAAAGGACTACGACAATAATAATAATATATAAATACAAAAACATGGGTTGGGATCATATGAGTCCCTTCTCATTGAGCGTTTCAGGGGGGCGTATAAAATATAAGAATGGACTTAAAATGTTGTAATAGGTGACATCTTAAAAATTTGATGAGCAACACTTAATCTGAGATGTTAAAAAAATGACTTAAGATTTTTTTTGAATGTATTCAAGGAACCCGCATTTTTCACTGATTGAGGAAGAGTGTTCCACATTCTGGGTGCCGAGCAAGAAAATGAACCACTATATAGTGACGTACGTGCCTTTGGTACATATAATGATCCATTTGTAGATGAACGTAGGTTAAGTGAATGAATTTGTGTTGTTGGTGTCAGTAGTTTTGATATATAATCTGGCGTAAGACCATTTAAAGCCCTATAGATTAGAGTTGCTTTGTTATATTTCAATCTACTGCCTACTGATGACCAGCCTAGTTTATGAAACATTTCGGCAGATGGTGTAGTGAACTCTGCACGCAAAATGATCCGTGCAGCACGCTTTTGCAACTTTTCTAGGCGTTCAATGTTTGTAGCAGATGTTGTTCCCCAGGTAACACAGCCGTAATCAAGTAGGGGAATGATGTATCCTTGGTAAAATAATTTTAGGACTTCTGTTGGTACATAGACGGCTAATTGTCTCAAGAGCGATATTTTAGATGATATAGTGGAGCATAGATAATCGATGTGAGCAGACCAGGTTAGGTTTGTGTCGATGAATATTCCTAGAAGTTTTTGTTTGGAGACATTTTCAATATGAATATTGTCCACTATCAAATTCAGCGGTCGAGAATCATTTAATCTTTGCCTTGTGCCAACTGTCATACATGTAGTTTTATTGTAGTTAATCTGCATTTTATTTTGATCGCTCCATAGTTTGGCACCCTCTAGATCTGTTTGTAGTTTAAGCTCAATGGTATTAACGTCTTTATTATTGGTGTGAATAGTGGTGTCGTCAGCAAAAAAGTCTGAAGAGGTGTAATTTAGATAGAGTGGAAGATCATTTATATATACAAGAAATAAGGTAGGGCCTAGAATAGATCCTTGAGGAACACCAGCTCGAACGTGGGATAGGTCACTGACACCATCTTTGCTTTCAATAGCTTGCATGCGACAGTGCAGATATGATTTGAACCAATCAAGAGCCAAGGGACTAACTTTGTATAAGGAGAGTTTATTAATGAGTATGTCGTGATCTACTAGGTCAAATGCTTTGCGAAAATCAAGAAAAAGTGTCCCAACTAAGTCACCGTTGTCAATGCATTCCATCCAGTTATCTATCAGTTTGATTAAAGCGGTTTGGCAACTATGTTTTTGCCTGAATCCCGATTGATTTTCATGTAAAAGATTATATTTATTTAAGTATCCCATCAGGTGTTGATTCACGTGTTTTTCAAATATCTTTGAGACTGTGGGAAGTATAGAAATAGGTCTATAGTTTGATGGGTCAGTTTTTGTTCCTCCTTTGAAAATGGGAAATACTTTTGCCAGCTTTAAATGTGTCGGAAACTGGCCGGTGGATATACTTTTATTAATGAGCATAGCTATAGATGGTGATACACAATGAGCCGCCATTTTGAGAATCCTAGGTCCTAGACCATCTAACCCAGTGGATTTGGAAATATCAAGTTTACAAATAAAGGACGAAACTTGTTCTGTTGAAATGAAGGGAATATTAAAGGATATGTTACAAGGTACTTTATTATCAATATAATCTTTTATCCTATGAGTATCTATGGGAGAAATGTTATTGTTATCTTTATTCAGAAATTCAGCTATTGTAGCAAAATATTTATTCAATTCGCAAGAAATAAGGTCCGGCGCTGTAATGTGGTCATTATTGATTACAAGTTCATCAGGAAGATTATAAGGTGAAGCTGTTGACTTATTATTGACTGATCGCAGGTGTTTCCAAATATGTTTGACGTCTTTTGTATTTGCGATAGATTCTGAAAAATATTTACGTTTTGCTTGTCTTATCAATTGCCTAGTTTTGTTTCGGTATTTTCGATAATCTTCCCACTGTTTTAGGCGTTTGCTGATATCTCGTTGTTTTTGCATCAGGGTAATTTCTGGTGTGTACCAATCTGGGAGACGCTTGCTTTTTACCCGTTTTGTTTTGATAGGTGCTAGAACGTTTAAATGTTTCAAAACAAGTGAAAACCATTTGGAAAAATCGTCATCAACATTCGACAGATTTGTTGAAAATGTGTTCAGGTCATTTGCTAGTTCGTTTAGAAACAGACCTTCATTAAATTCTTTAAAACAACGGTACGAAATAGTAGTGTGCTCTTTTTTTAAAGGCTTACTGTTGACTTTACGTGTAAAACATATTGGGAGATGATCACTTATTGAAAAGTTAGATACAAAGCTCTCTGTAATATTTTCTGGGTGGGAGGTGTAAACGTGGTCAATGATCGTTGAGGTTGTTTGCGTGATGCGTGTAGGTTGTAAAATGAGTTGTGATAAGTCAAAAAGCTGAATCATATTCAGCCATTTGTTATTTGAGCATGTGGTGAAGTCAATGTTAAAGTCACCCATAAGAGTAAATTCGAGACTTGAAGTCTGTGCTATGGACAACTCTTCCTCAAACAGGTCAATCCAGTCACAATGCGCACTTGGTGGGCGATAAGCTGTGCAAAGCAAAAATGGCTTGGTATTAGGAAGCTCTACTTCAACCCAAATAGTTTCAATGTTTGAAACTTCAAGGTCTGGACGACGTTTATATCTGAGTGATTTTTTTATGTATAAGATAATACCACCGCCACTCTTATTTTGAACAACTGCTCTGTCCTTTCGGACAAAATCATAACCTTCGATCACTACCTGATTATCCGGTACATTTGGCTCAAGAAATGTCTCACATAGACCAAGTATGTCAGGACATTTTTCATCGGCCATGGAGATACGAAGTTCATCTAATTTTGGCAGTATGTGCCTAATATTAAGATTCGAAATATGCAAACCCTTTGACGTGAACGTTAAGTCTAGGTGGTCAACGGAGGGCAAAGTGGAGGACAAACGGGTAGAATCATCGGTAAATATACATGTATTTCTATTGTTATCGTATATGGTTGAATTATCATTTTGGTTTCCGGGCGGAGCACAAGGGGGGTCGGGTGCATTTTCAATATCATCACTTTGTTGAATATGGATAAATCTGTTTGAAATCGATACTACAGGCGATGAGACTTGGTCACAAGATATTTGTTTTATACGCCCTGCAGTGTCCTAAACAGATGAGCGTCTCGACAACCCAGAGCTCCTCCCATTATACCAACATTCATCGGTGCTGTGCCCGTTTACAACACATATGTGACAATATTTTCGAGGCGAACGATATCGCATGGCTGCAGGCACGCTACTTCGCCGAGAGTTGTGAAATATTGTGCTACATGACGTTCTCTGGCCAGCGAAAGATATTGATTTGGCAATCTTGCACACTTTATCAACATTTGACAGAAATTTTCTGGTTCCAAATGAATTTAAGTGTATTTTGTCTTTATGGAAATGCGTTTCTGGCATTTCTCCAGTGGCAAGAAGAAAACCATTATAATGATCAATGAAGCCAATATCGTTGTCTTCACAGATAGTTTTCAACTTTTCATTATATGGTTCCAAATCAACATCTTTCCTTGGTATGAGACCGGAGACAATTAGACGACGATCTTTGGATGCTAAATTGTGCAATAGTTCAATATAAGCTTCACTGAAACTGTCAAGATCAACATTATTGCTTGCATCGTTACCGCCTACGTGCAATATTACAGTTTTACATTTGTCGATATTGTAATCTTTAAGTCTGTCTTGCAAAGTTTCCACTGTTGCACCTGGAAACGATCTAACGGTGGCATTTTGGTTGAGTTCATTTGTTTTTATACCCTTCAACATAGAACTGCCAACTAGTAATGTTGAATGGTTAATATATTTTGTGGGTCTGGTTGTCAAATCAATGATTTCTTCACTCATATCTCTTGATTCTTGTAAAATCAAGGATTTACTATGGTGCAGTTTATTTTTCTGTTTGTGATTTGTTTGCTCATTCAGAGAAGCCTGTTGTTTTGAATGTACACTTATAGATGCATTAGGTCTGCTTCTAGCAGCTGCTTCAGATTGTCTTTTTGATGATGTGTTTTCAGCCGTCTCTAATTTAGCAGAGTTATTTGTAATTGTTTTGATCTGTTCGGCTTGATCCTTGACCTTGTCGAATACTGCCGTAGTTCTATTTAATATTTGGCAGGACTTTTGATCTAGTGTTGTTTTCAGAGTGTTTGTCGTGGACGAAAGATTTGCTAGTGATTCAGTAATACACAAATCTTTGCTATTTATGTGTCTGTTTAGTGAGGTTATCTTGTCGTTCAGGCTACCAATACTATTCACAAGTTCAGCGGAGAGACCTTGAACTGCCTTCAATATTGACTGGGTGCATTGTTTAAGATCATCCACGTCGCGCTTCAGCTCACTAATGTCAGATTTCAAAGCTTGGGGTACGTTTCTGCAGCCAATACATAGCCACAGTCAAACGTATAAGCAATACTGCGGCATACGGTGAAACTTTTTATGCATGCACAATTTTTTTCGGCATATATGGAGTTTAACAACTTACATCAGCGTGTCTCAGCGTGCTCATAACTTGTTTAAAACTGACCTCTAACTTATTCAACGTACGCCAGCGTGTTTATCAAATTACTCACTCGTAGGCATACGCTGATGCTATACGCCGTAGTGTGACAGGGCCGTATTGGTTTTATTTATTTATTCTCTATCATCTCAATACGTCCAAAAGATGAAAATGATAGAATATATATGAGCCCCGCCAAGCGAATTTGTGTCTTCGAGCATTCCGTCATGACAAATTTTAATTGCGCATGCCCAGCCATTCAGAGGGGCCAGGGATATGGCTTTCTGTCTGAAGGTTCCTCTTGATTCACTGCTTGTATGAGCGAGCAGCGAAGGTTCTGGCGAGACTGCGCGGATGCGCAGGCTCGCCTGAACCTTAGCTGCTCGCATAGGCGATAAGTACCAAAATCGCTTGACGGGGCCCATATGATGTATATGAAATAAACACAGCCATATACAGCGCGTTGGAAATCATACCGGCTATTACCTATGTCCAAACAGCATGCCCGCTAACACCATGCGAAAGCTTTGTCGAGGCAAATAGCCGACATAGCTCGCATTCCGACAGCTGACCAGGAACAAAAGCAACGTGGTACAGTATACCGAGTCGGCCCCCGCCCATCGGGGCTTGAAGAAATATAATATGGGTTGCATGATGCTTCCACGCAGAGTTGAAACCGACCCACACTCGAGTACTGATAAACCGCTAAGAGGATCTAAGCCTGCTCAGGCAAAGCGGTGCGAGTCGGCCCGTCCATGCTTATAAACCCTATTGGTTTCATTGGGCAGCAGAGCTTGAGAAGTCATTTCATCTCAATGTCGGGTAAAAGTCCCACAAATTTAGAAGCAACGTCTCCAAAATGACCTTTACAGTGTTGACGGGGACGTTAAACAAACGGTATACCGAGTACTGGCATAAGAACCATACGACCGAGAGACCTACGTAAAGTGAAGATGCAGGCACCTATATTTGTTGGACACAATTTTATGTGTTAATTATGAGCTTTAGCCTGCTGTAGGCGACAAGCCCTATCTTTGCAAACAGTGTAGATCCAGATCAGATGGCTTCTGAAGAAGCCATCTGATCAGGATCTACAATGTTTGACATTCAGTTTATGAATTTGTTAAAATAAATTGCAGCAAGTTATCTGATTGGTTCAAAGTCAGAAATGGGTGTGGCTTAATTGAATATTCAGCAGGTTAAAGGTTAAAGACCTAACCTTTGATTTAAAGCTACATAGGGATCGTGACTGCCGTATATAGATAGGAAGCGAGTTCCACATCTCTGGGCCGCCTAGTATAGGAGTAAGTGACTTTAAACTGTTCACTACAATCTATCCCACAACAATCTACTGTAATCGCTGGCCTGATCCTACACCGTTACGCGACAGTAAACAACAACCCGGCGCCAGTTCACACGAGAAATTCACAGGGTTGTCGCGAAAAAAAAATGCAAATAGTTTGGCAATCATTCATTAAAAAGACGACGCAAACGTTACCCAATAGGCATATGACGTAATTGTGACGTCACATCGACGTCGGTACGACACCATGGCGTTTAAGCAACGTCACATCTACGTCGGTGCAACGTTGCACCGACGTTGATTTGACGTTGCCCTAGCGACGTGTGCCTGCCGGGTACGAGATGAAAGTGAAATTGTTTTTCTAAATAATCCTTAATGTGTGTTGTTAGGGTACTACGGATTTGACCACAGGAGCTTGACGTTTTAATAAAAGTTAAAGGGCTTTTCCCATAAAAATGTGGGCAGGTGCGCTAAGCCATTTAATTCTACTATGCGCCTGACAGCCTCCCGTGTCATTTGTGATTACACAGTACAAATCAATACACATATTCGACCACAACCACAAAAGGATGTGAAAACGATACCACGCTAAAAGAGGTAATGACATCTAACTTGTACAATGATTCACATACCCGGGTAATTAAAATACAAGAAGAAACAATACAAGAGGGCCCAGAGGGCTCTACCCTGCCAGCACAAACCACGGGCCAACGTCGGGCCGATAGCGGTACACGTCAAACCGCTATCGGCCCGACGTTTGCTGGCTGGGTAATTCGTTCACCTGAGTGTCACGGTCTCTAACCACTAGTACATTCTCTAGGACGATGATTTCTCTTCATATGGTTATGCATGTTTAAAATTTGTTTAAAATGAATGTTTTTGGATGCTAGGCTGGAGGTTTAAGAACTGTGTTATACATGCCTTGGTAAGAATGGTGATAGTGCTTGGCAGATTTGGGGGCCTTTCAACCAATTATGATTATGTCAGTTGTAGTTAGTAAACCTAACCCCTCTATTAGGCTTAAACGTAAGTGGTTGTTAGCACACATACATTCGCCAGTAACTGACAAATGCCCTTTTTGAATCAGCAGAAGAAAGGGGCATCACGTGAACAAGTCCGTGAAATGAAGACCCCCCTAAACCCCACTTTATATAGAGAAAACTGGGGTTGAAGGGGGTATACATTATTTTCTTATTTCTGCTCCAAGACATAGGTTGTGGGTACTCGTTAGAACCGCCTCAATGAGGCGGTTCTAACGAGCACCCACATCCTATGTTTTGAGCATTTATAAGAAAAATATGAAGGACTTTCATCAGAAAAGTAGCCATTTTGGAGATATGAAAAATGCCCTATGTCGTAGGGGCGAGTTATCGTAATGGGATGATGTCAGAAAACATACAATAATTAATTTCCATGGAAGTACATGTATGCAGTCGGAATGGGTCTTAAACCTCTAGCGTCTCCGTCAGACGGGCTTCCAATAGTTACTACGCTGAGCACTATATGCCATAGGACATAGAAATGAATGTTGTGAGCCCCTTAGTTTTGAGAAACTAGATAAAGCTTTGGACCAAATATCAAAGGATTGGGCTTTCTGGTTTCATTCAAGCAGATTTTTAAAGGTTTTCCCTGTAAAACAAGTGGGCCCCTCGCTGGGGTTATTTTTGGCCCCATGGCTATAATTTGAACAAACCTCTAGATGAAGCTAAATACCGAATATCAATGACCCGGGCCTTTTGATTTCAGACTAGAAGATTTTTCTGAGGTTTTCCCTATAAGGGTTACTGTAAAACATGTGACCTCTAGGGCAGGGCGAATTTTGACCTCAGGGCTATAATTTGTACAACTTTGGTAATGGTCCATTAGGCGAAGCTACATAACATAGTTATGTACAGTAGAACTTCGATGGCTCGAACACCGATGGCTCGTTTACCATGAATGTGTCGAACCCATTCTTGAGCCCCTAGCGAAATCCTCTACATAAGAAATAGTGGAGAATAATTAAGGAAATTTTAGTCTTTTATCTTGCAAATGTATGCTGTGTGTACTCATTAGAATCGCCTCGATGAGGCGATTCTAATGAGTACACACAGCATACATTTCTATTATAGAACACCGAAAAGATATCTAAAATATCTCGTTATGCCTTCTGACAGTAACCTCAGTGGCTCGAACTACCCCTGTCTCGAACAAATTTTCAAGGTCCCAAAGGTGTTCGAGCCATTGAAGTTCGACTGTAGTTTTATGTAGTTTCTCTAGTTTTAGAGAAGAATATATTTTAGCGGATTTGGTTGCCACTTTTTGTTATATTTTAAAATTTTGCAAGTCTCGCTACTTTGGACATCTCCTTCCTGATGCCCGGGACTTCCGTGGAGTGTGGGCCATGTTTGCTGATGTTGGCTCGGTGGGGGACGCCTACAAGTTAGTCCTGATGTAGGCGTCTCTTGCCTGATGCCTCCAGTTGACCTGTCTCATGATCTGCGCCGGTCGGTGTGTGCTCGGAGGGGGATGTGCTGTGTTTGCCGGGACTTGTCCATCATCCGTTTCGGTTTCAGAACTTTGGGGTTGAGACACACCGATGAAGATTAAATATCAGAAAGGCATCTGTGTCACTAAATTTGGTATAGTTACGCCTTAATTACCAATATAAGTCCATGCGACATATACGGGCCCCTGTGCCGGCCAGTTTAGGCCCCCGGGCTATGATTTAAACAATCTTGGCAAAGGTTCACTAGCCAAAGTTGTGATCCAAGTATCAAAGGCCTGGGCCTTCTGGTATCAAACAAGAAGATTTTAAAGGTAAAACATGTGGGCCCCTGATCCGTGCCATTTTTGGTCCCAGAGTTATAAGTTGAACAATTTTTTGTAGAGGTCCACTATATGAAGCTACCTACATATCAATTATCAAAGACCTCGGCCTTTTGGTTTCAGTCAAGAAGATTTTTAAATGTTTCCCTATGTAAGTCTATGTAAAACAAGTGGGCCCCTGCATGGGAGGGGCCATTGTTGACCCCAGGGCTATAAGTTGATCAATACTGACAGAGTTGTTTGAATTGAGCTTTTGTTTGTTTGTTTGATTTTGTGTTTAACGTCCCCGTCAACGCTGTATAGGTCATTTTGGAGACGTTGCTTCCAATTTTGTGGGACTTTTACCCGACACTGACATGAAATGACATCTCAAGCCTTGTCGCCCAATGAAACCAATAGGGTTTATAAGCATGGACGGTCCGACTCGCACCGCTTTGCCTGGGCAGGCTTAGTTCCTTTAAGCGGTTTACCAGTACCCGTGTGCAGTCGGATATCAGCTCTGCGTGGAAGCATCATGCAGCCCATCTATTTCTTCAAGCCCCGATGGGCGGGGGCCGAGGTCATATTGTATATGGGGTTCAAGGATATGGTTTTGTTTGCTTGATTTGAGGTTTAACGTCCCCGTCAACACAGTATAGGTCATTTTGGAGACGTTGCTTCCAATTTTGTGGGACTTTTACCCGACATTGAGATGAAATGACATCTCAAGCCCTGTCGCCCAATGAAACCAACCGACTCACACCGCGGTTCCTGGACAGGCTCAGATCTTCTAAGCGGTTTACCAGTACTAGTGTGCGGACGGTTTCAGCTCTGCGTGGAAGCATCATGCAGCCTATCTATTTCTCCAAGCCCCGATGGGCGGGGGGCGCTCAAGGATATGGTAAAATTTTACGCGATAAAACCTGGTACACCATAGGTCCCATTAACATTTCTTTTTTCTGCTCTAACATATTCTGTGGATACGTTTTTTTTTTTTTTTTTTTTGTTTGATATGGGGTTAACGTCCCCGTCAACACATTTTAGCTCATTTTGAGACGATGTTTCCAAGTTTTAGGAACTTTTACCCGACATTGAGATGAAAAGACAGCTCAATCCCTGCCGCCCAATGCAATCAATAGGATTTTTATGCATAGACGGTCCGACCCGCACCACATTGCCTTGGCATGTTTAGACCTTCTAAGCGGTTTACCATTACTCATGTGCGCTGGATTTCAGCTTTGCGTGGAAGCATCTTCCAGCCCAATATCCCCGATGGGCGGGACGGGGACAATCCTGCCCTAAAGAGTATTCACAGTCTATGTTTCGGATAAGATTTCAATATAATCATTGCGTAGTCGTGTTACGAACCCATTACTTTTACATGCCAGTGCAAGTAAATTATAACATTTACGGCCATAGACCATACAAGCGTAAAAATTTTGATGAGAGCAAATGGGCCATGACACTGACTGTCGTTTGCCAGTTGCATATTCAGTTGTTGTGCTGTTAAATCCTCTCAAATCGAATTGGCAGCAGTTGTCAGTTGCCAGTTCACTGGAATTTGCGAATCGGCATCCAGAATGTGATGTTTTCAGCCATTTGCCAGTTGCCAATCGAATAGGCCAATGGCAACTGGCAGCCAACTTCACGGATATCTACAAAAGCGCATGTACAACTTTCTTGTTGGACTAAAGGCACAAAACGTTAAAATGATGTTTCAACGTCGATGCGATGTGATGACGTCGCATTGACGTTGGTAAGACGTCATTTCAACGTTGTGTGCCCGCTGGTTTAATTCTTGGTCTAGATCTATAGTACATTGTGCGACCAGCGAAGGCTAAGGTCGCGACTGAGTCTTCACTGTTCGCATGCATGCTGAGTACCATAATCACGTGTGCTGGTTCAATGCTATTTTCCTTATTTATGCTCAAAACATTGAGGCGGTTCTAACGTGGACCCACAATCTGAGCAACAATCAGGAACTGATCATAACCGTCAATTTCCAAAACGGCCCTCAGCACATCACGAAAACACGCCTATATAACTTTCACCCCCTTGAACCCCACTTTTATATAGTAAAACTGGGTTTTACAGGAGTACACCTTATTTTTCTTATTTCTGCTCTACAAATATAATTGTGGGTACTCGTTAGAACCGCCTCGATGAGGCGGTTCTAACGAGTGCCCACAATCTATATTTTAAGCAGAAATAAGAAAAAGATCACAATTTTTCATCTTAAAAGTTCCGTTTTTCACAGGTAAATTTTATAATGTATTTGTATAGGCGTGTTTTCGTAATGTCTGACGGGCAAAGTTGGGTCAAGGGTAAATTGTTTGGCTAAGAGGCTATATTCTGTCGCTTTCGATCAAACGCTGCCTTATCAAGCTGCTGGTCTGGACTCTGAGAAATAGCGCCTCTCGTCAAAATTTCTGCAATTAATATCATCTCGAAGATCGTTGGTTATTGCTACAACCCACGGCCCCCGCCCATAGGGGCTTGAAGAAATATATGGTCTGCATGATGCTTCCACGCAGAGCTGAATCCGGCCCGCACACTGGTACTGGTAAACCGCTTAGAGGATCTAAGCCTGTCCAGGAACCGTGGTGCGAGGCGGACCGTCCATGCTAATAAACCCTATTGGTTTCATTGGGCGACAGGGCTTGAGATGTCATTTCATCTCAATGCACAAAATTGGAAGCAACGTCTCCAAAATGACCTTTACAGTATTGACGGGGACGTTAAACCTCGAATCAACCAACCATTGCTACAACCCGGTGGAGGTCGATATGTCGTTTCCCGACACGTTGATAAAAGCGACGTCAGGACGTTGTTCGATCATCCGGGTGTAAGTAAGTAAGTAATTTCTTTATTTAAAGAGGTTGCTCGTTTGGTACAACTACCAATCTTCCACGAGGCCCTCTAGTTAAAACATAATACATAACATCGACAAACTATAAATGAGTATTTACAAATGTGATGAGATTTCTTTACAATTACATAATGTATGGAGAAGTGTGAGGAAAAAAAATGGAATGAAATTTATACGTTGTACATTGTTCTTGCCTATTCACCATATTTGCATTATCTGCTGGTTCCTAGTCTGAAGGTTATCAGTGTTGGAAAAACAGGTAACCAAACACCCCTGACCTTCAAAGGTCAGAGGGGTCTGGTTACCTGTTTTTCCAATATTGACAACGTGCAAGCTGGGAGCCAGCAAATAATGCAAATATGGTGAATAAGCATCTTCGAGTTTCTCATCTCTTTCCTTGAAGTCGGCCCGTAGACTGCCCTTGTCGAACCGGCACTCGCAGGTTCCCGCCGCAGAATTCCCGCATCCTCTTGAACTCTCTCCGTAACATCACGTGAACAAGTCCGTGAAATAAAGACCCCTCTAAACCCCACTTTATATAGGGAAAACTGGGGTTTAAGGGGGTAAACATTATTTTTCTTATTTCTGTTCCAAGACATAGGTTGTGGGTACTCGTTAGAACCGCCTCATTGAGGCGGTTTTAACGAGCTCCCACAACCTATGTTTTGACCATTTATAAGAAAAATATCACGGATTTTCACCAGATTAGTAGCCATTTTGGTGGTGTGAAAAAATGCACTATGTCGCACGGGTGTGTTATCGTAATGAAATGCTATCTTCTTTGAAATTTTGGACTGGAATGGTAACAAATTCAAACGAATTCAATTTACATATGGATAGCTGATGCCGAGCTGATGAAACTTACAACTTAGTTAATATTCACATGACGTATAATAATAGGAACAAAATTTCACATTATCCCTTATCCTGCTGAATATTCAATTCAGCCACACCCATTTCTGACTTTGAACCAATCAGATTACTTGATGTAATTTAATCTTACAAAGCCATAAACTTAATGCCAAATAGTGTAGATCCTGATCAGAAGCCATCTGATCTGGATCTACGCTGTTTCGAAAGATTGGGGTTATTGTGAACAACAGGATACGAGTTAATATGTGTTGAGAAATTGTTGTCGCCTGTCGGGGTTTTCGGGTCAGATGATATATCATGACATAGTTCAATTCGCTGAACCTTCAGAATTTCTGAAAAAAAAACAAAAAAAAAACACGCCTATTTTATGTTCGATCCCCATCGGGACCGACAACATTCGGTTGTGGAGATTCCTCGATATGTGGTTATTCTCTCCCTTCAGCTGATTCAAGAAGAACAGTTGTTACTCACTGACAAAAGAATGTGTATGGTACTCGTTAGTCGCTTAAAAAGACCAAGAAATCTTTCTAGAAAAGAAAGGGTGTGGTTAGATTTATCTCAAACTTAACATGACCTTAAAAGTATTAATTGAGCAGAAAAATATTATAATATTATTAATCAAGTAATTTCGTATTGGCCCTTTTACAGGTCCGAGGACTGTTGCATTGGTCCGAGGCCTTTGGGCCAATACGAAATTACTTGATTAATGACAATTATATTAATTGACACAATTAAAAACATGATTATTGATTTTTGACCGCAGTGTTAATACTGGTGACCTCCGAACAATACAGGATAGTCAATTAATAATACCGCATTACGCTAACACATCCGTGCGACACAGTGCATCATGTAAACATGTCCGTGCAATGAAGACCCCCCCTAAACCCCACTTTAAATAGAGAAAACTGGGGTTTACGGGGGTATTCATTATTTTTCTTATTTTCGCTCCAAGACATAGGTTGTGGGTACTTGTTAGAACGAGCACCCTCAACCTATGTTTTGCAAATTTATAACAAAAATATCAAGCATTTTCATCAGAAAAGCAGCCATTTTGGAGATGTGAAAAATGCTTTATGTCGCACGGGTGAGTTATCGTAATGGCATTTTTTCACATCTCCAAAATGGCTACTTTTCAGATGACAACCCATTATATTGTTCTTATTTAAACCGCAAACATAGGTTGTGGGTGCTCGTTAGAACCGCCTCATTGAGGCGATTCTAACGAGTACACACAACCTATGTCTTGGAATGAAAATAAGAAAGATAATGTTTACCCCCCCCCCCGTATACCCCATTTCTCTCTGTACAAAGTGGGCTGTAAGGGGGTTTCATTTCACGGACTTGTTCACATGATGTGCTATATGTGTTGCGCTTCGTTGCAGCTCAGTTATTGCAGTTCAAAACAACTGACAACTAGCCGGGGACATTTTCGAAAATTTAATTAGTCGGCGGTTCGAAAGGATAAACTTACCTGAAAAGGATAGATCAAATTCTAAACTTCCCCATTCTGGGTGTTGTCACATTTGTAAGTGGAGACAAGGTCTACAAAACGGATCCTTTTGCTAACCACCCGAATTACGTAAAAAAAAATGTTCAAAACATAACAACGTTTTTTTCAAAACTTTAGGAAATCCTATACAATTTGCCCATGTCCCGTAAATTGGAAGACATTGAGCCAATGTTCACTGCAGTTTATGCCATTTAATATCAAACCATGTTCTTTTAAATAATGTCTGAAAATGAACACTCAAATGGTAAAAAAATACACATTGTTTTTTTCTCAGGGGACAAAACCATCTGATTTAAATGAATTTTTTGCTGTCGTATAAATTGTCTATATGTCTGTGATTGGCAGTAGAAACATGGTGCGAATAGGTTGAGTAATTCTTTTAAAAATTGCAATTTAGTAAGCATACTCCCATTATTTCAAAAAATCATTTTTGCGTTTTGGATAGCCTATTGGCCATTTTGTGGGAAAGTAACTGTCCTTTTGGCTTTCCGCTATTGGTGTTTCCATTTGGGTCTGTTGTTTCATGTTTGTGTTTCTTTCCCTTTGGTGTCTCTGATGGGAGCTGTGGATTAATTGTATCGATTCCTGATCATTGCCTCCACTTCTATTTTTATGCGAGACGCCAAGTTCTGCAACGGAAGGTCAGGTGGTTTTTCTCTGGGTACTCCGGTTTTCGCCCACCTCTGATTAACGATCGGCTCGATATGAGTGAAATAATCTTGAAAGGGCCGTAAAACCAAAACCAAAAAAAAAATCTATTTTTTATTTAATTCGTATAGAAATTGAATGAAAGCCTTATTGGTTACAGTGCCGCGGGTAGCATGAATATAAATGCCACAGGTGTACGGAATAAACACCCCGGTAAATAAACAGTGTATTAACATTGTCATAAATACAGCGCTACGACTAAATATAATGCAGTACAGTAACAGTCCAAAAATTGAAAGTATCGATTAAATCTATGCTATAGCATTAAGTTTGAAACAAAATTAGTACTATTTAAAGTGAAGCGAGGTAGATTCTGCAAAATAGAAGTGAGTGCAATGATCAGAAATCGATACAATTAAACCACAGCTCCCTTCAGAGACACCAAAAGAAGAGAAACACAAACATGAAAGATCCTAATGGAAACGCCAATAACGAGAAGACAAAAGGACAGTCTTTTTCCCACAAAATGGACAATTGGCTATCCAAAACAAAGATATAAGCGATATATGCAAGTCTAGGAAAGCCATTAAACTGTAAATACCCAATGTAGTTTGTCGTTTTGTCACACTCGACTGTGCATACGACATGCAAATACTGTACTTTGTAAGTTGGTCGTCTTGTCTATTTTGGTAATTTAACCAAATATTTCTGGCCTATATTGTGGGCGTGTTTTCCTATATCGGATTTCTTTTCTTTTTAAGATTGTTCATTCTACAAACGAGTCAGCACATGATTGAATGTACGATGTTCTGGTCACCATTTCCTTACATGCAAATGTTTTTCCGAAAAGGCAAATCAAAATTTGTTACAATGTCTCTGTCTCATTGCTGATTGTTAACATAACGAGTCGTAGCCCGCCCAGAATTACTGGCCTTACTTTAAGTGTTTGTAATTTTCTGCATATGTGAAACTACAAAGAATTAAGTAATGGTCGGCTCTTCCAACATCTTTGGTAGTTCGTTAAAACTGTTGCCAAATAAAAAGAGGCACAAAAGTACGGACTTGACGAGATGCACTAAATGTCAAACTAACAGTGATGACAAACTTAGAGGCGTTCTAGATGAAAATACGAGGGTAAGCTGAAAAGTTCTGAGCCTGACCAAGAAGCAGGCATCGAACAGCCATGAAATTTTGTATTCATTAAATCCAAACCTTTATTACTTGATTTGACTCAAATGAGTTCAAGTTTACCTGCAATAACATAGAAATTCTAGACTTTGAAAATTGATACTAGCACGTTTTTGAGAAAATGGACAAAATCTGGCACCGTGGTGTCATCAAGTACCTATATAAAAAGGGGTTAGGTCCTAAGGACGTTCATGCCGATATGGTTGCTACATTAGGGGATGATGCTCCTTCGTATGCAACCGTGAAAAGGTGGGCAGCAAATTTTAAGATGGGCAAGGACAGCCTTGAAGATGATGACCGCTGTGGACGACCCACAACGGCAACAACCGAGGAAACCATCAGCCAAGTGCCCAGGGCCGTGATGGATGGCAGGCTTATAACTGTGAATCAGTAAGCTAACACTGTTGGCATCTCCCGTGAACGAGTAAAAACATTCTACACAGTGAATTAGGAATGTTGAAGGTTTCCGCCAGATGGGTGCCACGGCTTTTGACGCCTGACCAAAAGTTGACCAGACTGAACCTGTCACAAGCCAACTTGGCTATTTTTGAAGCAGACCAAGATGGTTTTCTTGACCGTTTTGTCACTCAGGATGATTTTTTTGTTCATCACTTTGAGCCAGAGAGCAAAAGACAATCCATGTAATGGAAGCACCCTGGCTCACCCCCTCCAAAGCAGGCAAAGGTCGTCTCCTCTGCAGGGAAGGTGATGGCATCAGTGTTCTGGGATGCCAAGGGTATAATATTCATAGATTACCTTCAAAAGGGCAGAACAATTAATGGGGTGTATTATGCAGATCTGCTAAAACAATTGCGAAAAGCAATTAAGGGTAAACGACCCGGAAAATTGACAAAAGGGGTCTTGTTCCATCAGGACAATGCACCTGCTCATTAATCGGTTGTCGCAATGGCTGCTGTTCATGACTGTGGCTTCACACTTGTCGATCACCCTCCGTATTCACCTGATCTAGCTCCATCAGATTATTTCCTGTTTCCAAACATGAAAAAGCACTCTGGTGGGCAGCATTATCGGTCAGACGAGGAGGTGGTAGCTGCTGTGGAGGAGTTTTTCAGGGACCAAGATGAGCCTTCTATACCACTGGGATCCAAGGACTCCAGCATCGCTGGAGGAAGTGTTTGGACAGGAAGGGAGACTATGTTGTAAAATAAGGCACTTTCAGCATGGGCAAACCATTGGATCTTGGTCAGGCTCAGAACTTTTCAGCCTACCCTCGTATATAATTGCAATGACTTCAGCACCTTTTTTTGTAAAATCATTCTTCGATATAAAAAGACATAAATGTTATACGACAGACTGCATGCATGATAGTTAACCCAATCACGGTTGACAACTTTGCTTCCCTCTTAAATAGCACGCCGGTGAGTCAGGCCTCAGCTTCTATGACGGTTCCAGCGTAAAGGCTTATTGAGAATTAGAGAGAATTTAATTGTATGTGGTGTTAGTTGGTACCTGATGCTGAATCTCTGGTCGGGCCCATCGGTGTCTAACTATTGGCTTTCTTTTTCTCCAGCATTTCAGTGGTTTCTTGGTGTCGAGTCCTCACCGTTGTTTCGTCTCTGTGGTTGTTTGATTTTGTGTTCTCCGAGATGTTGCACTGATGGGAAAGGAGGCCTTAATGCGGACTGAACGAAGTATTTGTCTAAATCGCGACGGAAGTAAGGGCGAGAATTGCGGCCGCGTAAAATCGAAAGATCGATTTAAGACCCCTCACCACCACCACAGTGGAATTAGTTTCACTGACCGTTCCAAGGCGGTTCTTGTGTCGATGTTATTGTTATGGTTTGTCTTTGCGTATGTGTATCGCTTATATTCTTTGTTTTGAAAGTGACTGTCCTTTTGGCTTTCCGCTATTGCTGTTTCCATTAGGGTCTAGTTATTTCATGTTTGTGCTTCTTTCCCTTTGGTGTCTCTGACGGGAGCTGTGGGTTAATTGTATCGATTCCCGGTCATTACCTTCGCTTCTATTTTACCTCATTAAGGGCTTTTACCTTAAGGGGCTCTTACACTGTCACGTTTTTTTGCCACGACTCACCACGATTTTTTAAATCGTGGTAAATCGTGAACAACGTCGTAGAGAAGTCGGCAGAGATCTTGAGGAATCGTGGTTGATCGTGATAGTTCGGGAGTGACCACGACTGTTTTGGACATGTTCAAAACATTCGTGACGAGTCGGCATCATTTTTCAAATTGTAGAGCGGTCGTAGAGAAATCGTAGCTCAGTCGTGAGCCGTCGTCGTGGTAATCGTGGCCAATCGTGAATAATCGTGACTGAATTCTACCACGATTGTGCTACGACGTGACAAGATCATCTATGACACCTCTACGATTCCGTTGCGACTGCCGTACGATCTACTACGATATCATGACGACTGCTCACGACAATGCTAGATTCACCAGGAATGCACTACGATTGATGACGACGCTAGCACGATTTATCCCGACGCTACGTCGAACGCACTACTTTCTCCACGTGACTTTGTACATATAATTACCCAAGTAACTAAGGTCAACTGTCACTAACTCCTCCTCCTGTCCCTCCTGTTCCTCTGCACCTCCAGTTGTTCAGCCATTGCAATGTCATTTTCGATCATGTCTTGTTCGAGCTGAACTAAATTTTGAAGATACAGAAGCCTTTGACCTGGCTTCAAAAACATTTTCGTCAGATGCTCTCTACAGAAATGGTTGAAATTGAATGACACTATGCATTTGATGAACACTTTTATATACCCAGATCGTAATAAATCCTGACGAATCGGGAGAAGTCTTGGTTAATCGTGAGTAAATCGTATCGAATCCTCCATGATCGTACTGTCTTTGATCATCGTGCCTTGGTCGTAGAGCAGTCTTGCAGGGATCGTGAGAAATCGTGTATGATCGTCTGATATCTTGAAGAAATCGTGGTGCAGTCGTAGAAGAATCCTAGAGGATCGTAAGACATCGTGGTCGATCGTGGAGGATCGTTGTAAATCGACTCCATTATCGTACAGTAGTCGTGATTGTTCGTAGAAGTGTCGTAGCAATGTCGTGAGTATTCGTAGGGTAGTGAAATCGGAACCGTGTATGCCCCGATTTGCCACAATTTTCATGGTCCCAATTGATCGTGGACAGTCGTGGACAATCGTGGTCAAAGTCGTGACAGTGTAAGAGCCCCTTTAGCGTGGCAGAGTGACTGTTAGAGTTTTACGTCCCACCAACAGCTAAGGTCATACGGAGACGGGACCTCGGTTTAAAGACTCATCCGAAAGTCTGCTTAGCGTGGTAAGGAGGCTTGTGTGCCACCATTTTATGAAACAATATGGCACAAACCAAAGTAGTCCAACAATTAAATCTCTATTTTATACATAGAATTTGTTAGGACAGGAGCATGCGAATTTACGAATCAATCTATATATAGATAATAATTTTTTGTCCGACCTTATGTATTCTGGTAAACAAACTGATACGAATATCTCTTTATATCAAACATTCTATTTATTCTTTTATAAATTCTATAATGCAAGCTGTAATGCTTAATATAGTTTCTGTCCTTTGACACTTAATTTAGGGAAAATAGGATTTCATATAGTAAAATGTATGTGTTGTCAAAAAGATATGTTTTTTGGTGCATTGTTCCCATTATTTCTTTATCAAGCTAATAATATATTCAAGACCTTTCCACAGTATTTTATAACAACATTTATCCTTTTTCTACCCTAAAGGTACAATTGGTTTACTATTGTTATGACTTCTGCGATAATTGCTATTTATTGGGTACTGAGAGTTATCTCCGTTAATTGCAACAACTTGTCCCCACTTTAATATGCGACAACACAATGAATCTAAGCAAGCAAACATTATTCTTTGATATAGAAGTATTTTTATCCTTTAGAATCGATGGCTAATTAAAAAGTATGTCTAGAGGGTCTCTGAGATATATGTCCCCGGCTAAACAGTCAATAAATGATGTGAATGCATGTCCAATGTCTTTCATTCTCCTTGGCCTCGTGCTGTAGGAGGCTATGAAGCCGTCTATCTCTGACAAAAGCATACTTTAGTTTGTAATGGCGAGTTACGTCCCCGTCAACACTATATTTAGGTCATTGCGGAGACGTTGCTTCTGTAATGGTTATGGATGAATACCACTTCTACAGCCTTGCTGTAGGAGCCGGCTCTTTTAGCGTCACAGGTAGAGTGGTTGGCTTATTCGCGAAGTTAAGCAACAGAGAACGCGATTGGTACCTAGATGGGTGAACGCGTTGCTTGACTACGTGAACGACCGGGTACACGCTACATTGGTGGCAGGGTTGGGATAGAAACAGTGCCGCTGGGTTGTTGCAAAGACTCCACACTCAGGTGTCGCCTTGTGAGGTCAAGAGATGAGGAGAGAAATGTAACGGTTATGGATAAATACCACTTCTACAGCTTTGTTGTAGGAGCCGACTCTTTTAGCGACGCAGGTAGAGTGGTTGGCTTATTCGCGAAGTTAAGCAACGGAGATTGCGTTGCTTGACTTTGTGGACGACCCGGTATACGCTTTTTTGGGGGACTTTTTACCCGAAATTGAGATGAAATGACTTCTCACGCCCTATCGACCAAAGAAATCACAAGGGTTTAAGGAGCGGTCCAACTCGCACCACCTTTTAGAGGGCAGCTTTAGACCAAGGTGGTTTACCAGTACTCAAGTTCGGTCGGTTTCATATCATGCAGCCCAATTTATTTCTTCAAGCCCCGATGGACGGGGGCATAAAACATTTAGTAAGTACTTAGTAGATGCTTTTAACCCATTTCGTACTGGAAACCCCAAAACGGGTACCTTGGCAAACAGTGCGGGCCAAGATCAGACACCACAGAACGCGTCGTCGGCGTCTGATCAGGGCCTACACTGTTTGCAAAAAGTCCAGCTATTTTGTAAATAAATTTATAAATTTTAGAGATAACACAACCTGTCATCCCTAAACTTTGAAATGGACTCCTGCTATAAATAAGGTGGAATATTCTATATGGTACAATAAGGGTTGACGGATTGGCTTGACGTGACCTTGCTTGTTTTGTCTAGGTATGATCTAGTTTCATCAGTGTCACACTATTCTTTTGTTTTTCTTCTGAAACGACACCACACTGTACCGTTCTCAGAACAAATAGAAATAAGGGATCGACTGCAGTTCACCGCTGGCATTAGTACAAATGTTCTGTGTGCAAAAAGGAAAGGAACAGGAACTGATACACCTCCCCACAATTACTAGGGAAAGAAGTCGAAACATCGAGTGACTACAGTAAACAATACAGGTCACTGGTAAACCGGGTTAGCAGCTCTTTCCCAAACAGGTGATGACTCAGAATATCCAAACGTATCTATACATAATGGGGGAAAGAATCAGAATCACCAACATGACAAACATTAAACAGGAAGAACAAACGCAAACAAAACTAGAGCAAACGACCATTGGGTCACGTATATACCCGGCCAGCGCCTACCTCTGATATATCTTTCGAGCTAATGGAGAAGTCAAGAAGCTATCAGAATCTATAAATGTGCTTGTAAAAGCTAAACCAAACATAAATTTTCTAAATGGACCAAGGGAGTGAGGGCATCAAAGTTACTGAAGGGGTAGGGGCATCAATGTTACTGAAGCAGCAGGGTGGGATATGTATCAATGAAATCTTTGGACTGGTATGCAACATCGATGCAAGTATCAATTGAATTTGTCCTAGAGTTTAGAACATACACGCATCTATAAATTTTGTCATAAAATTTTAAACAAATGTAAAATTTCTAAGTCCGTGACCTTGAGATCAAAGTCATCGTGGTTGGGAGAAGGGACACACATCACGAAACGTTGGACTACTATGCAACATTGATGCAAGTATCAACTGAATTTGTCTCAGAGTTGAGAACATACAGGCATCCATAGACTTTGTCATAAAATTTTAACCAAATTTAAAATTTCTAAGTCTGTGACCTCGGTCACTGTAGGTGTGGTCATCCATCAATGAAATCTCTAGACCAGTATGTAGCTTCAATGTAAGTATCAACTGAATCTATCAAAGGGTTCAGAAGATACAATCTCCTACAAACTTTGACGCAAAACTTTAACCAAAATGTTAACGGGCGGACGGAAAGACGGACACACGGACGGTTGGACGGACGTTCTCACGGATGTATACTTATGTGGCTGGCTATTTTTTGGCAGGATTGATACTTAAGTGGCTACTTTTAGCCACAGAAAAGAAGTATTTTCGGTGTCTAACGGAATAAATCCCATTGACTTACATTGATTCTGTCCATTTACATAGCCACCTAACTATACATTTGTTAGTGCGGACAGACGGATGAACGGACGAACGGTATGACGAAAACTGTATACCCATAGCAAACTTCGGATGCGTGGGTATGATGAACAACCAAAAAAGGGGGAAGAATCAGAATCACCAGCATAACAACTTTCTGTAACTAAGAAGGGTAATTAAATGATTCAGTAGAGGAGACTGGTGTCTTCCTTTAGTCAATGAAGTTTTCTGAGGCTGTTCTATATAAAAATTAGGAAAAAAGGAAATAGTTAATATAGTTGTGTCCGGCACGTTAAGGGTGTACTGAAATCGATTTTAAGCCTTAAAATGATTTAACCCTTCATTTTATTTTCAGGTTAATGATTGGTGGAAATACAACAAAGTCCAAGGGAATTAACATTAAATAACAGAAGACAAGTCTGAATAAAAATGCGCTCTCGAAGAAAACACTACGTAGTGGCTGCATTTAGTTCACTGGTAATAATTGCATGTTTGTGTTTGAAGTACATGTATATAATAGTCGGTTTACCGCGCTACGTTCCTATAAATATTCTTCGACTATTTGAGACGCCAATTCGCGAGCGAATAAATGACTGCCAAGAGGGTATTATCTTGAACCACCCGAGTGCAGATATCAAATCAAGGTCGCCGCTATATGTATTTCATCAGCACCAAGGAGGACGATTAGGCAATTTGTTGTTTCAAACGGCTGCTACCGTTGGCATTGCCCATACTTTAAATCATACGCCATATATAGATGCATCGGAATCACTACCAAAATACTTTGAAATGACTCCAACCAAGCCTATGCTTCTGAAAAATAGTATAGTTCTTAGTGAAGATGACTGTAGACATACTGTATGGAGATGTAGAAAGGCGTTGTATTCTCATAATGTGACTATACAAGGTGCGCTTCAATCTTGGCGGTATTTTCACCATATTGCTCCTATAATACGCCAAATGTTTACCATAAAAATAAACTATTTAGAGCAAACACAAAGATACATAGATGCTAAGATAAGGAAAAATACTACTCTAATTGGATTACATGTGAGAAGAACAGATATCCTTGAATTTCATAATGCCGTTGCTGGTTATACGGCACCAAAACTCAGTTATATAACTAAGGCCATGGCGTGGTACGGAGAACGATATGCAAACGTCACATTTCTGGTAATCAGTGATGATAAAAGATGGGGTAAAGAGAATATAGCCGCAGATAATGTTGTATTTAGTGATTTTGAAGACCTTGTTGTTGAAATGGCCCTGATGACAATGTGTGATCACATGATTATGACAACTGGGACTTTTGGATGGTGGGGCGCCTGGCTGGCCGGTGGTAAAGTTGTTTATTTGAAAGACTGGCCGCAGCAAGGCTCCTGGTTGGATCTGTTTGGAGTAGTTAAAGAAAATTTCTTCCCGCCTGATTGGATTGGCCTTAGTAATTAAATATTTTTATTACTAAACCTACTATATAAGACAGGGTTACACCCCAGAACTTCAGTTAAATAAAGCAAAGCAAATTCTTCTGATACCGAGGCCCATTTTGGGGGTTTAAGGGCGAGGATTGCGGCGCGTAAAATCTATTTAAGCCCCCCCCCCAGTGGAATTCGTTTCACACACCGTTCAAAGGCGGTTCTTCTGTCGCGGTTTATTTTGTTATGGTTTGTCATTGAGTGTGTGTATCGCTTATTTTTTGTTTTGGACAGCCAATTGGTCATTTTGTGGGAAAGTAACTGTCCTTTTGGCTTTCCGCTATTGATGTTTCCATTAGGGTCTAGTTATTTTATGTTTGTGTTTCTTACCTTTAGTATCTGTGGTGGGGGCTTTGGGTTAATTGTGTCGATTACTGGTCGTTGCCTTCACTTCTATTTTGCATATCAGGGCTGTTTTGTTTAAGCCGTGTGATGGCTGTAAAGGGTCTCCCTGTGCATGCATTTAATGCTCCTATTTTTCCAATCCACAGGGGTTGCATTTACATTTGCTTTTCACCGTTCCTGTAGATACGAGTACCTGTTGAAGCTCTTAATTAGACTGATATTCGTACCTCGTCGTATAAAAATTGCTTGTTTGATATCTATGGACTTTTTGTAGGCATAGCTTTTTTGTGGGCTTTTGTTATACCTTTCTATTTGAAGGATTTATCTTCAGTTCTTTCGTATACTGTTTAACTTAATGACCGGTATGAATATCGTTTTAGTTTTTACGGTATCGCTCCATTACATACCCATGCGTATCACAAATACATTTAAACTTACAATATCTCTCCTTAGGTTACATTCTGCTTCTCCTGAATGGATTCCCCATTCTATTAATAACTTTAGAGCTATATTGCCGTCGATATTAGTCAGACCTATAAATTTGTTTTCTGTCGCTTCCGTTAATTTTATGGAGAAGGCAATACTAATTTGTTTGCAAATAATCTTAGAGTTAGATTATCTCTTATCAAATTGCCCGGCCTTCTAAAATATACAGATCCGTTCAAAAGACGTAAAATGTATCCTAGTATTTCTAAGTGCAATGCTTAGAGGTGCAGGTGCGGTTCGCATTTATGCACTGCGTCTACCGTTTCTTCATCTGTAAACGGTAGACGCTTTTCTTCAGTTAACATGTCCGACTTGAAATGTAAGTCTACCGATTTGATATATGTGGTAACCTGATATGCTGCAAATTGTAAAATGCAGTACGTCGGGCAAACTAAACGCATTTAAAATCAAGATTTAACAAACACTATCGTAGAATGAGTAAAGTAGAAGTAAAACAAAGATCAGGAATCAATACAATTAACTTACTCCACCCATCAAAGACACCAAAGGGAAAGAAATACAAACATTAAGCGACCAGACCATAATGGAAACCTAAACAAAGGAAGGCCATAAGGACAGTTACTTTCCCACAAAATGGCCATATGGCCATCCAAAATTAAAAGACACAAGTGATACACACAGTAAGTAACAAACAACAACATAAATAAATCGCCACAGAAAAACCGCCTTGGAACGGTCAGTGGAAAGATTTCCACTGGGGGGCTGAAATCGATTTTACATGGCCACAATCCTCGCCCTTACTTCCGTCGCCTAAAACACTTTTACTCCCTTGTACCGACATTTTATACGTCATGTCATTCTGTAATTGATATTTCTATACAACAAGTGGAAAAAAATTACTATGACGTAAATTCTACAGCTAGGTTTAAAATTATTAAACGGCATGAAACTTAATTAAAATTAATTAAAGCATTACAGGCACCTTGTCCATTTGGGCTTTAATGACAACATTTATCATGAGGTTAAAATTTCTAAAATACCGATTTTTATATTTTCTAGCTCCTGGGTTGCGAAAACATAAACATATGCAGGAATTCTCGTACTACAGGTACTAATCGGTACCAGTCTGTCACTTCTGTGACATCACAGCCTGTTGCTAGTTCTCAGACAGGTAACAATGGGGAAATGTATAAAATTATATAGAAGCCCGACATTTAACCCATTTAATCATTTATTTTCATTAATATAAGATATAATTATAACCTCGCAATTGATAGAAAAAGTGTAACTGCTTCAGTTTGATACCAAATTATTTGAAATACCATCTCTTGAATGTGTTGTTACAATACAACAGACGACACTTAACAACCATCTGTGGCAACCAATAAGCCTTAAAATTATATGGCAGAGAGAACAATAATTAAGGAACATTTCTATGAAAGTTTTTAAAATATCTTCAATGGTGTAAAAGTCATTTTTCAATTTTCCCCATTATAAGTCTATGGAAACCCTTTACACAAAAGCTGTAAAGGCAAATATGGTGAATATTTCCACAAAGTCTCAGCCTCATAGAGCATATGGTTTATGGGGAGATGATTGTTTAAAAAAATGTTTTCGTTCTACAATTTTTTTATTTTGGTTTCCAATGGCAACCAATCAAAATGAACAGTAGGCCTAAAATCATATGGCAGAAACAAGAGTGCTTGAAAATAATTCTATGAATGTTTTGCCAAAATATCTACTAAGGCTTGGCAGTAAATGCAAATTTCAATTTTCCCCATTACAAATCTAGAGAAACTCTAAGATGCCATAGCAACGAAACTAAAGAGCCGAATTTCATTAAAAAAAATAAAAACATAAAAGAATAAAATTAAAACCTGTTCAGGCAAATATGGTGAATATTTCCAAATAGTCACAGCCTCATAGAGCATATGGATTTTGTGAAGACGATTTTTAAGTGTGTTTTTATTCTATTTTTGGGCGCATTTTGGTTTCCATGGCAACCAATAAAAGTGACCAGTTGGCCTAAATCATACGGCAGATAGATGATTGCTTAAAATATTTCTAGGAAAGTTTTGTCAGGCGTAGCATTAAATTCCATTTTTATTTTTCAATTTCCCCCCATTATAAGCCATAGCAACCAAGCTAAAATGCCATTTTTCAGTTTTGCCCATTATATGTCAATAGAAACTCTAGCTACCATAGCAACCAGACTAAAGGGCCGAATTTCATAAAAAGCACAAAACCTGTAAAGGCAAATATGGTGAATATTTCCATAAACTCTCAGCCTCATGAAGCATATGGTTTCTGAGAAGATGATTTTTTAAGTATTTTTTTTTTCTATTTTTTTTCATTTCGGTTTCCATGGCAACCAGTAAAAAGCATTAGGTCTAAAATCACAAGGCCTAAAATCATATGGCAGGTGGAAGATTGCTTAACGAACATTTTCTGTGAAAGTTGTGTCAAAATATATGCAAAGGTTTGGCAGTTATTGCCATTTATCAATTTCCCCCCTTATGAGTCTATGGAAAATCTAAGTTGCCATAGCAACCAAACTAAAGAGCCGAATTTCATAAAAAAATAACAACACACACACACACACACACACACACACACACACACACACACACACAAACTGTAAAGGCAAATATTGTGAGTATTTCCGTAAACTCTCAGCCTCATAGGAATATGGTTTCTGGTGAGATGATTTTTAAATTATTTTTTTATATTTTGTTTTCATTTTGGTTTCCATGGCAACCGGTTAAAATGAGCAATACGCCAAAAATCATATGACAGGTGGAAGATGAATTTAAGGAACATTTCTTTAACAGTTGTGTCAAAATAAATGTAAAAGTTTGGCAGTTAATGCCATTTTTCAATTTTCCCCATTATAAGTCTATGGAAAATCTAAGTTCCCATAGCAACCAACTAAAGAGCCGAATTTCATAAAACAACAACAACAAAACAATAATCTCAATACCTGTAAAGGCAAATATTGTGAATATTTCCAAAAACTCTCAGTCTCATAGAGCATATGGTTTCTGAGAAGATGATATTTTATTTATTTTATCTTTTTTTCTTCAGTTTGGTTTTTATGGAAACCATTAAAAAAAGCAATAGGCCTAAAATCATATGGCAGGTGGAAGATTGCTTAAGGAACATTTCTATGAAAGTTGTGTGAAAGTAGCTGCAAAGGTTTGACAGTTAATGTCATTTTCCATTTTCCCCATAAGTCTATGGAAAATCTAAGTTACCATAGCAGCCAAACTAAAGAGCCGAATTTCATAAAAAAAAAAAACAAAAAAAAAAAACACAAAACCTGTAAAGGCAAATATGGTGAATATTTTCATAAAGTCTCTTCCTCCTAGAGCATATGGTTTCTGAGGAGATGGATTTTTATTTTTTTAAGTTTTTTTTTCTATTTATATTTATTTATTTTTTATTTATTTAATTATTATTTTTTTTTTTTTTGCATTTTGGTTTCCATGATAATCATTTCAGGAGATGACTTCTAGACATGCATTTTTGCTTACTGTCAGATCCAACTTCATGATATTGTTTGTACTTTACATTTTTGTATGCAAATGTTTATAATAAATACTGTTTAAACCCATTACGATAACATACCCGTGCGACATAGTGCATTTTCCACATCTCCAAAATGTCTTCTTTTCTGATGAAAATCTGTGATATTTTTGTTAATTTTACTTCAAACATAGGTTGTGGGTGCTCGTTAGAACCGCCTCATTGAGGCGGTTCTAACGAGTACCCACAACCTATGTCTATGAGCAGAAATAAGGGAAATAATGTATACCCCCCTAAACCCCAGTTTTCTCTATATAAAGTGGGGTGTAAGGGGGTGTTCATTTCACGGACCTGTTAACGTGATGCCAATCAATAAAAATTAACAGTAGGCCTAAATCATATGGCAGATAGTAGATTGCCTAAGGAATATTTCAATAACAAATTGGTCAAAATATCTGCAGAGGCTTGGAAGTAAATGCCATTTTTTCAATGATCCCCATTATAAGTCTATAGAAACTCTAAGTTGCCATAGCAACCAAACTAAAAACACCCAAGGATGCGACAGATAAAATTTTGGCCCAATCGGCCCAGTAGGTTCAGAGGTGATGTCGTTTGAAAATGTTGACGTCACACGACGGCGACGATGCAGTCGACGACAATGACGCCGGACAACTGCTTATCCTATAAGGTACACCGGAGCATTCAGCTCGGGTGAGCTAAAAACTAGATATAATAGCTGCCTGCTGCAACTCTTTAACCAAAAGTCTAAGAATTCCCCTGTAAGAGACTCAACAAAGAATGCAAAATTAAGGAGAAAATGTAAGGTCCCTTCTCTGCAAGGGCCTGCAATCTTATATCATAAGGCTAAGAAACTTAGTTTTGTGTTCCCTTGTAAGTGATTTTCAACAAGGAATGTCACAAGGAATACACCTGAGAAATATGAAAGCCCTATTACCCATGGTTATAAAAATACAGGAGATATTTTTTTAAAAGGGGGAGATAATTCAGTGAAAATAAGCAATATGGTTATGGCCCTTTGTCAGAATGTAGGTTTTGTGATGGTAAGTATGTGTGTAACGTTTCGTGAGAGACGGACAAATACTTTAAAAAATTGACCGAGGTTAAGTTGTTTGATTATGGCATGACAAACACACATCCAAAAGCAATATAGTTATGGCCCTTTGTCAGAATGTAGGTCTTGTGATGGTTAGTATGTGTGTACTGCTTCATGAGAGTAGGGCAACACTTTTGAAGCTATGCTCGAGGTTAAGTTTTTTGGATAAGACGTGACAAATACACGGACAAAAAGCAATATAGTTATGGCCCTTTGTCAAAATGTAGGTCTTGTGATGGTTAGTATGTGTGTGAAGTTTCATGAAAGTAGGGCAAATACTTTTTGAAGTTATGACCGAGGTTAGGTTTTTTTGTTAAGATGTGACAAACACACGGACAAAAGCAATATAGTTATGGCCCTTTGTCAAAATGTAGGTCTTGTAATGGCAAGTAAGTTTGTGAAGTTTCATGAGAGTATATGGATAATCCTTTTGAAGTTATGACCGAGGTTAAATTTTTTGGTTTATATGTGACAAACTTACTGACAAGGTTATTACTATAGGGCTACTACACTACTTGTGGGGCCCTATCTAAGGAGGGAAGTAACTCCGTAAATACTGATGACAGGGTTATGGTTCTTGCATTCTGCGATTTTTCTCATGTCCCCCTATCAGTGTATCAAGTTTCACTAAATTACCTATAAAACTTTTAGAGATATGCTCCGGAGAAGTTTAATATAGCAAAAATTAAAAAGGGAAATAACTCTGTAATTACTTGTAACAGAGTTACGGTTCTTGCACTCTGCATTTCCAGTGATGGCCATCTATCAATTTATCAAGTTTCATTCAATTTCCTTCTATACTTTCAGAGATATGTTCTAGACAAGCTTTTCACTGAAAAAAAACAAATAAGTAGGGAAGTAACTCCATAAATACTGGTGACAGGGTTATGGTTTCCCCTCATGGCCCTCTATCAGTATATCAAATCACTTAATTACCTTTAATACTTTTAGAGATATGCTCCGAACAAAAGTGTGACGCACGGACGGTCAGACGGACAAAGCTGCAACTATATGCTCTCCCATGAAAAAAACCTTTTAACAACATCTTCTCTTAGGCCAGTGACCAAATTTCAAAATAATTTCACACAAATGTTTCTTTGATGGCTCCCTACCAATTTTTTTTAAATGGTTCCGACTCACTCTTACAAAATACAGACTTTTTCTGGATTTTCTCTATTTTGTTTTCAGACTTTAATCTCTAAACTAAACCATCTTTCTGCTTTGGACTGTCAGAATGGGTATTTTATTACCAGAGCTTGCAAAAATCTGGAAACACTCAAAAGAAGTTGCTAAAGCTAAGGACAATACAGATGGCTTTTAACTATACAGATGAGAATAAAAGAAACAGGTTTGAGTGGGTGTGTGAGTGAGTGTGTGAGCACGCGAGCAAGCAAGTGAGTGGGCGAGAAGGTAAGTAAGCTAGTAATCTTGCAGGCACACAACACTGACTCAACTTTGATTCAACGTTGAAACGACATTTTAAACGTTGTTTCAACGTTGATTCAATAGCAAGTAGGTAAGTAAATAAGGTAAAGTAGTAATGTTTATAAGTAACTAAGAGGTTTTAGTAATGAGGAAAAATCACAAATAAATAAAAGAAAAAATAAATAAAAAATAAATATTTTGCCCACTTTGTACAGAATGGGATGTCCCATCCCACATACAGAAGGGGTGCATTTAAGAGTTAAGGGGTACCAGGCTGATTAGAATTTAATCATTGATAAAAATTGGTTGAACTTTAAGCAAACAGTGAAGGCCCTGCTCAGGCATCTTGTTCTGCAGTGCCTGATACTGTTTGCAACGAGTGAAAAGTTGTTTCCTTATTCCTTTGTCCTTATTCCAGATTTATTTTTTCTACCTGATTTTTTTTATAAAGGGTCATATCAGGAAAGGTCTTTTTTTGGCCCCATCAAAATATGTCGACTTTATTCTTCGGCTCGGACTTTACGTAAATATGCTCAGAAAAAGACTTGGTAAGATTTCAACTAGCATAAAATCGACTATTCAGTTATCATACACAATATCAAACGAAAAATCGCCCGCCTATCGTGGCTTGGAGAAATATATTGAGCTAAATAGTGCTTCCACGTAGAGCCGAAACTGACGACACATGAGTAAGCCGCTGTGGGTTCAATCCTGGCTGGGATCACGTGTGAGACGCTAAGTTCTGCGTGGTTTTTCTCCGGGCACTCCGGTTTTTGCCAACCTCTGATTATCGCTTGGCTCAACTGAATAAGTGAAATAATCTTGGAAGGGCCGTACAACCACAACCATTACGATAACACAGCCGTTATACATAGTGCATTTTTTTATACATCACCAAAATGGCTACTTTTCTGATGAAAATCCATGATATTTTTCTTATTTATACTCCAAGCTTATGTTGCGGGTGCTCGTTAGAACCGCCTCATTGAGGCGGTTCTAACGAGTACCCACAAACTATGTGCAGATTTCCGGCTTTGCATCATATCAGTTAACATATAATTACTGTATTGTGTAATTTTTATGCACATAGGCATCCCGATCTAAGGACTTTGCACTGATTTAGTGTCATCCCTGCAAAATTTAATGACACAAGAAAAGCATGTTCGGCCACTGACAAACTCCTCGCCTTCAGAAGGATATGGACCCAGGACCACTAGCACCAGAGTCCAGTCAGCTAATCACTGAGCTACAGAGGAGAGTAGTTCACCAAGACAGTTCACTGACACACATTGTGGAGACCTTAGTTTGAATATGGGTCATGTTACGTTGTGAACACTCTAGAGACCACAGTGTTGGTCCGATCATTATAAAACTTGCCCAGAATGACCATCTTGACAAAATATCGGTCAAGTTTGAATATGGGTCATGTTTGATCAAAACGAAGGTCAGAAGATCAAATTATAGAAAAACCTTGTGAACAGTCTAGAGGCCACAGTTTTGGTCCCATTATCACAAATCATGCACAAAATGATCTTCTTGACAATATCTGGGTCATGTTCGAATATGTGTCATGTCGAATCAAGGTCATTTTGTCACAACTTTTGAACCGTTTGAGATAGAGCCTTCATATTTGGCATTTAGGTTCATTGTGACAAAGTCTTCCCGCCCATACAAAAAATTTGACCTATGACCTTGACCTTTAACCTACTTTGACATCACTTTTGAACCGTTTGAGATAGAGTCTTCATATATGGCATGTAGATTCCTTGTGACAAGGGCTTTCTATGTATACAAAAATGACCCGTGACCTTGACCTTGCCATGTGACCTACTTTATCATAGCTTTTGAACCATTTGAGATAGAGCCTTCATATTCGGCAATTATGTTCCTTCCGACAAGGTCTGCCCATCCATACAAACATTTAAACCTATGTCATTGACCTTTGACCTACTTTGTCATAACTTTTGAATCATTTTAGATATAGCAGTCACATTTGGCATTTGTGACAAGGGCTTCCTGTTCATACAAAAATTACCAGTGGCCTTGACCTTGACATGTGACCTACTTTATCATAACTTTTGAACCTTTTTGCACCTTTTGTGATAGAGCCTTCATATTGGCATGTGTGTTCCTTGTGATAAGGACTTCCCACCCATACAAACATTTTGACCTGTGATGACCGTTGACCTACTTTGTCATAAGTTTTGAACCATTTTATATCCTTGTGACAAGGGCTTCCCACTCATGCAAACATTTTGACCTGTGACCTTGACCTGTGACCAACTAACTTATGAACCGTTTGAGATCAATCCTTCATATTTTGCATGTATGTTCCTTGTGACAAGGGCTTCTCAATCATACAAACAAGTTGACCTATGACCTTGACATTTGACCTACTTAGTCATAACTTTTGAACATTTTACATAAAGCCTTCATATTTGGCATGTACATGTAAGTTCCTTGTGACAAGGGCTACTTTATCATAATTTTTGATCTATTTGAGATAGAGCCTTCATATTTGGCATGTAGGCCTATGTTCCTTCTGACAAGGCAAACTAATTCTACAGTGTGGTTCAGGGATACAGTGAGCGATCCAGTGCCATCATGGCCCTCATGTTCCTATTTACGCTCCCAGGCATAGGCTGTGGGTGCTCGTTAGACCCGCCTCGTAGTAGAGGCGGTTCTAACGAGTACCCACAACCTATGTCTTGGAGCAGAAATAAGAACAATAATGTATACCCCCGTAAACCCCAGTTTTCTCTATATAAATTGGGTTTAGGGGATGTTCATTTCACGACCTTGTTCACTCGATGGGGCGTAAAACGGTGGCATATGCATAAATAGTCACAGCATGTCATAACATATACATATGTCATTAAAAACGATACTCCACGTCATCCCTGCCTAGTCATTGACGATGCCTACCCTGTCCCCGTTTCTTGTGAGTGTCTGCGTAATAAACAAGAGGGCCCAGAGGGCCCTGGTTCGCTCACCTGATCCAAAGCATAACAAGTGGGCCCCGGGCAGGGTCAATTTTGGCCCCAGGGCTAAAATTTGAACAATCTTGGTAGAGGTCCACAAGATGAAGCTTCATATCGAATATGAAAGACCTGGGCTTTCTGGTTTCAGAGAAAAAGATTTTAAAGGTTTACCCTGCATATAGAAGTCTATGTAAAACAAGATTTTCCCTATACAAGTCTATGTTAAACCAAAGGGCCCCGGAGCGGGGGCATTTTTGGCCCCAGTGCTATAATTTGAACAATCTTGGTAGAGGTCTACTAGCTGAAGCTTCATAACAAATATCAAAGACCTAAGCCTTGTGTTTCAGACAAGATGATTTTTAAAGATTTTCCCTATATAAGTCAATGTAAAACCAAAGGGTCACATGGCGGGGGCATTTTTGGTCTCAGGGCTATAATTTGAACAATCTTTATAGAGGTCCACTAGCTGAAGCGTCATAACAAATATCGAAGACCTAAGCCTTGTGGTTTCAGAGAAGAAGATTTTTCAAGATTTTCCCTATATAAGTCTATGTAAAACCAAAGGGCCCCGGAGCGGGGGCATTTTTGGCCCCAGGGCTATAATTTGAACAATCTTGGTAGAGGTCCACAAGATGAAGCTTCATACCAAATATCAAAGACCTGGGCCTTGCAGTTTCAGAGAAGAAGATTTTTAAAGATTTTGCCTATATAAGCCTTTGTAAAACAAAAGGGCCCTGGTGCCGGGGCATTTTTGGCCCAAGCACTATAATTTGAACAATCTTGGTAGGGGTCTACTAGATGAAGCTTCATACCAAATATCAAAGATCTGGGCCTTGAGGTTTCAGAGAAGAAGATTTTTAAAGATTTTCCCTATATAAGCCTATGTAAAACCAAAAGGCCCCCGGGGCGGGGGCACTTTTTGCCCAAGGGCTATAATTTGAACAATCTTGGTAGAGATCCATTAGATGAAGCTTCATACCAAATATCAAAGACCTGGGCCTTGCGGTTTCAGAGAAGAAGATTTTTAAAATTTTCAGTAAAAAAATCTATTTTAGCACCTGCTACCTAGATGTGCAATGGACCGGAACCATTTGAACAACTTTGAAAGGGGACCACCTAAGGATCATTCCTGTGAAGTTTGGTCAAAATCCGATCAGTGGTTTAAGAGGAGATGTCGTTTGAAGAAAAAGTTTACGCACGCACTCACGCACGGACGCACGCACGCACGACGGACGACGGACAAAAAGTGATCCCAAAAGCTCACCTTGTCACTACGTGACAGGTGAGCTAAAAATGCATTTATTGAATGATTTAAACTATGATTGAAAAGGCGCACGACAAAATGCTACAAAGGGGACCAATGCGACTTAAGAAGTCTCAGATCAGCCTGCGCACGCACATGCGCAGGTTGATGGCTGATCAGTCTTCTCTAGTCGTTTATGCATGCTATAGTCAAAGACTCTGGTTTAACCCATTGTAGGCGGTAAGCCATTACGCAAACACGCCTATACAAGTACATTGCCACCTTTATCGCCGAAAAAATGCAAATTTTATGATGAAAAATTGTGATATTTTTCTTATTTCTGCTCAAAATATAGATTGTGGGCACTCGTTAGAACCGCCTCATCGAGGCGGTTCTAACGAGTACCCAAAATCTATATTTTAGAGCAGAAATAAGAAAAATAAGGTATACCCCCGGAAACCCCAGTTTTACTATATAAGAGTGGGGTTCAAGGGGGTCAAAATTATATAGGCGTGTTTTCGTGATGCCCTAAATGGTTACCTTGGCAAACAGTGCAGGCCCAGATCAGAACGCGGCGTCTGATCAGGGTCTACACTATTTGCTAACAGAGAATAAGAAAACGAAAAATAGGCCTACCACCCTTTACATGACAAATGGACTTGTCCAACTATATAGCAATGGAAGAGTCCACTAGTATACAATGGGTTAAATGATGATCTGGCACTGACGCAAAATGTATCCCGAATTGTGTTTGTACAATGGACCGTAGTGTGTAAAATACGTATATGCAAATACATTGTAAATTTTACCACCGAGTGTGGTTGCGTCGCAAATTATTGCTAAATTGGTAAGAAGCCATTCAATAATTGTGTGTTTCGACCCTTTTTAGCTCACCTGTCACGTAGTGACGAGGTGAGCTTTTGGGATCACCGTTTGTCCGTCGTCCGTCGTGCGTCCGTGTGTGCGTGCGTCCGTCCGTGCGTGCGTCCGTAAACTTCTTCTTCAAAGGACATCTCCTCCTAAACCACTGATCGGATTTTGACCAAACTTCACAGGAATGATCCTTAGGTGGTCTCCTTTCAAAGCTGTTCAAATGGTTCTGGTCCATTTCACATCTAGGTCACAGGAGCCAAAAATAGATTTTTTTTTCACCGAAAACTTAAAAAATCTTCTTCTCAGAAACCACAAGGCCCGGGTCTTTGATATTTGATATGAAGCTTCATCTAGTGGACCCCTACCAAGATTGTTCAAATTATAGTGCTGGAACCAAAAATGCCCCCGCCCCGGGGCCCTTTGGTTTTACATGGGCTTATATATAGAAAATCTTTAAAAATCTGCTTCTCTGAAACCGCAAGGCCCAGGTCTTTGATATTTGGTATGAAGCTTCATCTAGTGGACCCCTACCAAGATTGTTCAAATTATAGTGCTGGGGCCAAAAATGCCCCGCCCCGGGGCCCTTTGGTTTTACATGGGCTTATATATGGAAAATCTTTAAAAATCTTCTTCTCTGAAACCGCAAGGCCCAGGTCTTTGATATTTGGTATGAAGCTTCATCTAGTGGACCTCTACCAAGATTGTTCAAATTATAGTGTTGGGGCCAAATATGCCCCGCCCCGGGGCCCTTTGGTTTTACATGGGCTTATATATAGAAAATCTTTAAAAATCTGTTTCTCTGAAACCGCAAGGCCCAGGTCTTTGCTATTTGGTATGAAGCTTCATCTAGTGGACCCCTACCAAGATTGTTCAAATTATAGTGCTAGAGCCAAACATGCCCCCGCCCCGGGGACCTTTGGTTTTACATAGGCTTATATATGGAAAATCTTTAGAAAATCTTCTCTGAAACCGCAAGGCACAGGTCTTTGCTATTTGGTATGAAGTGTCATCTAGTGGACCCCTACCAAGACTGTTCAAAATATAGTGCTGGGGCCTAAAACGCCCCCGCTCCGGGGCCCTTTGCTTTTACATGGGCTTATATAGGGAAAAATCTTTAAACATTTTCTTCTCTGAAACCGCAATGCCCAGGTCTTTATGAAGCTTCATCTAATGGACCTCTACCAAGATTGTTCAAATTATAGCCTTTGGGCCAAAAATGTCCCTGCGTCGGGACCCACTAGTTTTACATAGGCATATATAGGAAAAAGCTTGAAAAATCTTCTTGTCCGAAACCAGGAGGCCCAGGTCTTTGATATCTGGTGTGAAGCTTCAAATAGTGAACCTCTGCTGAGATTGGTCAAATTATAGCTGGTTTTACATAGGCTTATATAGGGAAATCCTTAAAAATCTTCTTTTCTGAAACCAGAAGGCCCATGTGTGAAGCTGCAACTATTGAACCTCTGCTGAGATTGGTCAAATTATAGCTAGTTTTACATAGGCTTATATAGGGAAATCCTTTAAAAATCTTCTTTTCTGAAACCAGAAGGCCCAGGTCTTTGATATTTGGTCTGAAGCATTATCTAGTGGACCGCTCGCTACCAAGTTTATTCAAATTATAGCCCTTGGGCCAAGAATGCACTAGAGACACTGATACTCAGGTGAGCGATTCAGGGCCCTCTGGGCCCTCTCGTGTTTTATATTAGGATCACTTTTTGTCTGTCATCCGTGCGTAAACAATTTCTTCAAACGATATCTCCTCCTAAAACACTGATCGGATTTTGACCAAACTTCACAGGCATGATCCTTAGTTGGACGCCTTTCAAAGTTGTTCAAATGGTTCTGGTCTGCTGCACATCAAGGTCACAGGGGCCAAAAATAGATTTTTTAATGAAAACTTAAAAAATCTTCTTCTCTGAAACCATAAGGCCCAGGTCTTTGATATTTGGTACAAATTTTCAGCTAGTGGATCCCTACCAAGGTTGTTCAAATTATAGTGCTGGGGCCAAAAATGCCCCCTCCGCGGGTCCCTTTGATTTTACAAAGGATTATAAAGAGAAAATCTTTAAATCTCCTTCTCTGAAACCACAAGGCCCAGGTTTTTGATATTTGGTATGAAGCTTCATCTAGTGGACCCCTACCAAGATTGTTCAAATTATAGTGCCGGGGCCAAAAATTCCCCCACCCCAGGGCCCCTTGGGTTTTACATGAGCTTTTATAGGGAAAATCTTTAAAATTCATCTGCTCGGTAACAGCAAAGCCCAGGCCTGTGCTATTTGGTATGAAGCTACATCTAGTGGACCCCTACCCAGATTGTTCAAATTATAGCCCTGGGACAAAAAGTGCGCCCGCCCCGGGTCCCTTTGGTTTTACATAGCCTTATATGGGGAAAATCTTAAAAAATCTCCTTCCCTAAAACCACAGGCCCTGGTCTTTGATATTTGGTATGAAGCTTCATCTTGAGGACCGCTACCAAGACTGTTAAAGTTATAGCCCTGCGGCCAAAAATGCCCCCACCTCTGGGCCATTTTGTTTTACATAGACTTATACGGGGAAAATCTTTAAAAATCTTCTTCCCTGAAACTGCGAGGCCCAGGTCTTTGATATTTGGTATGAAGCTTTATCTTGTGGACTGCTACCAAGACTGTTCAAATTATAGCCCTGCGGCCAAAAATGACCACACATCCGGGTCCTTTTGTTTTACATAGACTTATATAGGGATAATCTTTAAAAATCTTCTGTGAAACCACAAGGCCTAGGTCTTTGTTATTTGGTGTGAAATTTGATCTAGTGGACCTCCATCAAGATTGTTCAAATTATAGCCCTGGGGCCAAAAATGCCGCCGCCCCAAGACCCTTTGGTTTTACATAGACTTATATAGGGAAATCTTTAAAAATCTTCTTCTCTTGAAACTGCAAGGCCAATTTTGTTTGATATTTGCTATGGAGCATCATCTAGTGGACCTCTACCAAGATTGTTCAAATTACAGCCCTGAGACCAAAAATGTCCCCGCATCGGGGGCCCTTTTGTTTTACATAGACTTATATAGGGAAAATCTTTAAAAATCTTCTGTGAAACCACAAGGCCTAGATCTTTTATATTTGGTGTGAAATTTGATCTAGTGGACCTCTATCAAGATTGTTCAAATTAAAGCCCTGGGGCCACAAATGCCCCCGCCCCGAGACCCTTTGTTTTTACATAGACTTATATAGGGAAATCTTGAAAAAAGTTCTTCTCTGAAACTGCAAGGCCCATGTCTTTGAAGTTTGGTATGGAGCTTCATCTAGTGTACCTCTACCAAGATTATTCAAATTATAGCCCTAGGGCCACAAGTGTCCCCGCCCCGGGGCCCTTTGGTTTTACATAGACTTATATAGAGATAGTCTTTGAAATTCTTATTCTCTGAAACAGCAAGGCCCAGGTCTTTGATATTTGGTGTGAAGCTTAATCTAGTGGACCTCTTTAAAGAGATTGTTTAAATTATAGCCCTGAGGCCAAAAATGCCCCCGCCCCGGGGCCATTTGGTTTTTCATAGACTTATGTAGGGAATATCTTAAAAAAAAAACCTTCTTCTCTGACACTGCAAGGTCCAGGTCTTTGATATTTGATGTGTACCTTCATCTAGTGCACCTTTGCCAAGATTGTTCATATTATAGCCTTTGGTGATATTTGATATGAAGCTTCACCTTTTTAGACCTCCCTCAACATTATGCACATTGTAGCCCTAGTGTCAGTAATGGCCCTCCCCGGGGCCCACTTGTTACTCTATGGGTCAGGTGAGCGATCCAGGGCCATCATGGCCCTCTTGTTTTTACTGTCAGCGCACAGAAGCTGCTTTTACGGCCCCCGCCCATTGGGGCTTAGTTTAACTTTTATTTCATTTGTATACTTTAAACAATACAATTCATAAGAATGCATATATATAGAAACAGTAAATACAAACGTGGTCCAGAAGAAAGGCATTAGACTTTAATTGAATCTGTTTCCCATACAAAAGTGCTGTTGTCGGAGGATAAGTTGACAGTGACGTCAGCGAACGTTTTTGTTATTGAGCATAGTCCACTGTTGTCGAAAAGTACTGTTCTCGGTTGGTTGGTTGGTTGATTTGTGGTTTAACGTCCCCTTCAACACTGTAAAGGTCATTTTGGAGACGTTGCTTCCAGTTTTGTGGGACTTTTACCCGACATTGAGATGAAATGACATCTCAAGGCCTGTCGCCCAATGAAACCAATAGGGTTTATAAGCATGGACGGTCCGCCTCGCACCGCGGTTCCTGGACAGGCTTAGATCCTCTAAGCGGTTTAGCAGTACTAGTGTGCGGGCCATTAATGTTCTCGGAGGATAAGTTGACAGTGACGTCAGCGAATGTTCTTGTTATTGGGCATAGTCCACTGTTGTCAAAAGGTAAGCAATCTTCGGTAATATTCAATATAATGTGATTTTATCTGGTAGACATTCGACTTGGCACAGTGGAAAGAGTGCTGTAGTCAATCAAACATTTTGCACGTTATAGTTGTGGGTTCGAGCGTCACTATTATTTTTTTTTTTTTCGTTGTTAAAATTGTAGTTTTCATTGTTTGAAATATTACAATGCCCTTTTCTTTTGCTGAAATCAGTAATTCTGTTTTTATGTGTTAACCCTTATCTTGCTGTTCACGACAACCCTATCTTTGCAAACAGTGTAGATCCAGATCAGATGGCTTCTGATCAGGATCTACACTGTTTGGCATTCAATTTATGAATTTGTAGCATAAAATTAAATCAAGTAATTTGATTGGTTGACAGACAGAAATGGGTGTGGCTTAAATGAATATTCAGCAAGAGAAGGGTTAAGAAGGAGCAACACGGAGCAATGTCGAGAAGCTGGCAGTCTTCAGAAATTAGTCTAAATGTTCCATTTTCCAGAGGAGAGAGATTGATACTGTAGAACTTCGATGGCTCGAACACCGATGGCTCGTTTACCATGGATGTGTCGAACCCATTCTTGAGTCCCTAGAGAAATCCTCTACATAAGAAATAGTGGGGTATAATTAAGGAGATTTTAGTCTTTTATCTTGCAAATGTATGCTGAGTGTACTCATTAGAATCGCCTCAATGAGGCGATTCTAATGAGTACACACAGCATACATTTTCATTATAGACCAACAGAAAGATGTCTAAAAGTATCTCGTTATGCCTCCTGACAGTTAGCTCAGTGGCTCGAACTACCCCTGTCTCGAACTGATTTTCGAGGTCCCAAAGGTGTTCGAGCCATTGAAGTTTGACTGTAGTTTTGTATGCTGGCTCAAGCATTGGATTTATCAAGGGTGTGGCCCGGGGGAGGTGGGGGGAGGGGGGTGCAGAAGAAGTTTGGAAGGTCAACACAAGTACTGAGACTACCATGACGAGATGAATGGGGACAACTTCTTCAAATGGGTAAAAAAAAAAAAAGAAAAACGCCAAATGGCATTATGGACGGGTTTTTGAAAAAAAAATAAGCAAAAGGTAAACCGGGACGCGGACGCCCGCACGGACATCGCTACTCTAAAGGACGGAATTTTTCCTTGAAAACCCCGTCCAACAAGCATATTCCGCATTTGCCAGCAGAGTCGGTTGTCATCATTGATACTGCACCGTACCAGAACATCCAGGTAGACAAGTGCCCTACACAGGCTTCCAGAAAGGCAGACAACTTGGCACAAAATACACTTTAATTCTACAATGCTAAAGGCAGAGCTGCTCCAGATATGCAAAAGGCAGAAACCCACCCCATCATTAGTACTAGACAAACTATTAAAGGAACATGGACCTGACTGCCTGAGATTTCATGCCTACCATGCAGACCTTAACGCCATTGAACTGATCCGGGCAACGTCGCCAGGCATAACCGAACCTTCAAGATGGCTGATGTGCTGAAGCTCATGTAAGTAGCAATCTCTGCAGTGACGGAAGATGAGTGGCTCTCTTGCTGCAAACATGTAGAAGATATTGAGAAGGCTTACTGAAAAGCGGACATAGCAGTTCAAGAGGAGGTAGAGAAGATTATGATCGAGGTGACCTCCAGTGACGAAGATACAGACACGGCAACCGAGTGCTCCGATTATTCGGACACAGAATCAGCAGAAGAATTTTAAGCATGTAAAATCAGATGGGATTTCTGTTTTAGTGAAGAATATATATATATTGTTACGAGCCAGGCGTAGCAGAAAGAAAAAGCAAACAAGCCTTTTGGAAAAATTTAACAAAATTTATTTACAAGTTAACTTTAACCTGTAGAAGTAAAAAAACAGCTCTGTTATGAAATATCCTGAATGAATCTATTTTCCTTGATCCCACAGAATTCACAGTCCAAAATGAAAAGTAATATCCTTTAACAATCCAACACAGAATTTAGAAATAATTTTTCTTAAATGCCCAAACATCAAACTCCAAAGTCTGACTCAATGAGAAAAATCAAGCTCTTTTATAGACCCTAAGATTTCTCTAGAACATTCCAGAGGGCTGTGGAATAAGATGAGGTAATTCTCTAAAAATAATGCAACCCAGAACTTTCTGGAAGGTTCTGAAGTACTTTTCCTTGTAAACATGTTGTTTACAAAAATGAAATTAATCTGTGACTCAGTTTTCTAGAATCTTCTATAAGAAGATTAACAAAATATTTATAGCACTATTAGGTCACAGTGGGGTGCAAGTGGGAATCAGAAAAATAAATTCTTATGCATAACACTCCCCCTCTTCGAGGAAAAGAAAGATTTATGTAATAAAGCTTTCTTTTGCTTTAAGAATAATAAAATATTGAGCATAGCATATAAAATTACATGTATCTACAATCCACTTTAGTAGGAAAGAAAAACACAACTCCTGACACTGCTCAAACTCTTGAAAGGGCATCAGGGATAATGTTATCTCTCCCTCTGATATCTCTTATGTCTAAATTATACTCTTGTAGCATAAGACTCCACCTGAGCAACCGCTGATTTTTGTTTTTCATTTTATGTATGAAAGTCAGTGGATTGTGATCACTGAAAACAACAATCGGTGCAGTAGTAGGGGTAAGATAAACTTCGAAATGTTGCAGAGCAAGAATCAGAGACAAGCACTCCTTCTCTATGGTAGAAAAATTTCTCTGATGCTTATTAAACTTTTTGGAAAAGTAGCAAACTGGATGATCTACACCATTTTCATCTTCCTGCAACAAAACACTACCTGCACCTACGTCACTAGCATCTACAGCTAGCTTGAACTCCTTTTCAAAGTTTGGTGCTAAGAGAACTGGTTCACTTTTGAGTATGGCTTTAAGTTTATCAAAAGCATTTTGGCATATTGCATTCCAATGGAATTTTGTTCTTTTGCTAAGCAAATTTGTCAAAGGCTCAGCAATGACAGAGAAATTATTACAGAACTTTCTGTAATAACCAGCCATACCAAGAAATCGCATCAGCTGTCTTTTGCACGTGGGTACGGGAAAATTTGAGATAGCCTCAACTTTAGCATCAATGGGCTTCACATGACCTTGACCTACAACACGACCTAGAAATGTCAAACTTGCATGGCAGAATTCACTTTTAGCAAGATTGATTGTCAATTTGGCATTACTCAGTCTATCAAAGAATGCTCGAATAGTCCCAAGATGTTGATTCCACTGGTCATTGTATATGATAGCATCATCGATATAAGCACTGCAGCCTTCCAGCCCCGCAATCACCATGTTTATTAAGCGCTGAAATGTTGCCGGAGAGTTTTTCGTTCCAAATGGCATGACTTTATAGTTAAATAATCCGTCTGGTGTTGTGAATGCCAAAACCTCGTTTGCTCTATCTGTAAGTGGAATTTGACAAAATCCTTTCAGAAGGTCGAATTTCGTTATGTATTTGGCATTCCCGATGTTATCAATGCAGTCATCCATTCTTGGAATAGGAAAGCTATCTGTTTTACTTAAGGAATTAACTTTCCTAAAATCTGTACACATACGATATGTCCCATCAGGTTTTGGTACAAGAATACAAGGAGAACTCCATTCACTTTGGCTTGGTTCAATAAAGTCATTGTCTAATAGATACTGAACTTCTTCTTTAAGATATTTTTGTTTCACAGGATTCATCCTGTATGGGTGTTGTTTTACAGGTTTAGAACCATTTATGTCCACATCGTGAAATATTTGGTCTGTCCGTGTTGGAATGTCAGGAAATAAGTGTTCATATTCAAAAATCAGCTATTTCAGTTCATTCCGCTGATTTGGCTCTAGATGAGACAGTTTCTGGTCAAGATTCCGTAGAATGTCAGAATTCTGAAGTTTTGATGATGTGGGATCCGACTTCACTGAATTAATATCCTCACAGTCATTGTCACATGAGTTAAGTGGAACAGAGCTAACTAGATTGACTGATGTTAAAGATGTATTGTCCCTATCTATGTATTCCTTAAGCATGTTAATATGACATAGCTGCTTTAGCTTGCACTCCCAGGAGTGTTTATTATGTAATTTACGCCACTGATCTTTTTGTCTACAGTGTATGGGCCATAATACCTGGCTTGCAAAGATTTTCCTGGAATGGGCAAAAGAGCTAGTACCTTATCACCTGGTTTAAAATTCCTTTCTTTTGTCCCTATGTCATATAGCTGTTTCATTTTCCTTTGGGCTGACTGAAGATTGGTCCGAGCAGCCTCACAAGCTTTTGAAAGTCTAGTTTTGAAATCAGACACATACTGAAGTAAATTCAGGGAGGTGTCATTATTGGAGAGAAATTTCTCTTTGAGAAGTTTCAAAGGACCACGAACAGTATGGCCACATACTAATTCAAATGGACTGAAGCCAAGAGATTCTTGCACAGATTCTCTGACAGCAAATAAAAGCAGATGGATGCCTTCATCCCAATCCTTCTCTGTGTCAAAGCAATATGATCTTATCATGTTTTTCAATGTTTGATGGAATCTTTCAAGGGCGCCTTGACTTTCAGGATGATAGGCCGATGACTTAAACTGTACAATGCCAAGTTCATGCATTACTTGTTGAAATATTCCAGACATAAAATTTGAGCCTTGGTCTGACTGAATAGATTTAGGGAGCCCAACAAATGTGAAGAACCTCTAAGGCCTTGACACTCGTCATAGTTTTGATATTTCTTAAGGGAATGGCTTCAGGAAAACTTGTGGAAGCACACATAATAGTCAAAAGATATTCACAGCCAGACTTAGTTCTGGGCAAGGGACCCACACAGTCTATAATTATTCGACTGAAAGGTTCATCAAAAGCAGGTATAGGCCGCAAATGAGCCTTAGGTATAGTCTGATTGGGTTTTCCTACCATTTGGCATGTATGGCAGGACCTACAATGCTGAGAAACATCTGATTTTGACCCAGGCCAGTAAAAATGATTAAGAATCTTGTGATAGGTTTTATTTACACCTAAATGTCCTGACATGGGGGTTACATGCGCCAAGTTTAATATTTCGGGACGGTAAACCCGTGGAACCACTATCTGATGGTTGACAGTCCACTCGTCTTCTGCTGAGACGTCTGGTGGACGCCATTTTATCATAAGAATGCCATTTTTGACATAATAACAGACTGGGACCTGAGATACTTCCTGCTCATCTAAAGCCCTTTCAAACAAAGGTAAAATTTCAGGATCCTTGTGCTGTTCTATAGCTAGTTGAGACCCGGACATTTTGTCATGGCCCAGATCTAAAGATGACTTATTCTCATGAAAATCTGCCTGCTTATAAGGCAGGCTTGAAGACAGATACCTTGTTATGTCGTCATTAAAAGACTGACCCAAAAAGGTATCAGTGAAATCAAAATCCTGTTTCCAATCTGTTTGCTTGGCCTTACGTGCCATAGCCCTTGTGACTGCACAGGATGGATAAAGATCAGGAATTTCCTGCTCAATGGGATCAGGCGGTTGGTCTGTGCAAGGATTAGTAGTCAAAAGTGGGTTTACCACAACCTTATCTCCAGCTAAGTCATTGCCTAGCAACAAATGAACACCTTTAAAAGGTAAAGAAGGTCTAATACCAACAGCCACTGAACCGGATACCAAGTCTGATGACAAATAAACGTTATGAAGCGGAACATTAACAAATCCACATTCCACACCCTGAATAAGGACACTTTGGCCCAAAGAAGTCTTCTCAGAAAAAGGCAGAGTATCTGCTAGAATAAGAGATTGAGAAGCTCCGGTATCTCGTAAGATTTTAACAGGGGTAGGATGGGCATAACTGTCACCATTTAGTGACACAAAACCATCTGATAAGAATGGTTCATACATCTCCATAACTGAATCAGTCCCAGATAATTTGGTATCAGAAAGAGTTTCCTCCCTTACACAAGACTGTGGTTTTGGCCTTATAGAAGTCAAGCCTGTAGGCTTAAGTTCCTCTTGTCTTTCTCTTTCTTTCCTTCGCTTTAATTTTAAACACTCAGAGATCCAATGACCTGTATTTTTACAATAATAACAAACTACTTGCGATTGAGATAAGGGATTCGGGTCTTTGTTTTCACCAGAAGGTTTGGAAAATTCTGGCTTCTGTTTTCACCAGAAGGTTTGGAAGGATTCTGGCTTTTATTTTCACCAGAAAGTTTGGGCATAGTACTAGATGTATGGCTATAACTGCCAGAAGGATTACTGGGATAGAATCTTGGACCTGTCTGTGGATTATAAGGTTTTCGAGGATAAGGCCTGTTCACAAATGAGACTTTATGAGTCAAAGCATAATCATCTGCCAAACGAGAAGCTTCCTCCAAAGTTTCAACCTGTCTCTCATCGAGAAAAGATTTAATGTCTGAATTTATGCACCGTTTGAACTCTTCAACAAGGACAAGCTGCCTAAGTTTGTCATGATTAGAGCCTACTTTTTTAGAAGAACACCACCTATCAAATAACTGTTCTTTGGTTCGAGCAAATTCTACATGGGTCTGGGAAATTTCTTTTTTACAATTCCTAAATTTCTGCCTGTAAGCCTCAGGGACCAACTCATATGCCTTAAGAATAAGCTCCTTGACCAGATCATAGTCTGAGCTTTGCTCGACAGTCAGCTGAGTGTAAATGTCTCGAGCCTTTCCGACAACAACGCTTTGCAAAAGTAAGGTCCAATGCTCTTTTGGCCATTTTAAATTTTCTGCAACTTTTTCAAAATGCATAAAATACTCATCTACCTCTTTTTCCTGAAATGGCGGAATTAATCTGATGTGCTTTGTGGCATCAAAGTAACTACCAGAGTCAAAAACAGGGGTAGGTTTCACCCTATCCTGACCCTGGAGTTCCAGTTCTTTCATCTTTAGCTGAAAATGCCATTTTTCTCTTTCTATTTCAAGTCGCTCTTCTTTTTCTAATTTTTCTTTCTGAAGGCGTTCCTTCATTTCTCTTTTTTCCCTCTCCATTTCTAATTTTTCCATCTGCATTTGTCTCTGCATTTCTCTTTCTTTTTCCTTCTCTCTTTCTTCCATTTCTAATCTTAACTTCTCTAATTCAATTTGCCTTCCTATTTCAATTTGTCTCATTTGTAATTCAGTATGTGAAACCATAATGAGAAACAAAGCAGATGGATCAAAAAGTTCTTCATCAACAAAAAACTGTACCAAAATATTCTTAATTTCATGTTTTTTCATGCTTGTTTTGACAGCAGTGACCCCATAATGGGAAGCAATATCTAGCAAATCTGTCCTTTTGGCCAGATTAAACAACTCCTGAGTAGGCTGAGCCAAAAAGCTTCTCAAATCAAACGACATGTTTGCTTTTTTATTTGTTTTATAAAGTATTTATGGAAATACAGATTGAGGTTAATTTGACAAAGTTTTTTTTTTTTTTTTTTTTTTTGAAATGACAAACCCAATAAGAATTTCACATGAAATGACAAGTACTATTTCACCTGAAATGACAATTCACATGAAATGACAATCCCATATATGCCTACAGGGAAATTCCAATCTTGTGAAGCAACTGCCAAGTCTATTTGATAAGAAATGACAATTACCTGCCGTCACATGAAATGTCGGTTTTAAAAATGCTTGAATGGTTTTATCCCGGACGAGCCCCCAATTTCTGTTACGAGCCAGGCGTAGCAGAAAGAAAAAGCAAACAAGCCTTTTGGAGAAATTTAACAAAATTTATTTACAAGTTATCTTTAACCTGTAGAAGTAAAAAAAAATTAAATGTACTTAGCTCTGTTATGAAATATCCTGAATGAATCTATTTTCCTTGATCCCACAGAATTCACAGTCCAAAATGAAAAGTAATATCCTTTAACAATCCAACACAGAATTTAGAAATAATTTTTCTTAAATGCCCAAACATCAAACTCCAAAGTCTGACTCAATGAGAAAAATCAAGCTCTTTTATAGACCCTAAGATTTCTCTAGAACATTCCAGAGGGCTGTGGAATAAGATGAGGTAATTCTCTATAAATAATGCAACCCAGAACTTTCTGGAAGGTTCTGAAGTACTTTTCCTTGTAAACATGTTGTTTACAAAAATGAAATTAATCTGTGACTCAGTTTTCTAGAATCTTCTATAAGAAGATTAACAAGATATTTATAGCACTATTATGTCACAGTGGGGTGCAAGTGGGAATCAGAAAAAAAAGTTCTTATGCATAACACTCCCCCTCTTCGAGGAAAAGAAAGATTTATGTAATAAAGCTTTCTTTTGCTTTAAGAATAATAAAATATTGAGCATAGCATATAAAATTACATGTATCTACAATCCACTTTAGTAGGAAAGAAAAACACAACTCCTGACACTGCTCAAACTCTTGAAACGGCCCAGTCAACAACATTTAGGTCATTTCGAGCGGGTCAGTTTATCCACGATTTTCCTGGGCAAGCTTATACGTAAGCGGTTAACCTGTACAGAAAATATTGTTTGATTTGATGTTTTACGTCCCCGTAAACACTATATATGTCATTTTGGAGACGTTGCTTTTTGTGGGACTTGTGCGGGACATTGAGATGAAATGACATCTCAAGCCCTTTCGCCCAATGAAACCAATAGGGTTTATAAGCATGGACGCTCCGACGCGAACCGCTTTGCCTGGGCAGGCCTAGATTCTCTTGCAGCTTACCAGTACTCGTGTGCGGTCGGATTCAGCATCGTGCAGCCCATTTATTTTTTCAAGCCCCGATATGCGGTACAGAAAATAACAACTTCACTTCTTGAATCAGTGGAGAGGAGAATGACCGTAGAAAAGATCAAGATCAATCTCCACGAAAGAATGTTTCTGACACAGGCAGTAATCGAACTTGCGTCGTCATTATAATATCAGAAAAAAAAACACTATCTTGCATGAAAATATAATAAAAACATTGACCTAAAAAAATACATGTCAAAAAGTTAAATTTCAATTTAAAAGGACATCAATGAAAAGGGAAAACTCTATTCACAATTGACCTCTAATTATGATCTTGACCTTGGAGGTAAGGACCTTGGTTTTGTGTGAGGCAGATTGTCTCATGATGGGCAACATTTCTGCCAAGTAATTTCAAAATCCATCCAGGGATAATAGTTATTGCCTGCGTTTAAGTTTCGGACCATTTTTAACCTTTGGCCTCTAAGAATGACATTGACCTTGACCTTGGAGGTTCAGATCTGGGTTTGCATGTGACACATCGTCTCATGATGGTTAACATTTCTTCAAAGTAATTTCAAAATCCATCCAGAAATAAGTAAGTTATTGACTACGTTTAAGTTTCGGACACTTTTTTGACCTTTGACCTTTGACCTCAAAGTATGATCTTGACCTTGGAGGTACGGACCTGGCTTTTGCACGTGACACATCATCTCATGATGGTTAACATTTCTACAAAGTAATTTCAAAATCCATCCAGAAATAAGTAAGTTTTGGACTGCGTTTAAGTTTCGGGCCTTTTTTTTTACCTTTGACCTCTAAGTATGACCTTGACCTTGGAGGTACGGACCTGGGTTTTGCACGTGACACATCGTCTCATGATGGTTACCATTCTACAAAGTAATTTCAAAATCCATCCTGAAATAAGAAAGTTATTGACTGCGTTTAAGTTTCGGACCCTTTTTTGACATTTGACCCTTATTGTTAGTATGACCTTGACCTTGGAGGTATGGACCTGGGTTTTGCACGTGACACGTCGTCTCAGGATGGTTAACATTTCTGCCGAGTAATTTTTAAATTCATCGAGAAATAAGGAAGTTATTGACCGCGTTTAAGTTTCGGACGCACGGACGGACGGGTCGCCTATGGCGGTAAATGAAAGGTCTCTAAATAGCGCTAATGACGTTAAAGGTTTATAAATGTTAAAATTGGCGTACAATGTCGGAAGGCCGCGGTGGTGTAATGGTTAGCACGTCTGCCCGGAATGCAGGAGATCCGTGGTTCGAGTCCCGGTTGCGGTGCGACCGATTTTTGTGCGCTAATTCATTTGTCTATTTAATTGCCTGTATCGTGCTTTACTTTGATTTTCATATATATATATATATATATATATATATATATATATATATATAATGACGACGCTGGTTCGATATGTGCCTGTGTGGGCACAATTCTTTCGTGGAGATTGATCTAGAAATCTCATCTACGGTCATTCTCCCCTTCCACTGATTAAAGACGGGCAGTTGTGAGTTTCTGAATAGGTTATCCGCTTATGTTGGGAAAGTGTGGGTATGTAAAGTGACCGGCTCAAAAATTATCTAGATATTTTTGATGGGGTCTTAAGAAATCATATCAGCAGACATTATCATTGAGACACGAGACAGCCGTTTATAGCTTTGTGAGAATGTTAAACTTTGATTTTTTTGGAAACCAGCATGAATCTAATGCAATCCGTGAAAGAAGTTCGTGTAGTAGCTCGTCAACAGCTTCGTGACATTGTTTCGTGTTTCTGTTTCTCAGCACATAAAAAAACAGGGGTTGGTAACTCGAAGCCATCGTAAATTCAGCAACTTAAGATGTACTTAAGACATACTGAAGGTGACCACCGTAAAATTTATGGTCTCGTTATGCCGGTAACTGAAAACCTGTCGTATCGTTTCCATAAAGTTACGACCATCTTACCACTTACCATATACCTGTGTAATTTTAATCTCGTGCAAAGCGCTTAAGAAAATTTTATAAGCCAGGGCATAGCAAAATAAAATAACGCTTAACATATTTCCTAGAACTATTCCCCAATGGAATAGTCTTCCCTCCTCTGCGGTGAATGCCGAGTCCGCAGAAGAGTTCAAAGCCCGCACAGTGTAAGATTGAGACTCAGAGGTATGCGTTTTAGGGTACCTCTGTTATGCAGATAGTAAATAGTTTTAAGGACGCAAGCGGACACGTATTTTTATTATTTTTTTTCGCCGGACTTGTCTTTGCAGAGTTACGCCCCTTTTCGGACTTATGCATTGCGGCTATGGGGAAACATTGTGAACAAAATATCTGAAGAACCGCTTGAACTAGGCTCATGATATTTAGTAGACTATTTGCGTCTAAGGTGTAGATGACCTGATTATCTTTTGACGAAATTCCGAAAACATTTAACGGAGTTATGCCCCTATTCGGACTTATGCATTGTTGCTATGGGGAAACCTTGTTTTTCAATTATGTTTTTTAATTATGTGTCTATTAGTGGCAAGCATATGGTTAGGGGCATAGTGTTTCACAAACACATTTCCTATATCATTACTAAAAGAAACCCTGTGTGCCGAGAAAAAAAGTAGATGGATGTACAACGTCTTTTCTTAAGCTTCTATGTAGTGTCTGTTTCTTTCGCAATAGTAAAGATGATGTTACGGCATGCCTGAGTTGTCCGTAACTTTACGATATGGTTAAGTTGTCTCCATAAATTACGGTACTTTCGAGTTACTCACACTAATCGCTACGATGTGATTAAGATATACTTAAGGTCGTCGTAAGCCTTAAGAGAGCTTCGAGATACCAACCCCTGAATTTCTTCTCTCAGCAGAAGTAATGGGCATTGCAAGATTTTAAACAATAAAAAGTATAATGTTATATTTTAAGAAAGAAAAAGAAAAATGCAATAGTGAGGCTCGAACCCACAACTATAAAGTACAAAATATTTGACGGGATATTAGTAAGCCGTCTTTCCACTGCGCCAGTTTGAATGTCTAACAAGTATACAACAAAATCGCATTATATTGAATATTACCGACGCTTGCTTACCTTTCGACAACAGTGGACTATGCTCAATAACAAAAACATTCGCTGACGTCACTGTCATCTTATCCTCCGACAACAGTACAGGGGTTGGTAACTCGAAGCCATCGTAAATATATCAACTTAAGATGTACTTAAGACATACTTAAGGTGACCACCACAAAATTTATGGCCTCGTTATGCCGGTAACTGAAAACCTGTCGCATCGTTCCATAAAGTTACGACCATCTTACCACTTACGATTTACCTGTGTAATTTCTAATCTCGTGCAAAGCGCTTCGGAAACTTTTGTAAGCTAGGGCATAGCAAAATAAAATAACGCTTAACATCTTACTATATGTAAATGATAATACCGGGGTTTGTTTAACAACAAGGCAGCCTTGTTGGAGCCTTTTCTGCCAAAAAAGGCTTGGGTAGCGGTATCATAATAGGCAAGGTTCTAAATAAACTATGGGATGAGAAACAATGACACAACTGGCGACCCCTCCTCTACATTTCCTCCTGATTTGCCATGCCTGAGCTCATATTAGCATCAATTACTTGAAAGTGCCTTAAACTAATTGTGCAACAGCCAAAAATATATATCTTTCAAAAAAAAGGCAGAGACAAAAATTACAAATTATCTGTATTATATGCCCCCCCGCCTCCCCCACGTGTGAGACACAATATAGGATTAAAACATGGTGTCTCGAGGAAGGTTTTGAATAACATAATTCCCACGCGAGGAATGCCCTGGTCCATTGAGAAACTTTTTTGATCGCTATCATTATATGAAAACTTACTTGTGCACGAAAAAGGTGTGAAGTAGGAAGCGAGAAATAAGAAACAGAAATAGGAAATAGGTAGTGAGCAGTCGTGACCGCTATTTCTCAAAAACAAGACCCCCCCCCCCCCCCCACACACACCCCCCCCCCCCCTACGTTAGAGACAAAATATGGGATTGAATCATGGTATCTCGAGGAAGGTTTTGAATAACAAAATTCCCACGGGAGGAATCACTAGGTCCCTTGAGAAACTTTTTTGATCGCTATCATTACATGAAAACTTACTTGTGCACGAAAAAGGTGTGAGGTAGGAAGCGATAAATAGGAAGTGGAAATAGGAAGTGAGCAGTCATGACCGATATTTCTCAAAACAAGACGATTGTGGTCAGTAGTACACTTATTGTACAGGCCATACTATCTTTTACCTTATTTCTTTTTTCTTATTCTTTTCTTCCTTTGTTGACACGACTATTACACACAAATAAACAGCTTGTACATAATAATTACGTACTATATACACACATATAGTCCGACAAGGAATTCCTGGCAGTTACGTCATAATTAGTTTACTCGAATATTCATATGACAAGGCCTTTACTTGAAACCTATGACTAAGATCAATTACATACCGCCAAAACCTTGTGGATTTTGTGGCCGAGAGAGAAGAGCAGTTGTTCTACAGACTAAGAAGTGGCTGGTTCAAAACCGACGTGTCACATGATTTTTTATTTATTTTTTTTTTATTTGACCTCGTAATACACATACCCACCCACCCACACCCACCCACACACTACATGTGAAATCTGCTTTACTCGTGTGACATGTTAAAAGTGGATAATTATGACGTGTACAGAACATATTTCTTGTTCATTTTCAAGCACATAACACTTGACTGCATGAAACTTGTTTGGTTTAAACTTTATTTCTTTGTATAATACATACATCTTTTACACAGATAATGTTGACACAGAATACAAGTATCATACAAAGGGATTCAGAAAAAAGTCAACTGACTTATTCAAATCTGTATCCCTCGATTACAATATCAATGTACTAATTATAGTTGTAACTGTCAAATTTGCTCGAATTTGCAAGTTGTTGTGAAAATATTGTAATTGAATTTCATTTTGGTTACAAAATGAATAGTAGTGAAATAAAGCATATGGCTCCACGGGGAATGGATTTTAGGGTAATTAGCACTTACGAATCAAGTCTTGTGATTTTGGGCTGTCTCAAGAAAAACAATACATTACAGTAACTCAGTAGCGCTCTTCGAATCGTGATGTGAGACAAAGACTGATGATCGGTTGGATTGGACGCTGTAGCTGTTTAACCTTGGCTCGAGTTAGTAGATGAGTTTCACAACTTTTTTTTTTATATGAACGTGCATGTATATATTTATGTATGTATGTATGTGCGCCCGTGTAGAAAAACTACACATATTTGTACATCTGTGATAAGTACCAGCAAGGCATTTGAAATCTGTGATTATAAATTTGAAGTACAAAATCGTTTAGACTTAATAATAAAATCTTGTACTGCTAAGAATATTTGTATGTTATCATTCACAGAGATCAGTACTGCCGCACAGAAGGATGTTTAAAGCAGGTTGGCAAATAGCTGAGACAATGTTTAACATGTCCTGTCTTATGTCAGTGTACTGTTCACATGCCATGAGATAATGATTCGTGTCCTCAACCGCTCTACAAGCACATAAGGAGTTATTTAGAATATTTTTTTTGAAGGAGATGATCGTGTAACGAGCTGCAATTAAGTCTTAGTCTGGTATGATGTACTTGCCCAAATTTTTTACCTGCACAAAAATATAACGATGGTTTTCTTTCGTTAGACTGTAGTTTATACTTGAAAAATGCTAATGAGGGTGCATTTTTCTTGTCATCTGGCAAGTCGTTCCAGTTGCGAGTCGCCGACGGGAGAAAAGATGTATAATAAAGTTGCGAGTTAGCTCTGACAGTCTGTAGATTGGCATTGTTTCGCAATTCGTAAACTGTGCTACTGCCTACCGTGAGTGGTACTAGTGAAGATAGGTATTCGGGTGTGAGAAAATTCTGCATTTTGTAATAAAGTACAGGTTTGTGTTTTTGCCTCCGAGCTTCCAGAGATTCCCATCCAAGATCATGGAGAAGGGAGTTGATTGATACAAGTTTTGTTGCTCCAGTAACGATTCGTGCGGCTTCATTTTGATTTTTTTCTAATTCGTTCGCCTCGTATCGGGTGCAATTGTCCCAGACAACATCGGCATATTCAAGAAGTGGCCTTATAAAAGAAATATATATTGTTTGTAAGGATTTTCTATCGAGTGTGAATTTAAGTTTGCGCATTATATTAATCCGAAACCATGCTTTCGTTTTGATGTTGTCTATATGGTCGTGCCAGGTGCAATCGGTCGAAAAAGTTAGGCCTAAATGCTTGTGAGAGTGTACTTCGCTAATGTTTTGCTGCTTCATTGATATCGGAGGATGATGGGGTTTATTTATTTTTCGCGAAAAAATCATTGACTCGGATTTCGCAGGATTGAAAGACACAAGCCATTTCGTTGCCCATGAGTTAATCTTAGCCAGGTCAGAGTTAATCTGGGCTGCCGCTTGCATGGGGTTCTCCACCACTATGAACAGACTAGTATCATCTGCAAAGAGCCTGACAGAAGAATGTATATCTAAAACTATGTCATTAATATAAATCAGAAACAGAAGTGGGCCAAGGATGGAGCCTTGTGGGACTCCTGCTTTGATAACAGACCAAGACGATGCAGCTCCAGGTAGCACTACTCTTTGTTGTCTATTATTCAAGTAATCTGTAAACCATTGCAGTAGCGAGCCAGAAATACCAATGCTGTGTATTTTGAATAGAAGACCTTTATGCCATACTCTGTCAAAGGCTTTACTAATGTCGCAAAAGACCGCACGTACTTCTTTACCTTCGTCGAGAGCTTTGCAAAATGTATTATAGATATGAACTAATTGATTAACAGTTGAGTCTCCAGGAATAAATCCTGACTGAAGAGATGTTAGTATATTATAGTCACGGATAAAGTTAACAAGAGCTCCGCAAGCGGGGCATTATACGCCCGTGGCAAATTCGTATTTGGTAGACTGAAATCTGAAAACAGTATTCATTGCTTATTCATGGTGGAACTATTTTTCAAGTTTCAATGGGTGACAGCAAAATGCAAGAAGAGCATGCACAGTGCGAATCCAGAGCTAGGGCATCACAAACAGAGCTTTCTTCCTTTTCCCTGTATTGCTGCATCCACAGCAAACAGCTTAGAACTAGAATTAATCTGATTAGCAATTTAGAACACATAAAAAAGAGCACTTATAGCATTTGCTTAGCCTTTAACCTGCTGAATATTCAATTAAGCCACACCCAAATCTGACTTTGAACCAATCAGATTACTCGATGCAGTTTATTTCTACATGTTCATTTACTGAATGTCAGTGTAGATCCTGATCAGATGACTTCTTCAGAAGCCATCTGATCTGGATCTACAATGTTTGCAAAGATAGGGCTTGTCGCCTACAGCAGAATAAAGGTTAAGACTGGTCATTGCAGTAGTCATAACAGGGACATAACTCTGTTAATATTTGGCGAACGTTAATTCTCGAAACTTTACGCACATCTACACATCATGGTCTTACTACCTACCAAGTTTCAGCTTGATCGGATGAAAACTGTAGGAGGAGTTATCCGGAAACGAAAATGTTTACAAAATTTTCAAAGGGGCATAACTCTGTTAATATTTGGCGAACGTTAATACTCGAAACTTTACGCACATCTACACATCATGGTCTTACTACCTACCAAGTTTCAACTTGATCGGATGAAAACTGTAGGAGGAGTTATCCGGAAACGAAAATGTTTACAAAAATTTCAAAGGGACATAACTCTGTTAATATTTGGCGAACGTTAATTCTCGAAACTTTACGCACATCTACACATCATGGTCTTACTACCTACCAAGTTTCAGCTTGATCGGATGAAAACTGTAGGAGGAGTTATCCGGAAACGAAAATGTTTACAAAATTTTCAAAGGGGCATAACTCTGTTAATATTTGGCGAACGTTAATTCTCGAAACTTTACGCACATCTACACATCATGGTCTTACTACCTACCAAGTTTCAACTTGATCGGATGAAAACTGTAGGAGGAGTTATCCGGAAACGAAAAGTTTACGGACGGACGGACGGACGGACAGACGCGGACCCCATAACATAATACGTCCCGTTTTTTCAAAACGGGCGTATAAAAAGGTGCTTATGAACGATTTTTCTAGGACTTTGCCTACAGTACTTAAGAGAGAAATTGGTCTATAATTAGATATGATCGAAGGGTCGTCCTTTTTGAAGATTGGGGTCACGTTTGCCTCTTTCCATGTATTTGGGACTTTACCCTTTCTAAGAGAGAAGTTGAAAAGATCACCGAGTGGTTCAGATAGAGAAACAGCTAGTTCTTTAAGAATGCGATTGTTGATTGAGTCAGGACCAGCTGCTTTACCTAATTGTAACGACTTTAATATTAATTCAACTTCTGCCGGAGTGGTTGAGATTAAGCTGAGAAAATTCTGAGCTTGAGGAACATCAGTGGGTAGAGAGGCATTGTCATCATTTAGCATTGTTTGTTCTATAAAGAAGTCATTCATTAGATTAGCCTTGTCTTCGTCTTTTGAATAAACATTATCTTCTTTGTAAAGGGGCGGGAGTGTTGACGACTGATCGGCTTTAATAAACTGTTTTAGTGTTCTCCACCAGTCTTTCTGTTTGATTTCTTCGTTCTTTAATTTGTTTGCCAATTTTTCTGTTTGTAATTGCTGAGATTTACGAATTTCTCCTTTAATTTTATTTCGTATTTGTTTGTAATTGTCAAAATCTACCGTGCTTTTTGATTTTTTGAATTTGTTGTATATACGTTTTCTCTTACGGATCATTTTCTTGATTTCATTAGTTAGCCATGGAGGATCAGATTGACGAATTTTTGCTGTTTTGTTAGGAATGTGTTTAGAAGTCAGGTTTGAAATTTTTTCAGTAATGTTTTTTGGCATATGTATCAACGTCAAATTGTCCTTTAGCTCATTTCAGTTAGTATTTTCGACCTCCTGCGAAAGAGATTGATAGTCTCGGCGATCAAAGAGCCAAATATGCCCGTGAAAGACTCGTGTAATGTATTTTTTAAAATTTAGAACGAAAAAAACTGGGCAGTGAAATCTGATGTTTTGGTCGAGAAAGGGATCACCAACTCCGCTTAGAAGTATGTAGCATTTTTGTCGGAAGTAAATATCAGATCAATAGCGGAAGACGAATTCTCTGTTTTGTGTGTCGGTTCCGTTATGAGTTGCTCCAAGTTGAAATGTTGACATATGTCGCGTATTTTATTACCCGTTGCTTGCTTCAAAATATCGAGGTTAAAATCTCCTGTTATAAAAATATTACTAATATTTGTGTCAAAAGCAAGACCAATGGAATCTTCTATGGAAGCCAGGGTTGCAGCAGGAGAATTTGGTGGTCTGTAAAATGTACCCAACAAAAAAATTTTATTATGAATGTTAAGTTCCATCCAAATGCATTCTATATCTGGAATTTCGAGGTCTAATCTACTGTGTGAATATACATTGGTTTTTATGTAAACACATATACCCCCATGACTATCCCCTTCTCGGTCACGCATATAAAGTTTATATCCCTCTATAGTGACTAAATCATCTGTCACTCCCTGATTTAACCAAGTTTCTGTTAGACAAATAATGTCAAAGTTTTTTAATTCTGCCCCGATTAAATCTATTTTATTTGAAATACTTTGAATATTATAATGAACTATGGAAAAGTTGTTCATTATAGCTGCTTCTTCAATATTATCTGATCCATGGGAGGAAACGCTAGTATCGTCCCGCAGATCCGTTGGGCCTGGATTCAATTCAATGTCACCTGAGCGCACTAACAGCAATGGCATGATAATTAGATCAAGTGATGTTTGTAAAGGTGAAAAATAATCTAGTACGGGTCCTGGATTGGTTTCTATGTCGCCACACATCACGAGAAGCATTGACAAGAATGTTAAGAGTTCAAAATGGGTAAAGTGAGACAAGCATTTGTATTTGAGATGTCGACAGTTATGCAGTCCTATACGCATCCTGTACTCTACAATATCATTCATGTTATACAGTCTATAAGACAGCGCATTTCCTTTATGGATGCAGTGAAAGGACTGCTCAAGACTTCTTCACACTGTGCATTACAGCATAGCAACATGTTCTTTTGAAGGCTGCGATCCCCGTGGAGCCAAGATATAAAATATAAACAATAAAAGAGAAAAAGATAAAAAAAAAACAGTACACCATTATAAACATAACCTATGGAATACATAGACAAATACGTTGGTATACATAATATAGGGATAGTGACTAAGACACAGTCAATATTTTTACAACCAACGTTTCTAAATTTGGATTATGATTAATATTTACATTTCCAATGTAAAGTCTACTGTAAACCTATAGAAATCAATTGCGTTCATACGTGCATGAACGCATCGAATCACATGATTTTCAGTGACGTTAAGTGACGTAATTCTAAACCACTGTTCTGTACGGGCGTTGATGACGTCAACGCTGCTCAGCTCTTTGTAAAAAAAACAGCGTGTAAATGTTTTTCAGCTTTAAAAGTTTGCCCTACAAGCATTTTTTCGCCCATTGATGAGGGGCAAATAATGTAAATATAAAAAATAAACTTAATTTTTCTGCTTTTCATGAAAGTATGCACGACAGTGGGTCGCTAGCAACGTTTACATGAACCCCTTCGGGGTTCATTTACTTTGTTCGCGACCCACCGCGCTCATACTTCCATGAACTGAAGAAAAATAAATTTCATTTCATAATTATATATATATATATATATATATATATATATATATATATATATATATATATATATATATATATATATATATATATATATATATATATATATATATATATATACATACATATATACATATATATACACACATATACACACATACACATATATACATATACAAATACACATACATATATACATATACATACATACATACATACATACATACATACATATATGCAGTAAAACTTCGATGGCTCGAACACCGATGGCTCGTTTCCCATGGCTGGGTCGAACTCATACTTGAGCCCCTAGGGGAATCCTCAAGATAAGAAATAAGAAATGTTGGGGGATTATTAGGGAGATTTTAGTCTTTTATCTGGCAAATGTGTGCTATGTGTACTCACTTGAATCGCCTCGGTGAGTCTATTCCTATGAGTACACACTGCTAGCAAATGTGTGCTGCGTGTACTCATTAGAATCGCCTCGGTGAGGCGATTCTAATGAGCACAAACATCAAACATTTTCATTATCTATCATCACCCCTTATATGACATACGGACCTGTCCAAAATAAGCAATGGAAGAGTCCACTAGTATACAATGTATTAAATTGCCGTGATTACGAATGATTCCTACAGGCGACAACGGTTCATATATTACATAAATACACACAAGAGAAGCAGAGAAAAAGAACGAAAATAACTGCAATATGTACAAGGCTTTCGAATCAAAGATAAGAAACTGACTATCAAAGACCTTTGATACAAGGCAAAGGTCATTAATAGCAGTAACGTTTGATAACCATTAAAACGTGGAAGCGTTTTAGTACCCGGAATTCCAAGCTTGAACGAAACGAAGTATCAAGCAAGGTATTTTTTTTTTTTGGTTTGGGTTTTACGGCCCTTTCAAGATTATTTCACTCATATCGAGCCGATCGTTAATCAGAGGTGGGTGAAAACCGGAGTACCCGGAGAAAAACCACCTGACCTTCCGTTGCAGAACTTGGCGTCTCACACGTGGCCCGAGCGAAGCTCGAACCTACGGCGGTGAGAGACCTAATGACTAAGAGTCAGCGCTCTTATCCACTAGGCCATGGAGGCCCGTTATCAAGCAAGGTATCCGGGTCTACTGTAAATAAATCGTTCGTGGGTAAAAAAGAACAAAATTGAAGCAAAAACATCAGGTATGAAATGATTGAGTGTTTGAGTTTTACGCCCCACCAACGGCTAAGGTCATACAGCTTCAATCGCACCAGAGCATTCGCTGTTCGCCTATGCAACTCATACCATTGACCCATGTATTTACGTTTAGGACTATAACGTTACGTCGCTCAACGTAAAGTAAATAAATCAAGGCCCATTTTGTGATGTCAAAAGCTCAAAATCCATGTTTAAACAGCACACGTATTTCACGATTTAAACAAAAAACTGTCGTTTGAGCTTGGCTTTCGGTCTAATTGACAATGCCTTCATAACAGCAATGCGCATAGGTATTTTTAACAAGTTGGCTGCTTTCAAAAAGCATCCAATAGGTTTGGTCTTGTCAGTCTACATTCTGATTTGAGCCAGATGATATCATTATCCCACTTAGTGCATTTTTTGAATACAAAAAATAAACTTTAATACAAAACGTGTATATAAAATTTCGAAGTCTGTGACCTTGGTATCAGGAAGGGTAGGTAGTGATGAGTATTCTGTGGTAAATTGTTTAACGCCATGACAAGTATAAACTAAATGTAAGTTACATATGGTTTGCACATGTATAGCACAAAACTTAACCAAACGAAAATGTAAACCGAATTTTTCAAAGGGTCATAACTCTGTTAATATTTGGTGGCATATCTTCACATCTTAGCCTTACTACATACACAATTTAGGCTTGATCGGATGAAAACTGTATAGTAGGATTTATACGAAAACGAAAAAAAAGTTTACGAACGGACGGACGGACACCAACCCCGTAACTTTATACGACCGTTTTTTTTTTTTTTTTTCAAACGGGCATATGAAAAGATTTTTCCTAAGTCATCAGGCCTTCTGTAGGGCCTTGGTTATCTATTTCATTTGTTGTTAACGTCCCTGTAAACACTGTATGGGTCTTTTTGAGACATTGCTTCAAATGTTGTGGGACTTTTACTCAGTACTGAGATAAAACGGGCAGATAAAACTCCTTCTCAAGCCCTGTCACCCAATGAAACTAAATGGTTGAAATGCATGAACGGTCCGACTCGAGCCACTTTTCCTGGGCAGGCTTAGACTTTCTAGGCGATTTAACACTACTCATGTGCGGCCGGTATCAGCCCTGCGTGGAAGCATCATGCAGCCCAATCTATTTCTTCAATCCTCGATGGACGGGGGCCGATCAGACCTTGGGGCAATATATTGGACTGCATGAGCTGAAACCGACCGAACTTTGAAGTATTGCTGAACCGCCTAGGAAGATCTAAGCCTGCCCAGACAAAGTGCTGCGAATCAGACTGTATCTTAAACCTCAGCAGTTTCTTTGAGCGGTACCTCCGCAAAAACCTGAAATTTGCTATCCTTTTGTATATCTTTCTGGATCACAATTTAATTGTAAAAGAAACTGATTAGTAAAACGTCAAGTATTGAGTGTAAATAAAGAACACCACTCTCGGCTTATCAGATACAATAGCTCCCATCGAATGCGCCAAAAAGTCTTATAACAACTGAGTCTGTAACTGGTGGCAGGTCACTTAGTAGTCATGAAGTTTTTGAAAAGAAACTATTTCTATCTGTGCTGGGCTGAAGAACAATAAACAGCGACCCATCAACGTTATGACTTTGTTTCGCTCCCTAAATATTTTATATATTTGGAAGAGTTAGAACCTTCGACCTTGGCACTGACGTTAATTCTAGTAGCAAAGACATGAAATTGTTTTTACACACCCAGCGATCTTTTTATGTTTGGTTTTACGATCCTTTCAAGATTATTTCACTCACATTAAGCCGATCGTTAATCGGTGGTGAGTGAAAACTAGAGTACCCGATGAAAAACCTCCTGACCTTCCGTTGCAGAACTTCTCATTATGTGACCTGAGCCATGCTCAAACATACACCGTTGAGAGACCTAATGATTAAGAGTCAGCACTCTTATCCACTAGGCCATGGATGCCCGTTACACCCAGCGATCGTTATAAATGAGGAAAAATAAAGTTCTCTGTCTTTCCAACATTTACATATACTTATTATTAGAGCGTACCGAAAGATGTTCAGAATATATAAATCTGTTCCTATCTGTGTGAAGTAAACTTTGCAAGTCTTGTTTATTTGTATTTAACGGCCCAGTCAACACTGATTTTGGGTCTTTTTTGAGCATATCAGTGTACCTATCCACGCTTTTCCTGAGCAGGCTTATCCGTAAGCGGTTTACCAGTCCAGTGCACATTCTGTCGCCAAAAACTGACCCCTGCCCTTCCTGAATCAGCGGAAGAGAGAGGATGACCATAGAAAAGATTTCATAATCTCCACGAAAGAATGTTGCCGACCCCGGTAGGTATCGAACCCGAGTCTTCCTTATCGCCAGTCAGACTGCATCCGACTGAGCTACCACAGCCAGCCACACTTTCTGAGTAGTAGTAGTTATGTTCTGTTGTTTTTCGTTTCAATGGCCCCATGGACTTACTCCATAATGGCATTGCAAGACGTAAGATTTGCGAAAATGACTGCTACTCCTGCAAAAGTACTTTCCGTTTGGATTTGTCTAAAGGGTATACTCTTAAAGGAAAGAATTTGCTCCTTGGGAGCAAATTCTCCCCTTTTAGAGTAGACCCCTTGAGAAGCAAATTCTTCCCCTTTTAGAGTAAACCCCTTTTTCAGTTGGACAGAGCCAACAGAGTAGCAACTATAAGGTCCTTAAAATTGTATTTCCATAACGAAATCATGCCTATAGAATTGTGATCCCCTTTAATATGTTCTATAAAAGAGTTATTCTTGGAAGCAAAGAATACACCACAGAACTGAAAAATATGGTGGGCACATGTTTTCTGAGCCAGACTAGCTAGTTTCGGCAAATTAGGCCTCATCAGTGACCCTAAGATATTTTCCAAATTCCACAATGGAATCAATAATCCAAAGGGACAAGAAAATATAATCTACACTATGATGTAGGGCAGGGAGACGTTTTACCGCCGCCACACATTCCCACACACCAGTTGTAGTGAAGTTAAATACGGTAGTTGGAACACCCTAGCAGTTCGAATTATTTCGAATTTGTGGCTGAAAACTTTCTCATTTAATTCGAACTCCCAACTTTTTCAGAAATCAAAATTTTTAATACTTCGAACACACAAAAAATGCCGAAAATGCATCCAGAACAAGCATTTCGGACCGTTCCCGAGTTTATCATTACAACATCGTACTGGTCGTATATGAGCTAGCGCACGAAAAAAAGAAAACTTAGCATGAAATGTGTGCGACTTCCAAAGACTCGGATTAACATGCACACTGTAAGGCAAATGGTTTTCGCTTCTCTCACTTTGGATAGCCCTGTGGTAGTGGAAGGTTCATACCCTCACCGAATACTGATTAGACTGCGAGAAACGCAGGCTGCAAGTGCTTAGATCAACCTTGATGAGCCACAGGAGTTTCGCTTATTTATGTTGTGAAAATCCCATCGTCTGCATCAGGCTCATGCGATCAGCGAAGACTCTAATCGGATTGCATGAATGAGTACGCTAAGATGTGTCTTCGCTGGTTAATCAACGACCTGCAAACACTGAACATGCGCACCCACAACCGGTATGCAAGGCAAAGGGTTTCACTTAGCCTTGTGACTTCGTAAGATTTAAGGGTTCAGTAAAGACTGATCACATTGCATCGATGTTCAGGCTGATCCTAGTCGGCGATGTAGCATTGTGGCCTACAAAGGCTTGGATCACCATGCATATGCAAGTTTTTTCGCTTTGCTCTCAGACTTGGAGCGTAGCTTCAGCTTTCATTATTATTTGTGTGACAGTGTTACCCTTTTTCCATGTGCTGGGGGCATTGATTCAATGCCTCTTTGATAGCAGAAGCGCCCCTTTAATATTAATTGAGAGTTTCCCGCCTTTTTCCACAGAACGTCTTTTAGCACGTGCGAGTGAAATTCATGGTTGTTGCATGCAAAAAGGTAGTTTAATTCAGGTAACCTGGTTGGTCTACCCTGGTTTTCTGAGGAGCAAGTGAAGATGCCCATTTATTTCACGCTGACAAGGTTTTATTGGAAGTAATTTCGGGGAACATGAAAATAAGTCATATTCGGTGTGGTGAGAAGACTCAGGTCAGCCTGCACATTCATGCAGTCTGAATAGTCTTCGTTGTTCGTATGTGCCTAACATGGCCTCTGTGCTAATCAAAGAACAACAGGTGAAAACTATGGCCACATTGGCTAGATGCGCAGGCTAATCTGGTCCTTCGTTTGAAACCTTTTTTTTTTTTTTTTTTTTTTTTTTCGCCGTGCGCCGGCTTAAAACGAGGGCGTGTACATTTGACCGGCCCAATCTGCTTGCGACGTTACAAACACATCCTAAGCTACCAAGTGCAAGGATCAGTCTGTTCAGATCTCCTATCTCGAGTAAAATACTTATTGCGCATGTGCGTACAGAAAAGACTGATAAGTCTGCACAGTTGTGCAATCGGGATTGTGTCTTCAATGTTCAAGAGGTTTGAAATGTTTCATCGCGCATAAAGTGAAGCTCAAATTTGTGTATGATGTCCGCATTTTCTTTTTCTTGTTACTTGCCTATCTTTGAAAGCGACGTTAAACCCGAATTCACACACACACAATACTTGCCTATCTAAATAACATGATGGTTTTGCATCCGCACAGTCTAATCAGTCTTCATCGGAATACTTCGATAGGCATTGAATTGCTACATGCCCCCGGCTCACGCTGATTTGAGACTGCTTATTAGTAAACAGAGAACACACAAACAAGGCTGCGCAGTCTCGCCTGAGGCTTCACTAAACAATATAGGTGGGGGTGTGGGGGGGGGGGGGGTGTGAAGTATCTATGCGCCTAGCTCCACTGGGTAGCTGCACGTGCGGGTTTCAACATCCCATCCCATATATACACGTAGCTGGACTTTGTCTGCTGCGGTGTAGCCGGAACAAAAAAAAATATATTGCACGACCCGCAGAAAAGCGACCGACTGAAGTCGGTTGATTTTCTAGAGAGCCCTAAAATCACCGTGTCATTCTGTCATTCTGTCAGTCTGACAGTCTGTCATTCTGTCAGTCTGTCCGTCCGTCCGTAACCCGTTTGTGAAAATTGGTGATAGTGACTTAACCGCTTGGAATATTTAAACAATTTTTGGCATACTGATAGATATCAATGAGATCTAACCAATGAACTTGCGAAATATTACATTCCATTTAGTATAGCCTCGCCGAGGCGAAAATGTGAAAATCTTCGAACTGCTTTTCCTCGGAAACCGTTGGGCCGATTGAAGTCAAATTTCATATGGAGCCTCTATGGGAAGGGGGAAACCAAAATTTGCTCATGGGTTCCAGGTCACATGGCCGCCAAGCCATATATGGTCTGTCTGTCTGTCAGTCCGTAACCCGTTTGTGAAAATTGGTGATAGTGACTTAACCGCTTGGAATATTTAAACAATTTTGGCATACTGATAGATATCAATGAGATCTAACCAATGAACTTCCGAAATATTACATTCCATTTAGTATAGCCTCGCCGAGGCGAAAATGTTAAAATTTTCGACCCGCTTCTCCTCGGAAACCGTTGGGCCGATTGAAGTCAAATGTCATATGGAGCCTCTATGGGATGGGGGAAACCAAAATTTGCTCATGGGGTCTAGGTCACATGACCAAAATGGCCGCTAATCCATATATGGTAAAAACCCTTCAAAAATAGTCTTCTCCAGAACCACTGGGTAGATTTCCACGAAACTTGATAAATAGCATCTGGGACGTAGGCCCATCATAAATTGCTAAAATGGTGACCCTGGGTTGACCTTGACCTTCTTTGTGCCCAGGTCAAACTTTGATATATATGCGTTTGTATTGGAAAAGTGAGAATGCATTTTATCCTGCAAACGATTCAGAATACAGTACTAAAGTAATGAGATCTAACCAATGAACTTGCGAAATATTATATTCCATTTAGTATAGCCTCGCCGAGGCGAAAAATGTGAAAATTTTCGAAATGCTTCTCCTCGAAAACCGTTGGGCTGATTTAAGTCAAATTTCATATGGAGCCTCTATGGGATGGGGGAAACCAAAATTTGCTAATGGGGTCCAGGTCACATGACCAAAATGGCCGCCAAGCCATATATGGTAAAAACCCTTCAAAAACAGTCTTCTCCAGAACCACTGAGCAGATTTCCACGAAACTTGATAAATAGCATCTGGGACGTAGGCCCATCATAAATTGCTAAAATGGTGATCCTGGGTTGACCTTGACCTTCTTTGTGCCTAGGTCAAACTTTGACACATATGCTTTTGTATTGGAAAAGTGAGAATGCATTTTATCCTGCAAACGATTCAGAATACAGTACTAAAGTATAAGATATATTTTTGCTCCTTACGATAAGGCGCATTTATTTGGGGAACCGTTTTAGGTCCAGGTCACATGACCAAAATGGCCGCCATACCCATATATGGTAACACTCATAAAGCTAAAAGCATCCGGCGGGTCGTGCACTTCAGCTGAAGCACTGGTTACAGACTATAAGGAAATTCTTTGAAAAATCCTCTTTTTCCTAGATATGGGCTACTCTTAAGAAAAGAATTTGCTCCAAACAAATCAATTTCTGTTATTCCTGAGATCACAAATTGACTCGCCCATTTTAAAGGGAATAGTGATAGTTCAATAGGTGTAAATGTCATTAATGACAATGTGTATCGCATTCAAAGAATCCCTGCACACACTGACTTATTTATAGATCAAACTTTTCTGCACTGCATAAGTGATATTTATAACTTCTAATCACGTGCGGATTGACAGGGCCACGGGGAAAAAAAACGTTTTTGTTTGTTTGATTTGAGGTTTAACGTCCCCGTCAACACTGTAAAGGTCATTTTGGAGACGCTGCTTCCAATTGTGTGGGACTTTTACCCGACATTGAGATGAAATGACATCTCAAGCCCTGTCGCCCAATGAAACCAATAGGGTTTATAAGCCTCGCACCGCGGTTCCTGGCCATCCTTAGATCTTCTAAGCGGTTTACCAGTACTAGTGTGCGGGCCGGATTCAGCTCTGCGTGGAAGCATCATGCAGCCCATATATTTCTTCCAGCCCCTATGGGCGGGAAAAAAATATTGAACACAGCCTGATCCAATGTATGGAATTATTTCAGATCAAACAGATCTAACACTGATAAGTTTCCAATCTGATATTTCTAATAATTCCAACACCCGCATCAGTATTTTTTTTTTTTAATGTTCGAATTAATTGGCCATTTACAGTATGTGTTCTATAAAAGGGTTATCCTTTGGAAGCAAGGAATACACCACAGAACTGAAAAATATGGAGTGTACATGTTTTCTGGACCAGACTAGCTAGTTTCGGCCAATTAGGCCTCATCAGTTACCCTCAGATATTGTCAAAATTCCACAATGGAATCAATGATCCCAAAGGACAAGAAAATGTAATCTACACTTTTATATAGTAAAGCTCGGGTTTACAGGGGTATACATTAATTTCCGTATTCATGCTCTGAGACACTGGATTGTGGGTACTCGATAGAATCGCCTCGTCGAGACGTTTCTGTCGACTCCCCGCAATCTATGTTTTGAGAAAAAAGGCAAATATTCCAATTTTTCTTTTTAAAATTTCTTTTTCTTTGGCCAAAAAATGGCAATGTATTTGAATAAGTGTGTTTCGAAATACGGTAAAACTGGTAGACTAACTGCGACACCTGCCAGGTGTATCCATTTCCCTTAAGATATTTTTATTGTTGGAGTTGAAACGCTTGCTTTTCGGTCTGTTTCGCTATTCAGACAGGCTGTTTCCTGTAATTGCAGTATAGTATTGCATCATCGTTTAAGCTGATTGGTTGATCGCGTCACGTGCCCCTCCATGGAACAGCTACAATCTGGTCATTATACCCGGTTTGCCCGCCTCATGGCGACCAAACCAATAAGAACACGCATTAATTTAGTCAAGTATGAACAAGCGAAGTTCTCCGATATGTAACTTTACCCATCACGTAAGCATGCCTGTGCAGCAAAATGTTATTACAGCTTTGAACGAAAAAAAAAAAAAAAAAAATTTTTTTTTTTCAGAATATGAATACTTTCTTTACTGTAAACCGTTTTGTACCTGAAGCCCCAAAACGGGTAGATGGCAAACAGTGCAGGCCCAAATCAGGCGTCACAGAATGCGGTGTCTGATCAGGGCCTTCACTGTTTGCAAAACTTTCTGCCTGTGTCCAAATAGATTTTGAGGGGAAAAAAAAAAAACCACACACACACACTCAAACCTTATACCAGTAAATTATGAGTGGACTCCTACTATATGTATGGAGAAAGATTCCGTTTGCTTCAGAAATGGCTAATCCCAGCAGGCCCAAGTCGCCAGTGCAACCCCAAATCAACGCCGGTGCAACACCATGACGTCCCATCGACGTAGATGTGACGTTGCACAAACGTCTCTACGTTGCATCGACGGCGACGTGACTATATGTACGGAGAAAGATTCCATTTGATTCAAAAATGGCTAATCCCAGCAGGCCCAAGTCGCCGGTGCAACGCCAAATCAACGCCGGTGCAACACCATGACGTCCCACCGACATAGATGTGACGTTGCATAAACGTCTTTACGTTGCACAGACGTCGACGTGACGTCATAATTACGTCATGTGCCCGCAAGGATGTATCACGAACAGACAATGCAGTAAAAACTATGAATCTCACATTTTTGCCTTACAGAGAGGGCCCTAACGGGGTCTACATATCAGAATATGAATACTTTCTTTACGTCTAATCCATTTTGTACCGGAAGCCCCAAAACCGGTAGATGGCAAAAAGTGCAGGCCAGGATCAGACGTCAGAGAATGCGGCGTCTGATCAGGGCCTTCACTGTCTGCAAGTCTTCCTGCCTGTTTTCAAATATATTTTGTTAAAAAAAAAAAAAAAAAAAACGTACACACACAACCTGATACCCGTAAATTTTGAGTGGACTCCCTGCTATATGTAAGGAGAAAAATTCCGTTTGGTTCAAAATGACTAATCCCAGCAGCAACAAGTCGCCAGTGCAACGTCAAATCAATGCCGGTGCAACACCACGACGTCCCACCGACGTAGATGTGACGTTGCACAAACGTCTCTACGTTGCATCGACGTCGACGTGACTACATGTACGGAGAAAGATTCCGTTTGGTTCAAAAATGGCTAATCCCAGCAGGCCAATGAAACTTGTTTATGAGAAATACAATTGAAAAAAGGTGAAATAGAAAAAAAAAATTATATACAAAATTTACTATATATTTACTATATATTTTAAACCAGTAAAATATAAAATATGAAACAATGAACATTTAATTTACTATAAAAAGATAAAACAAATATATAATAAAAATACCGCAATCAGTGAGATTGAGATATAATCAGTGGGCGTGTTCTGTTCATACGATAAAACCAACCGCAAATTTATGCTGGAAAATCCTTTCTATTTTTAGCTTTGTTATTGATTTGACGTCACTGCCAGACCTAGTTTGTTTACCAGTACCTTTATTTATTTATATTTATTTATTATTTATTTATTTATTTTATTTTGGTTGAAAGTATGTGATACACTAATCATATAATGTCCACAACAATAGCATTTTATAGTTTCAGTCAAGATGGAACTATAAAATGTTCTTTGTTTAAAACCCCGGTCCCACAGAGCTTGCGACCGCGATGCGACCTTTCTGCGACTAAAAAAAATGGCAATCGCGGAGCGGTTGCAGAAGTCGCACGGAGGTTTTATAAAGGTTGCAGCAAGGTCGCAGGTAGGTCGCCGATCAAATTTAGTCGCCGATCGTCTTTTGTGCATGCACAAAAGACTGGCTGCGACTGATTTTGATCGCAGACTAGTTGCAATGGTTTTCTAGACGTCGCAGACCAATCTCCGATCGATCGCCGAACAGTCACCGATCGATCCCCGACCGAATTTATGCAAATTTGGCTGTAAATTCTAGCAACCTTATTGCAACTTATCGGAGACTGGTCGCAGACCGATCGCCGACTAATCGCCGACTGATCCGCGATCGATTCACGACCTATCGGCGACCAGTCGGCAACTGTTCGGCGATGGGTCGGCGATCGATCGGAGATTGATCACTGATAAGTCGGCGATTGGTCTGCAACTGGTCGCCGACAAGCTGTAAAAAGGTGTTAAAACCACCGAACGATTATAGCGCCAACTGCTTACATCCTAACATCATTTCGACGACAGCTTTCAAAGAGGCAACATGGTTCGGAAAGGCGGGTAAAAGAAAACGGCGGCGCAGCCGAAAAAAAAACGGGAAGCAAGGCTCGGACACCAATTTCGGATGACGAGGGCTTGCAGCAGCCCAGAGAAGACTCTCAGCAGACAAAAATTTGGTTTATTTTTGTCTGTGTCAAACAAAAACGCAAAACAGTCTCCGACAAGTCGCCGATCGGTTTTATCCAGTCTCTGAAGAGTCGCCGATTGATCGCCGACTAGTCCCCGATCATGTTTTACTTGTTGCAAGTCAGTCGCCGATCATACGGCGATTCTTCGGCGACAAGTCGCTGATCAGTCGCCGACTTTGGGCAACATAAATCGCCGATTGTTCGGCGACCGGTCGCCGACTAGTCGGCGACGGGTCGGCTATCACATTTACGGAGCAAATTTAGTTGCAACAGTTGCAAAGGTCGCGGGCCAGTTGCAACGAAATCAGTTGCAGAGAGGTCGCATCGCAGTCGCAAGGTCACAATTAATCATATCAGAAAAGAGAGAAAAAAAATTTTTTTTTCACATGTTATTTTTCACCTTTTCAAGTTTAAAACTAAAATAACAAACACAATTAAATTTAATTTTTTTATTTATATTGCAAACATAGGTTGTGGGTGCTCGTTAGAGCTGCCTCATTGACGCGGTTCAAACGAGTACCCACAACCTATGACTCAATGAGACGACCCTAACGAGCACCCGCAACCTATGACTTGGAGCAGAAATAAGGAAAATAATGTTTACCCCTTTAAACCCCTATTTTCTCTATAGAAATTGGGGTTTAGGGGATTTTCCTTTTTCCTCAAAAACATATATTGTGTGTCCTCGTTAGAACCGCCTCATGGAAGTAGTTCTAACGAGCAGTCACACTGTAAAAACAAATTGTGGGTACTCGTCTGAACCGCTTCGCCGAGGTGGTTCTAACGAGTACCCACAATATATGTTTAGAGCAGAAATAATAAAGTTATCAGGATTTTATCTGAAAAAAAAAATCATTTTTGGTGGAAAAATTTACCAATATATTTGAATTGGCATTTTCTGTAATGATTATAAATAGTGGCTTCTAAATATAAAATCGGAAAAAAGTGCTGTCGTTTCTTCCATGCAAATCAAAATAAGGACTTAGGTGTAAATGAATAGATGTCATTTGTCAAAGTCATATCCCTAGGTAATTTATTACCCTCTCTTGGTCCCCTACCTGTATGACAGCCTGAATTCACCAATTGTATTTTATCTCAATGCTGGATTCTTTAATAAACGGTCATTGGGATGTTATGAAATCGAAAAATGTGTCTTTAAAGGCATTTATTCTTGATTATTGAGAACTATCATTTCATTACATAATATTATGTAGCCCTCAGTGCTGACAAAAGAGAAGTCCTCTGTCTGCAACAGGTAAGGGGCCTTCTTGGGGAAAATCAATAATTACTACAGTGTACCTTATTGATTTTCCTCTTTAGTGCCTCAGTCAGGGGATTCAACAGGAGCTGCTAATCACCCTATTAAAGGCCGCCTTTGATCTGCTATAGACAGTATATCGCAGGGGGCAATAAAACAATTATTATTATGAACACACGGTGTGTCCTACTGTCTAAGAATAAATGCCTTTAAGGCTTAAATCCCACTTTTATATAGTAAAACTGGGATTTGCAGGTCGCGGGTATATATTATTTTTCTTATCTCGCTGAGGCGGTTCTAACGACTAACCACAATCTATGTTTGGAGCAAAAATAAGAAAAATATCACAATTTTTCATCTGAAATTCATTTTTCTGTGGTAAAATTTACAATATATTTGTATAGGCCTGTTTTCGTAACTCTAGCTACAATACTCTGAGAGTTCTGGCCCTTTGAAAAACTAAGAAATTTAGCTTTTTTCCTCTTTTGTCTTCATCTTATTTAAATAAAATATTGGTAGCCAAATGCAACTTGCTGAAGTTATTGACAGTTACCCTTTCATTTTTATTCAGAACTTATAAACCCTCAAACGCATTATGAAAACATGCCTATACAAATACATTGTAAAGTTATCGCCGAAAAAATGAAAATTTTAAGATGAAAAATTGTGATTTTTTGATTGATTTGGTTTTTAAGGTAACCGGGCGCTAGCAGCAAATTCGGGCTACACCTGTAATATTTTTCTTATAACTGCTCAAAATATAGATTGTGGATACTCGTTAGAACTGCCTCATTGAGGCGGTTCTAACGAGTACTCACAACCTATATCTTAGATCAGAAATAAGAAAAATAAGGTTCACCCCGGTAAATCCCAGTTTTACTACATAAAAGTTGGGTTTAAGGGGGTCAAAATTATATAGGCGTGTTTTCGTGATTACATCGACTTCAAACTTTAGATACATACACAATTTCATGGCAAGTTACGTAACTCTAAGCGTTATGGTCCTTTGAAAAAAAATTCAACTCCTCTGGTGGCGCTGCCGGGGCCCTTGACAGCTCTAGCTTCCTCAGTTACTCTAAGGAAGAAATGTTGTGGACATTCGTTAGAAACGCCCCAACGATGTCCAACAAATAGACACACTATTTGTTTCTTGAAGTATTAAATACAATATACTTGAATATCTCCGTTAATCTCCACCCCCCCCCCATCCCCCTACCTCCACCACCACACACACACATCCCAGTTATGAAAATCCGGAAATATGTCGCGCCATATCGCCCAAAAGTCCCCCCGAGTTTCTCACCGCTTCCTCCGATTTGAAAGCTGCAGGTTTGGGGTGTGTAAAATGTACGCTATATACGTCCGTCCTGAAGTCAAATTTATTATCTGCAGTTGCATTGTTATAGTTATCTAACCATAGTGGATGGTATTTAAACTCAAAACACATAATTTGGAGTCTATTGTCAAGGAATAACAAATCAGGGTGTTCTTCGTATAATTTATAAACAATCTCCACCGCATGGTAAGTGAAATGCTGCTTGCCCTGGTAGTGGATAAATGAGTCTCTCCAAAGTGCAATAAACCGAGAACCTGGTCTCGCCAAAACCACGCCCATGTTGATAGTATCCGGAAAAGTCTGTCTAGGGTACATATCTTTCATGAAATCAAGTGCTGCAATAGTTTCATAGCCTCGACTGACGAGATCATCTATCGGTCTCATCCAGTATACATCCCAGTCAATGTAAATACCGCCATGTCTCAGAAGAACATCTGCACGGATAACATCGCTAGCATGACTTGGGTTGACAATTTGTTTCTGAAATATGGAAGTCAGTGGACCATAAAACACAACTTCTACATTACTGTAAGAGACCATTTTGTCGAAATTAATGCTTGAAGAACGCTTCATTGTATTGACATATATGTAAATTTTAACAGGTTTGACAAATCTCTGAGTGCTCAGAAAACTCAGAAACATGCTGTATTTAATGTCACCGTCGCCGAACCAAACGTAATGAACTATTTTAGGAATCACCGGAAATGACGTACTTGGTCTTGGAATATCAGGTTTCCCGTAGAAGAGAGTTCTAGTAAGTTTCCCAAAAGCCGAATTTATCCACATGATGTTTGCCGGTACCAGGTTCTGAGGAATGATACAACAATGTTCAGAGCCAGTACAAGCTTGCGTAGGCACACATTTGGAGAAAGCCAAGATATTTACAGTTTCGTTTACATTTGGCACAAGAGAAAGGAAGGATAAAGTAGAATTTGTGTTGAATTCCGCTAATGATCTATGGCTACCATATTGCCACAAATTCTGATTATTAACTAATGTATTTACATTAATGTAAATTCCTCCAGTTTTTCTCAAAATTGTCAAAGCGCATTTAACCTCATTTGTCAAAGAATATTCCATGTTTTCAAGCAAGTCCAGTTTTTCTATTTGTAACAAAGGGACACGGGCCACAAGTTTTTCCCCCCAATCATTGTAATCAAACCGCGATGGCCGCAGTTTAAACGATTTCTTTGTATATAATATTATCAGGAAGGGATTGAGAATTTTTTTTACACTGAGAATACTTAGGTAATTTCCGAAACTTAATGTGTCCGTCCAAACAATAAGAGAAACTGTACTACTTATTGGTAACGTCCTTGAAACATTCAAACGCCCAAATGTAGCCGTGTTAACTTTGATAGTTTTTAACATGCATTCGATTGTTTTAGTTGAAAGTACATTGTTTGAGCATTCAGAAAAAGTACCAGAAACTGTGTGTGTTCTTGGTTAAGTCCAATCAAGATAAAGTTGCCAAGCACGAGACACAATATTAGGATCAGTAAAATCCATTTTCTATTCCAATATTTTTGCCACAACCAATTTGCAGCTTTGAATGAGTACTCCATTTTAGATGTTTGAACATGACTCGTATTTCTGTTCTTAAGCAAGTATTAACACTGTACTGTGTATCGATATTAGTCATAATACACACAGTTGATTGTGATACACGAAAATATGGGGCGCCGTTTTACTAGTTAAACCATTTTTATTGACATGTACATTTTTGTTTGTTTGATTTTGAGGTTTAACGTCCCCGTCAACACTGTATATGTCATTTTGAAGATCGAAATATGGATATCCATTATTCACCGCCTCTTTACTTCAGGCATTGATTATTTATTTTAATTGCAAAGACGAAATATTGATATCCATAATTCAAATTAGTGATATCCATAAATGGACCGAATCGATGATATCAATAAATCGAATTAGTATGATATCCATAAATCAGCCGAATAATGGATAGCCATAATTCTAATTATAGATATCCATAATTCGATTTATGGATATCCATAAATAATTATGGATATCTATAAATAGGGAATAAATAGTTAAACGGCGCCGAATAAGAAAACATTTCTATATAATTTTGACCCCTTCCCCCCCCCCCCCCCCCCCACACACACACACCCTTGAAGCCATCTTTTCTTTGGAAAAAAAACACGGGCTCAGGGGTAAACCTTTTTTTTTCTTATTTCTGCTCTTAAATATAGATTGTAGATACTCATCGAGGCGGTTCTAATGAGTACCCACATTCCATATTTTGAGCAGAAATAAGAAAAACATCTTATTATTATTATTTTTTTGGTAAAGTTTACAATGTACAGGCGTGTTTTTGTAATGATTCTCTAATTCTTAGGGGAACGGATACATTCTAAGTGCAGACAACTCTTTCAAATCTGTACGGGTCTAATCATCTAGGAAAGAAACTACCCAGCAGGCACACGTCGCTAGGGAAACGTCAAATCAACGTCGGTGCAACGTCATGACGTTGCACCGACGTTGATGTGACGTTGCATAAACGTCATGACGTTCCGACGTTGATGTGACGTCATAATTACGTCATGTGCCTGCTGGGTATATATATGGGGAGCAAATTATTTCTTTCAAGTATATAATAACCCTCTTCCGGAAAGACTTGTTATACAAGACCAAAAAAAAAGTTTTGTCACATCGCATCTCCTTTTACAAGGTATTGCACAGTAGATTTACCATTAAACTTACAGCAAAGTTAGAGGTCTCGGGTCCGATCCCGGGCCGCGACATACCAAAGTCGTTAAAAATGGTACTAGCTGCTCCTCGTTTGGCACTCAGATTTACGGGTAGAGCTAGGACTGGTCGATCCAGTGTCAGGATAATGTGACTGGGTGTGGTATCATGTAATGTGTCTGGGACATGATACTTCAGTGAGGCAGCACTATAAACGTGAGCACTGAGCTCCCTGTCGCAACCAGACACCGTCGTGATATGACTGAAAAATTGTTGAAAGCGACGTTAAACCCGAATTCACACACACACACACACACACACACACACACACACACACACACACACACACACACACACACAGCAAAGTTATCAATACGGTGCTTTTTCTTTTGAATTTGCTTGTGTATACACATGTTATATCATTTATTTCATCAGCGTTGCTTATTACTACGAGGTCATGTATATACATAGGTCTTTAGATATTAATAGGGGAATATATAATGTAGCCCCCGCCCATCGGGGCTTGAAGAAATAGATGGGCTGCATGCTGCTTCCACGCAGAGCTGAAACCGAACCGCACAACCGCTTAGAAGATCTAAGCCTGCCCAGGCAATGCAGTGCTGTCCATGCTTATAAACCCTATTGGTTTCTTCGGATGACAGGGCTTGAGATGTCATTTCATCTCAATGTTTGGTAAAAGTCCGACAAAAGAAGTGATCTTTACAGTGTTGACGGGGACGTTAAACCTCAAATCAAACAAACAAACAAATCATTAAGGTGGCATTATATAAGGATGATTAAAGGGTATTCTTTACTTATATCTACATAAATACCTGTGTTGTAGGTACTTGTTAGAATCGCCTCATCGAGGCGATTCTAACAAGTACCTACAACAAAGGTTTTATACAGGATTCAGGACAATTTTCTTCTGATTGACCTTGTTTACTCGCCATTATAAATTCAAAATTACCAATTTAATACGAAAAGGTACAATGCTTACATGTAATTGCAGGACGATGTGTACCAAAGGCTTGAGAAGCCTCAAAGTCGGTGAATTACAGGGTATTTGATCCGGATCTACACTATTTGCCAGTCTCCAACATTTGGTTTGTGAATTATAGCGG